>JAZGTJ010000178.1:0-197488 GCA_036877575.1 Botia almorhae | reverse complement strand
ATATGGTGCCCATATATACTGTGGAGAAGCCGGGGTTCAAAACAAAATAGTTAAAACTTGTTTTAAACAATTTCTTTGTCATCTGCAGATTGATTTTAAGTAAGGGGGAAAAAAATCGATTTAAATCGTAAATCGGATTTTTTGTAAAAAAATCGGGGATTTTAATTTTAGGCCATATCGCCCAGCCCTACTGGACACCAATCATTTGCTGGCCTCATGTCTGCTCAACAAAAATAAATATTGTCTTGGCATGTCATTCAGCTCATTCAATGAGTTAGGGCATGGGCACATTGTCAGGTTCAAGCAGCACATCACAGTGGAGATATATGTGTTTTGATTACACCTGCAGAGGGATTTATACTGAAGTGGCTTTGTAAAGGATGTGAAAGATATACAGTCAAACAAAGTGTTTTTTTAACTGCATGTTTATACAGTTCTTCAGCACATATTAAAGCTGCAATTCCTAAATGTTGCCTTTCTGTCGCCATCTCTGTTTGAAATGTAAAACTACAGTTTACCACGTAAAAGTACCATGTTTACATATGAAGTCAGATGAAGCCAAACTGACTTTTCGGAGAAAATCTGACCAGAGAGCTCAAATTAAAACCATTATTATAAGCGTATCATTGAAATCACCGTTTTGACCACTGATCTGTTATGTACTTGCTCAGTAAGAGTTTCGCATGGGAAAAAAAAAGTTATGGCAGGTTTAAGTATTTAACAACTAACTACTCCTAAACGGAACTCCTTTCAATGTCCACACACACATACTGCACTTTCTCCTGCAGCTTATTAGCAATTCTGATTTCCATTTCCTCCATGATTTTCTCCAGAATAACACTTCACAGGCTTTGTTTAATTTTCCCAACAATCAATGGGGTGATAGGCCACACACTGCACTACTCACTGGCACTTTAAACAGTCTAAATTACAACTACCAAATTTTGCTATTTGCATCAAGGTTTTTTAATCCATCTGTGAAGCTAAACAATTGCTATTATCTCTAAATGAAAATGTCACCACGTTCATGCAAATACAAAGTGCATGTTGGGTCTACCACCTAATTCTTATGATTGCACAAAGGGAGCTCATGAATATAAAATTGCTCATTTTATCAGGATTATAGTAGATTAGAATATTTGTAGTTCAAGAGGGAGCATTTTATAATTTCTCAAAAGATTATTCTATCAGTGACGTAGTGTGAAGATATATGAATCATGCGATTATCATAAATCTTTCTGAAACATGAATTAATTTAATTGTAGAGTCTCAAATGGAAAAAGATTAAGGGTTGTTCTTGTCTCATCTAAAACACAAAAGTATTAGATCAATATTCACACATAAAGTTTGTTTATAAGTTTAAGCACTCGTTTATACTCCTGGCACGCAAACAAGACTGTGTGACAATCCGACCGACACTGTCAAATTTTAAGCTCAAACTTGACCCAAACCCAAAATTGCTTTTCATTTTCCTTCCAAGTGAGTTGACACATTTCACAAATTTCACATGTCACAAATTTTCACAGCCTTGAGTATGTGCATGAGAGCACAGAGAGCAAGTTTATAAAAAGTTTTAACAAAGTACCTCAAACCCAACACAAACCCGAAGACAAACCTCAAACCCAACACAAACCCATGCTGTATACCAATAAAAGTTGACCTCAGTATAAACTTAAATATGTCAGGTAAAAGTACTGTTAAAATAGCTTAAAACAATTAAGACTGATCTACCCACTCTACAGAAACACAGAATGTTAAACAGAGAAACAGATAGACCTATGATAGTGTAGGAGGAAAGAGGCCTTGTGTTGACAGATCCATTTTCAGAGACTTTTAACAGTTGACTGTGTTTCCCTTATTTGTGACAATTTTCTGTTCTTTCTCTACAATCTCTTTAAAAACTACAGTAGATATATACTTTACTTTTATGTCTGTCACAACATCCAGCAGTCGATAAACCGGGACTTAAAATTTACACTACAAGAATTGCATGTTTAAATGTAGAGACAGACGGACAAACAAAGCAAAAAGGTGAAAAAAACGGCATATCATTCTGCATATTTCCCCCAATCATTCATTTAACTGCAATAATTATTGAATTTATCCTGAATTATGACTTAACACACATAAAAATAACACACACATGCACACACTGTAATACACACAGGGGAACGCAACACATTTCACCTTTAACTCAAAGAGAAACAGATGAGTCTGTATAGTGATCACTTTTGTCTTTCAGCGGCATTGAAATAATGTGTCTGGTACACAGAGGCAGGGCAGTAAAGAGCGAGGAAGATGAGAGGAATTCTAATCAGTGTCAGAGGCTGCCAAGCGGGTCAATAATTAAGAGTCATCCGTCCACTCCTCTGAGACCCCACTGACACCTCTAATGAGACCGAGATCTGCCGTCTCCTCTTCTGGAAATCTGCAAGTGCGCATAACTGTCTCCACCCCAAGACAGATGGTGTCACCCATTTCAAGCTTGTCAGTTTAAACGTCACAAATAAGATATGCATAGAAAACAAAAAAAAGAGACTTCAATTGTCTTCTGCACTGGTAACCTGGTTACTGGTAACCATATACACCGCCAGTCAAAAATCTGTAAACCCTGATCTAAAGGTTTATGCTTTATATGCTTTGTACAAATGTCTTTACAGTCATCTGTGCAAACATTTAAATTTCATTATAACAAAATAATTGTGTAGAATGTGTAGGATATATACATACATTCAGGTTTGTCTTAAACAAGCAAAATCTTACATATGTTCTGGGCGTAAGATGTTGACGTTCTCAGCTATACCGGTATTCTCAGCTAAAGTGACTTTTGACTTTCTCCAAGTCTTCTGTAATGGAGTTTACCACTAAACGGACAGTCAAACCTCAGCTTGAGAGAGAAAATCATCCTTTGCTTTTTCTTTATCATCAGCCATTCAGACAGTTCTGACTGTAATCACGCACAAGCAAGAAACATGCTCTGCACAATTCATTGGCCACACCTTACACGCTCTGCATGGCCTCCGGTGGTTCATTTAGAAGACCAATGTGGTTGCCCTATAATGTATTCATGGAATATCGGATGCAAAGCTATGAGCTAAATGTGCTCTGTAATGAAGCTTTGGCAAATGGGAGCATGGGTTTAATGCAACAGAACTCAGGTATCCATCTGGTTAATAAATTGATGGCACTCATCTGTGACTTTCCTCAAGGGCCACTTACAAAAACAACAGCGGTTTGGTCCTTACGTATTAACAACAGTCAGCACTTGATCACATGACTTAAGAACATTAGAAAGAAGTCATAAGAAGTTATTTAACATAAGAAGTCAAGCTTTTTCAGAAGACAAGACTATTCAAGGAACCAAACATTTGTCATCATTATACAAACTCTCCTTTTGTGTGAAACACAAAAGCCAGCTCTTTTCCATAAAAGAAAAGTAAACAAAGATTTATTATGGAAATTTCTAAATAGAAAAGTCATCTTAAATAGTGTGCAATATTCAAAGTATTCTAAAGTTAGAGTAGCCTAGTAAAATGTAAATTTCTCCACAAAATTCTGAACAGGTTACAAAAGCCATACGGACCATAAAGATTGTTTTAACTGTCAGTTTTCCTCCGCCTTGCTGCATAACCAAACATTATTAGGTCAAATCTGAGCTATAGGTGGATATTTCATGTGAAAGTTACGGCATTTTCAGTGAACAGTAATTAAAATCTGCTCCTCACATAAACCTATCGTACGGATTTATAAGACTTGGAAAATAGCGTATAAACTTTTACGATACTTTTATGTAGCTTTTTTGTCATTTTGAAGATTGCTGTTCTAAATCACTATCCACTTTCATTGTAATGAAAATACCAGCTCACATTTCATTTTGTGGTAAGAAAACTGGGACTGGAACAATAGCACAGTGACAATTTTAAGGTAACTTTTAACTTTTTTTAATATGCTGCAGCACAACAGTATATCTCACAAAGGGTCCCCTGAATGAACGGATGAATGGATGAAAGTGATTTCATCCATGAATTTAAGCACTATCTTTATAGAAAATAACATTTCTCCAGATGTTGTAAAACAACCAAACAGTTTTAACGCCAGGGCCCTGGTTTCAGTGGTAGGAGAAACAGTATGTAACAAAAAGCTGCGTCATCCAGTATCAATTCTTGTCGGCCAGCACATCAACGTTTTTTTTCTTGTCTGTCCTCCATCGCCCACTCTGATGACAAAACTGTCTTTTGAAAACCATCAGTGTTTTTGAAGGGCCATTTTGAAGGTCACCCTGCAACACTGTCTGACTGACGGAAAACAGGGAACTGCAATTTAAACCTAAATTTGGAGAATGTCAATTTTCACTAAATTACAAAAGCTTCTGAGTAAAACACCCAAGAAATGATCTTGAAAAGTCTTTTAACACTGTTATGAAGTATAAAAGCCACACTGTGATATACAGGGTCTAATCCACCTCTGTATCCAAGGCAGCTCTGGTTCTGCTTTGGGTTTGTGTGAATAACGTACAGGCTAATTTTTTGTTGTTGTCATGATAATCAGTGCACCTTGGTGCACCGAGCTGCACCTTGCAAATAAAATCAGTATTTGCATCTTGTTTTTCAATAAAAATATTGTTTCCTAAAAAAACATTTACTTGCATTTACCTAAAGCAAATTGTGCATGATAAGGCTTGCTTTAGATTTTCTTATCTAATTAAAAATGTATTAGTTTTATGTATTAAAAACAACAGTTTATATATGGATATATTAATAACAATTGTGATTTTTATGCTTATGTGATTGTTTAAGACTTTCTGATGCAGACAATCATCATTTGGTGTTTGCTGCCAGTTTATTCTAGAATCAACAAGCAGTGTTGTGTTAATATAAAAACACACGGTTAACTCTGCTCTTCTAACATCCTCTTCTCTTTTAATAAACTGCTGAAGTCATGCATTAAACCTGAAATACACATACGACTTGAGAACCTAAATGCACATCATCGCACCAAGAAATATTATTCATTCCTACATATGAAATGATGAAGTTACAGAAAAATTTAAAAAGCAAACAACTGAACTTATTTCTGAAAGTTTGAAAACAGACCAGAATCATTGAAGGGAATGATTAAACACTCAACTTTCGGATGGAAATGAGACAGAAGTTTAATAAGAAACGGCCAACTAGACCCTCTTATGCCTCTACAGGAAGGAAAAGATTTCCCATAAGAACCAACAATCTTTCCTGTGCACTTAACTGCAGCAAGGTAGCAGGATATAGAGAAAAGCTGTGAAGAGTTAATAACAAAGATAAAAACAATAAAAGCTTATGGGAAATTCTACACTGCTGACTTCATTTATCAGCTCATGCTGAGTTAATCTTTGAAGTACAGAAGCCCACAAAAATGAAGCTGCCCACAGTTTATGCAAAGCTGCAGTCACTTTGTACTTTGAAAATATTTACACTCGCTATGTAAACATTTACATCTATAAATTTCTCCACTAAAACAAGATAACTAGATGTTGGTCTAAGCAGAGCTATTAAAATGGCACTGGTTCACTGCAATTCATCAACAGATTAAACCGGTGCATAAAATCAACAAATTCACCAGTTTGAACCTCCTCAGTGCTCAAGGCTGAAGGTTACTGCAATTGTATCACAGTTAGAGGGTCATAACATATCCAAAACAGTCAAGCATGCACCACAGAAATGCATTACTTTAACTAGCTATTTGGTTTTATGCTAAATAATAAATTAATATATAAATGAATAAGAATCAAAATAAACAATTCTTAAACCAAACAATTTAGAAAAGTAGCCAAGAAAAGTAGCATGCTATAGTAGTAAGCAGCATTCAATCTAATACGTAATACCTCCCCTTCTGGATGCTTTCAAACTGAAGTCATCCAATCAGGTTTTGGAGCAAAAGTTTTAACTGAGTGCACAGTGTAGGAAACAATTTAGATAATATAACTGTTATCAACCATGACTAACTACACAGAACATTAAATTAATTACTGCACTTACACTAAAATCAAAGCTGCTACCACCCTTACTCTACTCTTAGCCACAGAAGCTAAAATAACATAGCGAAAATGGTTTTGCAAGTGCCTAGAAACTGATCTGTTCAGCATAGCAGAACAAACCTTTAACTGAATTAAATGCACCATTATTAAAGATAAGTTCCATCTGTTCTCTCATCTGATGTATTTTAATTTTAGAGGATGCTATTTAACTAACACATTACTTCTATGTCACTAACTTACCCATCTGTACCGGTTTAAGCAGCAAAAAACACATACAAGTGTAAACAGGATCCAAAACGGTTTGTGATTAGATAACTCAAACTTCATTCAAAGGTAGCGAGACCACATCACGCTTGCATGCTAATAGTGATGCACCAACATGAAAAGGATTACCTACTAACTTACCAATCAGCAACTGTACTAAAACAAACGCATATAACGCTGTCATTTACATGAAACTTTAAAATATAAACAACCATCAGTTTAAAAATGGTATAAAGTGCATTTGCATGCATGTTACATACTGTACAAGACATCACGTGAAGCAAACACACCATTACTACAGTTCGAAAACTACATTAACTTAATTAAGCAATATGTGGGGGGTATTAATTAAAACAAAGTAAAACTGCAGCACCACAGCAGCCTTCATAGAAGGACAGATTACTCTTGCTTGTAACAAAAGAAGCAATCAAGCAGTAGAGGTTTGGCTTACATGATAAGATTTTCTCTAACACCCACCCAATTATGGTCCACGGCTACAGAATGTAAATGAGACATTAAAAAAAAATCAGGTATCAGAGCATGAATAAGTAAACAATGAGTATTTTCAATGAGCTTTGAGCTCTTTCAATCTATTTAAGCCCAAACTGCAATGAGAGAAACTGCAGAATAAGCTACTTTTGTGGTCTACAATCTGAAATGACTCTCTTAAAGTATGAGCCAGCAAAAGGCTCATTGGGGTGTAAATATAAAAGCAAGATTACTGGCTGGGTTTAAGTTTTAGGGTCAAGGTAGTTGTTCTGTGTGGCTAAACACAGACTGGATAAAAAAACACGGTTTAAATGGAAACAAATAAATTCCTATTCACAACATGGGTGGTATGGTCACTTTTCATCATTCTCCTGGATTCCATCAGCTGTATTTTTAATTATGTACAGTATGCACATGGATTATTTACCACATGGAAAACAGTGGACATTCCACTGTGTCTTGCTGAATTTTTATATTTATATTGTCTCTAACTTATAAAAAATGCTGGAAATTGCTGGACTTATTCTGATTACAGTCTAATTAAAGTTAGAGCAAATCAACACCAGGATGAAGCAGGACTTCAAATTGAAAGTCAACTTGATTAAACTCCATTAACCTCCTAAAAAGTAAATACAAAGTACACTGTAAAAAATAACTGCAGCTGTAAATGTTTAATTCTCTTTAATTATTAAGTCATATTTGCTCTGATACAGAATGTATTTGATGAATTCAATGAGCATTCAAAATACTTCTATTTGATAAATGAAAAGCATGCAAATGAATGTGCATGAAAAACTGCCCTTATAATATGCAGAAAAAAGCCAATTCTGAAGGGCAAGTAATGCTTCTTAATGAAACAAGTTTCTCTGACACTGCTGAGGGTGTACTAGCAACAGTTTCTTGTAGCTAATACATGTATAAACTCACCTCCTGTTTAATACTGAATGTCAGTCCTCTGTCTAGCCATTTATAATGTAAGAGCACATACAGGCAGCGCTTTAATAACCCTTTCAACTAGATGGACAATATAAAGCAAATAATATAGTTTTACATTTAAGGTATATAGGGATTAAGGGTCAGTTAAACAGTAACAACATGCCATTTTCCACTGGAAGACAAAGTCTCCCAAGAAACACATGCTGCACCAGAACCAAAACCTTGAAATCACAGACTATAACTTCCTGTCATTCAGTAGGGAGGCAACACAAAAGTTACTTTGATTCTGTGTCACCCCCCTGAGGACTACTGAATGTTAAAAGCCGTCATTGAGCTGTCAGCCGTCCGCATAGCCTTGCAGTGTTTGCAGTTCAAACACCGAATGCAGTCCCTCAATGCATTTTCCTGATCAGCCAGATTCAAACCGTATTAACAATCAGGACGTGTGAACTGATTTATATGCTGGTCTCTTGGACAGCAATCAGCCACACACACTTTATGGATTAGGTGTGAATTTCAAGGCAGTAGACACAAACACATTGATCAGAGCCTGTTGGTACAAAAAACAGCCCCTCGTTATTTATTAACTTGGGATTACAAGCTTTTGCCAGGCACATTGTGTAATGCATTCCGCCTCTTGCGATTGGTCACCAGGTAAAGTATATTTTTTCCGATGACACTGATGATATGAGGATGTGACAGAATTGTTACACATATACTGAACATGCTGTAGCTAGATCTGCATTTGGCAAGTACGCAGGAAATTCAACAGCAATGCAGTATCTCCTGCCAACTCTGATTAACTTGCCCAGCATGAAGATGTCAGCATGTGACGATATCCATGACGAGCAAGTTAGCTTAATCGTGAGTCATGTATTATTGGCTGCTTGTTCTGTATACTCTTGATCTAATGGAGCTGTATTCATAAAACACCACTGTGTGTCCTCCACATGTAAACAAACACGCATGATCTCGCACCCACACGCTAAGGCTTTGAGCAAGGACGATCTAGGAAGCTTTTCATATTCTAATGACGACACTCGGCGCACGTGTTGCCTGGGAGATTAAGTATTCTGGGGCTTTTGCAGCAGTGCTGATGTCAATGTTGGCTAGTACTTTGAATCAATTCCAACACTGTGATCCTGAAATTCAGTGTTGATGAACAAAATTATCGCATGTATTGATATCAGAGACAGATCTTTGATATTTGCTCAGTGTGCACAGCTTTGAATTTTTGACTTTACTTTGGTCCATTTTGTTTACAGAACTAGAGGGTAACAGCAAAATGCTGTAAGCTTGACGTAAACCAGCCAAAATAACAATATTGTGATATTGTGAACATAAACATACCATAATTTAGGATTTAACCCCTATACATACTGTTTTTTTTATTAATTTCATTTTCATATATATTTAAGAGTGCCGATTGTAAAATATCAGTCATGGAAATATCAATAATTTGATTTCAACAACAAGGAAAAATGCATAAGCATAATAAACAAGGACAAATTGAGGCACTGCACATACTTTTCAGGTGTCCCTGTGACATACACAGTAACCAGACTTTAATCACTGAATGCCCTTGAGACACACAGATCAACTGAATCTTAGATAAATCTTATTTCAGGTGAGCTGTGATATTGTGCATACAAAGAGGACTGGATCACAGCCGCCTGGTAATGGGCTCCAGCAAAATGAGTTTGATTCCATTTAGAACTTTTGTAATACAGTGCCTGTCATCTCACTTTGCACCACAAGTCTTAGCAGACATTCTTACGAATGGTTCCTACCGAAGGTTCAAACAATACAGTTGTTCCCTCCCAGTTTTGGATCGCTCAGCACCTATCAGAGCTCGAGTGAAAGCACAGATTAATACTGATGACTTAACGTGGCAGTCAACTCATTTTTCATTAAATCTGTCAGCAACTTAATAAGGGGCCTCATCACCCTCTACAAAGCATAAAGAATGTGGCCTGACCATGTTTGTATGTGCACTTGTAAAATGATAGTTGAGGGCAGAAAAACAGGTGACAATTACCTTGTCTGCAGTTTTAGGAGCTTGACATTGGTGTCTGCATCACTGAACCCTGCTACTTTCTTCTGACTAATCCACAGATTTCAACTCCAAACACAACCTCTTATTATCCATTCCTAAAATACATAGTGGGCAAACAGCACGTGTTGATTCGCTCCACCAAAATTCTCCCTGAGAAAATCTGGAGCAAATCTATGCTGTAATACAATGAATTGATGTGTGCGTTTATTGATTTGGGATGTGCATTGATCTTTCCGATCTGCACAACAGATTGCATCATTTGCATAATCAAAAGAGAACTAATGCCAGTATTAATTGTGCCTCCCACTGCCTAAACACTTAAATGAAAATGGAGTCTAATTAAATCTCTCAGTCTCATTTATTAAATCGTTCCGGCCTGTAAATCTTTTCACGATTCTATGAATACAGTATGTTGTTCCAATTACACATGTCATTTGGTCAATTATAATTACCAAAAATGCACTGTTAACGGAGATTAAGCTTAGGTGACTATTGACAACCAGTTGCATTATGTAGGGCTGTACCCACGGTCACCACTGACGCATCTGGGGTTTGTAATTTGGCATTAGCTGCTGCTACAGAACCCACGGTTTGAGCTCGGACAAGAATATGAAACCCAGCAAAGTTTATGAACAACACTACATTGGCTGACAACACAATACAGTTGTCAATCCAGTTTGGAGTGCTAAATAGAGTTCTTTTCACACACAGTTCAGTTTTGAAATAGAGTGACAACCACATTCTGCCACTGACGTGACTTCACTTCGATTACCAGAGGGTTTTGTGCCGCCTGTACAAAATCTTGATATTTACAATGGTTATTTGTTACTATGATTACAAGCATTATTTCAAGAAGGGACTTTTCTTTGGTAACCTACCTGTATTGCCATTTTCCATTTAGTCCCCTGTATGGACAGGACAATCTGAATCACACTTGCTAATATAACAGCTGCCAGTACCCAAAACTGACTGTGTGAACATCTTGGTAATGTACAACAAGAATTTTCTGTTAAAGCAGCTTTGAAACTATATTGCCAAAAGCGATATACAAATAAATTTAATTTTAACTGAATAACAAGAGTGAGCCCCCTACTTAAAACCACTACAGGTGGGTCAACTCTTTTCTGTAGCTCAGTGGTTAGAGCATGGCGTTAACAATGCCAAGGTCATGGGTTCGATCCCAGGGATTGCACATACTCAATGTATAGTGATCAATGTGTAGTATAATGCAATGTAAGTCGCTTTGGAAAAGCGTCTGGCAAATGCCTAAATGTAAATGTAAATGTAATGTACTCACTTCTATCCAATAAAATATTCTAAAGCTTGGCATATCTAGATGTATGTTGTTAAATTATACACTAAGAATTATCTTGATTTTCAGTTGTTCTGGTTTATTTTAGTAGTTTTGTCTTATTTTAATTCACTATGTCATCTTGAGGCCTTTTTTGGCTCGACTTGGTTAAGAAACACTGCCCTATGCTGAGATTGTTATTACTTAGTCTTAAGAATGACAGCTACATTTATCAAACGCTAGATGAAACCAAAACAACAGAGATATTGTATGAAGCGCCACACCTGTAAATTGGGTCCTGCATCACCATCATCTTGCTTTCATCCCAGGTCCATTCTTTTTTCTGTAGGAAATGAAAGTAATTATTTCAGTATACCTCACACTGCTCTTTAATATATGACAATATAACCGAGTCAGGAGGTTGCGCTATCCATTTTATCATTTTAGTTCTCGCTCTAATTCAGGCTGGGAGATACAGCACCTGCATCATAATCAATAAATTATGTTGAAATTAACAACACGAGGCAACCTATTGTGCAGAAATTGTGTTGATTGTATCCCATTGACTTTGAGTCAAGACTCTTTCTTAAGGACAAAACTATCCCAAAAAGCACTTTAAGGCACTTTGAAATAGCTCATTAAAAGAAAGAACACAGTAGAGGACTGATCTCTGTAACCCACCAACTGCTTTCTCACTCTGGGTCTTAAAGTGAAAAGTACACCCAAAAATGACTGCTGTAATCACCCTACATAATGTCTGCGTAATTACTGTCTAATTGTGACTCTAAATCACGCTCCTATGGGTGGTTAACAGTTTCTCAATATTTCGTTCATAATAAATAATCATAATGTTTCGATCATTACAAAGATTCCAGCCTCTAATAGGTTTTCTAACAAATACTGTAAATTTGATGCATCTTAATACACACAGTCAATTAAAAGCACTGCATTTTAACTGCATCGTACATTCTACATCAAAATGGTCTCCTGTAATAACACAACTTAATTATTGAACTACTGCATTTACAGATAAAATATACAATTTGGGATTAATTCAGTTACACTTAAACAGGTTACAACACACCATATCTTGAACGCACTGATGACTCTTGACATCACAACAATCTTTGGGTGGCTGATGTCCCAATAAAATTGACCCACCTGTAGTGGTTTTAAACAAGCAAATTATGTGACAAACTTTAAATAAAAATTGAGACAAGTAAGAAATCAAGCTCACCTTTTTCTTTTTCCGAAGAGATATTTTTACCCCATCCACAGACACAATGATGTTGACTTTTTTCTTTTTTATATTTTTCACTTTAAATTCATACTGTAAGAAAGGAGAGAAGAAAATAAACATGAATGCAAAAATATCAATAGAACTAATAAATTCAACATACCAAGCAACCTTGGAAAACCTCTATTAATTAAATTCAATCTGAGAGTCTGTTAAAATAGAACCCAAGCTGTTCGCCCTCTGCAATCATCAATACATTCACCCTTATTTTTATTGGCATATGCGCCCTTGTAGAAAACAACTGCAAACATGCAGTGAACATTTTTACAATTGAAATGCAAGACTGCAAATGAGCTGAAAGTGACGAAAGCAATGGGTAACAGTTAAACCTTTTAACTACATCTCGGTAGAATCCTGAGTTAAAGGGTTATTCTATAGCTCTTTAGTGCTAAAATCACTCTATAATGAGAGTAGGTAATGCTCTTCCACCAATCAGAGCGGCATTAGCCTGTTCAGAGATGTATGGATGTGGGTCTTAGTACAAGCAGCTGTGAGCAAACAATCTTACACAAGTAAACAAGAGTCTCCTCAGGGAAAGTGGCTGTTCTCATTTCTGCTTGCAAGAGTTGTAATATGAATATGTAACCATTGTTAATTTGATATTACCAACTATATAATACAGAATCTATCGTCTGTCTGTATGTCTAATATATATGAAATGGTTTATGAGAAGGAAGTACGAGTAGGTGCTTCCATTCCTAGCTTTCTATCTCCCTTTAAAATTCAATGTATGGCCAGTCAATATTCATTATATATTCGCATGGTAAAGTCAATACAGAAGCACCTAGTCTCTAATACTTACCAGGTGAAGTCTCATGTTTACCCTTCTTTTATATTTTCACCCCCTTCCATCAGTAATGCCTTCCTGTTTTTCTCCATTTTAATTGAGTTTCTTCCAGCCACCTGCACCCCATTTCTTGTCTCTCAGCAGGTGATGAGTGAAATTTCATCTACTAGAGACTCACAGAGGTCACAGAGGACACAGATACTGGTGTCTGTGAGAGACGCATTTTAAAGATTAAACCAAAGGGAGACCACGGCCTTCGATAAAATGACATGTTTTGGTGTTGTCTTTATTAGGCGGAAATGTATGAATACTATTACTGTATAGGAAAATATAAGTATTTGTTTGAAAATAATTTGAAGTACTAACAGTACAGGTACACAGTGCAAACATAGAGCATCATGGGATATGTTTTGCATCTTGGTCACTCTGAGCTCAAAGTTCCACTTGAGCTCAAGACTCAATCATTACAGGCCTGACCAAACTTTACATCAGTGTTGAAATATGAACAAAGTTGAAACCTGCACTCTCTCCAGTCAAACAATGAGGAGCATTGAGCTTATCTTGAATTCCTCTCTGAGCTTAACCTGCAAGGTCACAGCAAAGGTCAAACATCTCCCTGCTTCCCAGAACAAAATACAGCTGCGGTCTACATGGCACATAGAAAATGGTGGTAATAGCAGACATAGGGAGATGACACAGATATATTATTTGCATCAATACGTTTCTACATAGCTATTCAAGAGTGACCTTGTGTCAAAAAAGTAATAAAATATGTATTGTGTATGTGATGAAAGGCCAAAAATATTTAACACAAATTTATATTGCTTTGTCCTTTCTGACGACACATGAAAACAAATAAGGCGAATACGGAGGTGGTCTCCATATTACATTAATAAAATCCTGTTGAATATGCTATATTTATGAGGTGATTAATTCAACCATAAATTATAAATCTACTGACAACATTTTATTAATTACATATTTTAAATTGGAGCTTTTTTAAATTGGATATTTTTATATCTGCTAACATCAGCCTATTTCCGAACTGTGTGGTGATTACGCCAAAGAAAGAGCACAGACACATTTTGTGTTATCCACACCTTTAAATGTCAAGCTCATTTGGCTCATTACAATAGCATTCACAACGTCCAACATGGGTCACCTCTAAAAAATGGCATCTTTCAATAGAGTGACATTCACACGCTGAGACTTGAAATTAAGGAACCCTCCTGGGTCAAGAGCTCCAGCGGGGTACACTGCTTTATGCCAGCCATCTACAAATCAAACCATGGGTCATTCATGACAGCTACATGCACAACCACAGAGAAGGGAAATTATTTCTTTCCATTAAACTTCACTTGACTGTCTTAACATGTAAGGATATGGGGTAGCGTATGGGGTAGATTACTGAACCACCCTTACAGGTAAGGTAATCAATCATAATGACATACTCCTTTTTGGTTGCAGCTGTATTTGTCTCCAGCTTTAGACAACATCCCCTACACAGCAGACTTGATAGTCTGATCATGCATGTGGGTAAGACTGAAGGTCCAAGACAGGCATTTTGTTTTAGATCTATGACATATACCACTTGAGGACCAAGAGCCACTGTAAGTGTTTACTAGGGCCAGCTTACACTTGCTTTATTGGACCAGGGCTGCATTCTCACTATGTCTTCTACGTCAATATGAGTCATTAGTACATTTGAGTGGATAAGACAAGACTGGATAGGGTTAGGAAACTGGTGAATCACACAGAACTCCCCCAGATAAAAGAGAAGAGCGTTCAAAAATTCTAAACCATTGTTTTTATGAATAGACAAACACCAGCTACGCCCAGCAATGACTTTGGAAGCTCAAAGTTCTGCTGTGTCACTGAGCTTTACTCACAAAGCTCTCCATTAAATTACATAACATTTGTCCCAAATCAAGTCTGACTTCACTGAAAGCCAGACAATTGTTAACTTTCAGGCATTTTGCAGTATCCTGTTACTTACAGAACAACGCATCCCATTTGCGATACCCGTGCTCTGTCCATGACATGCAATCATCTTTGCATTCTTTTATAATATACATATTACTTTAAAAACTGGGTATTGAGTGAGGCAGACATCAGACCAGACACTCTGAATTTTTCATCAAGTTGTTTTTATTTTTTTCTTCATGTTCTGTATGTTCCGGAGTACCAGACGTTGCAAAGTTCTGTCTCATAATCTTTCAGCACATTTCTTTTGATAGTTTTGTATTCAAGGCAGCAAGTGCGTCACAGGGCTGTTTATATCTACAGCTCTCGAGAAGCACAATGGGACAGACAATGTGTCAGTATTAATCATCAACCACGCTGGATCTTGGTGACAACTGCTGTTGCTTATCAAAAAGTTGCAGCTACCAAAAAAAGAAAAATCTGCAACTAGACAGAACACCTAGCTGCAGAAAAGCACATCTGTCCTACATGTGTAGGTAGAAAACAAAACACGGAAGTCCAATCAATATCCAGATGACATATGACATCTACAATTCACTTCAATTCACAATTCACATAGCTGAAAAAAACATGGACTTTTTGAGAACGAACCTTGACCTCAAAAATTCCAGCAATACCAAAAAAGACATGCCACAATCTATAACAACATTTAGATTTGTTCAGTGTCCATGGCTACAGAAGATAGTATCAAGGATGATGTTCCCATGGCAACCGATAAAGATATCTTCAAGGTGCCCAGAAGGACAGTAAATTGTTGAAAACAAATTGATAAGTTAATTAGTTCGTTTTACCTGCTAAAATGCCCAGCAAACAATCCTGAAATGTTACTGAAGTGTAGCCAACCTTTAGCCCAGCAGTTAAGATATGTAAAACAAATGTAATCTATTTTAACAAATTTAAGTTTATTTAATCTATTTTGAGCAAACTGAATTTGTGGCTTTGATGAACAATACAGAAGATTTGCTGAGATGAGATAGAGAGAGATAGAGTTTGACTTAGATTTTAAACATCATAACAGTAGAGTCAATTACATCAAATGAAAACCAGAAAGTGAACAAATGGAGCAAGAGCTAAGCATCCACATTGAAGCTCTCTGCGTTATCAAAATGTATGTATTATATTAGGTTTGTGCATTTTTTAAGAAAAATGGTGAGTTGTGCTTGACCGCAAACAAGTTGCTATCTGAAAATCTTCAAAAGTTTCAGAGTAAAAACTTTGTTTTGCTAGGACAGTCAGTAGGTTTCTTCTATGTTCTGGGAAGTTTCTTGGTGGCTGCTAACTGGCCAAGGACAAAAGAACCAACCTAGGAACCCTTCCTATTGTATGAATTTTGATTCAAAAATAAATAATAAACAGAGAATGACAAAAAAATTACAACCCAGTCTGTGAAAAAAATGATCATAAGTATTTGCAGTTAACAACGTATGAGTATGACACACTATAATAAATAGATATGATACAAAATATAATAAATCTAATTTAAATATGCAATGATGAGTTTCTATTTCAATGGTTCTCTAAAAACTGTTAAAACACTCTTTAAAAACAGAAACACTGGCTGTAGCTTATACTGTATCAACTTTTCCCTGAAAAACACGGAAAAAAATCTCCAAAGGCACAATGACTCTGAACATTATAATTATACTGGCCACTGAAGAGCTTCTGGCATAAAAGCACAGTGGGGACTGCAGCCTCTTTGCACTCATCTTTTTCCTCTCTATCGCTCTTCCTCTCTCTGGCACTGTCAGAGAGACGAGATTATGACAGCTTGATGGAAATCTAGCAGCTCCTTGGGGTGTGTTCTTACTCTGTAGTTTTCCTTTACAGGTAAAAGCTTGTTTCAGCACAGAAGCACTTCCAGGCCGACCTACACACTTAACACTACTTCTCTCTCCTATCTTCTGAGATGCCCATACACCACTTTAATCAAATGCTATTTAAAGCTGCAATCCATAACTTTTAGGGTTAAACAAAAAGAGGTATGAACAAAAATCAGTTACTGAGCAAGTACATGAAAGATCAGTGTTTAAAACAGTCTGCCCCGACTCGCAACGGTAAGTTTATAAAAATAATTTACAATTCAAGCTGTCGGGTCGGATTTCCAGGGAATCCCTGACCTCAACATACATAATGAAAAGTACATAAAGTAACATGCAATTTTTTTATTCAAAAAGAGATGGTGTTAAAGAGGTGAAAGATCAGACTGCAGCTTTAAAATGAATAAATTCAGGATTGAAGATGTGAGATAAATAAATCAATCTGGACTTATCTTAATGAATAAATGTGAAACTGTAATGTAACATTGATAAGAAAAATTGCTTACTTTACTTAAAATGTATAAATGTTATGTCAGTGGTAATGTAAACATAGAATTTGTTTATATGCCTTTTCTATATAACATTGTGACATATACAGTTGATTTATGTGGCCATTTATTTCTTCACAAGAATTTAAATTTCTGGGTATAAATGTGTTTGAATCATGCATTTGCTGGCATTTTTTATTACAGAAGTGAGTCAGCTGAGGGAAAAAAATGTAAAAACAATGCAACAAACAGTGAGCGCCTGTTTGCGTGGTGGGGTTGTTATTATTGCGGGTAAACAAGTCTCTTAATTAACTTGGGTTGAAAACAAACACGAAGTGTCAGTCGGTTGCACATACACAAATATTTTGGCACGATGAGGGTTCTGCAATTACTTTAACAAGCAGAAAATGCATACCAGCATCCATTTCACAACATCCAAAAGCACATGCTAAATCGTGCTAAACAAACTAAATCTTAATGCTATAAATTAAAGGGACAGGCACCTAAAAATTAAAATTCTTTGATGTATTTGCTCATGTTGCTCCCAACTTCTACAGATGTGTGAATACAGCAGTAGCTTGCACATGGGATATGAAGTACACAGCTGGACCTGTAAGTCTTGTAATTACAGCACAAGAATGCTAACAGTGATTGTCGTCATCATAAGCTTCTCACCTCTCAAAGCTTTGTTTTAAAAAGGCTTATGATGCAAGCTGGCACCTGTGGAAATATCAAGTAAAAAACACATATGTAGCTTAAACCTGTGACGTCTCATCTCCTCACGTCTCCTTTTAAAGGTCAGAACTAGTTAAGATGCCACTAGTACTGCCATAGTAATGCCACTGACATATATGCATGGATGATATTTAGCCGCAGTGCTCTGAATCACTCGGTATAATGAGGTATAACAGAGTCAAGTTCCTCATGAATGCATGAGTCAGAATGTGACAAACCTCACACACAACAGAGGGTCTTTACAACAAGCAAATGGATAGGTAATTAAGTCCTCAAGTTTAAAACGAAGGTATGCAATATGACAATAGTTTTAGAAATAGATGTGAGCACACAACTGAAACAATACCACGATTTTGTGGTCCTTGCCCACATCAAAACCTGTCACCAAACTAGAGGTTTGTGGGTGGTTATTAGGGTTTTGCAACAGTTTTTAAGATGCATGGAGAGGGTTTAAGTGTATTTATATAGTATTGTGAATAGTTGCTTAATCCCAATTCTCCCAGTATCTGTGAATTCTGGACTGTATTTATGGCTTGGGTCTCTCATTCAATATAAAGCTATAGGATAATTTTCATCACTTAAATCTACTTCACATGAGACCCATCCATGTTAATATCCCTCTTATAAAGGAAGCCTATCTAATATTCTTTATATAGTCCCTGGACCAGTATATCTTCTAATTAATGCTGCTTGTGAGCTAAAGGGATTTCTCCTTGTGTGGGTGTTTTATAGCACACCAGATTTTAACCGGGGTTGTGCAGTACAAGTACAATCTTGCTTTAGCCTAATATTTGCTAATGCTTTTTCCCTTAAGGAAATAAAATCATACAATCTTTGACTTTCTTCCTATATATCAGCTATCTGTGCCATCTTGACAACTGATAGTACAGCAGCCATCATTTCTCCTGCATGGAAGATGAAATGTGTTCAGAAAGAACAAGTAAGGTTGTTGTATAACATTCCATATTTTTAAATTGATAGTTAATGTTGAAGACAAAATCACTCCTGTGAGGTGCCCACATCCAGCTTTATATTGCACATCTATCATCTCTCATCAAATATTATTTTTCTCTTCTTTAATATGTTTTATGATCAAACTTGCTAACATTTCATTGCTCAAATGATAAAGTTTTCAGAGCTCAATTACGGTGTAAAAAGCTTATGCACCTAGACGCCGACTAATATGTCCAAGCTGCAAATAAAATCATTTGAAACAAATTGCTCTGCAGCCTACCGTAAATTTAATGTAAAACAATGAATTAATATTGGAGTCAGATAAATCAAACCTGTCACTGCATTGCATTTTCTCTTCAAACTGCCCACAAGAACTCTGAACGGTAAAAAGGCAGCAAGATAAACAAATCTGTCCTTCATTACTAAGGCTGCAATGTGCAGCCGTTATTAGTTTGGAGTCTGGATGGCTGTTGGCAATCTGCTTACTTCAAATCATAGCATTAGCAAGGATTCTCAGACTCTACAGCTCCACATTTCTGCTGTGAAATGAACTCCAACACCTAAAACCGGAAAAACCACAGGGATCTGCTGTGGGAACCAAAATAATGACCACAGCGTTCACCATCCCTCTGGGATCAGAAAAACTGCCATTAATATTACTGAGGTCAAATGGGATCGCTAGAGAGCTTATCTGTCAGTTTTATAGAAAAAGTGCTCCACAGAAAACAGAATGAAAGCAAGAGAAAAAAATCCCAGCTGAATTCTTTTTCTCTTGCTTTGGGTTTTACAGCTAAATACCTAAATAAAGCCTGGATCAAACATACATCGAAAACAAGCAACAAACCATAATACATAGAAACCCTACTGCCAGCAAAGAAACTTCTGTGATTTCCTACCATCAGCTGTTAAAGACAGACAGTCTTATCCACTATATGTGTCTTAACGTACAACATATGACAGAACTGCTTAGCAACCATTCTCACTTTTCTAAAGCGTGCGTGAACTGAGCGACATTTGAAATGTTTCAAATGTCTTCATATAACTGAAATCCAACAGAAAATGTAATATTTTAAAATATTAGGAAAAGAAACATTGTGTCACTCAAAAGCTTACAGACTGTCATAAAAAATTTTTTAACTGAATATAAATCGATAATAGTATAAATCGCAGTTAAATCGCCTTTTGAAACTTTCCTCTTTGAAAAATATTCTCCCGGCACCAATATATTAAATGTTTGATCAACCGTTATTAATCTTTCTTTTGAAGAGATTTTTTTCCTGATAGAGAAAAGCACTGAGCTCTCCTGGGCCTTTGAGTTGACATCAAAAGGTGTCATTTAGAATAGGTGGAAAACGATAAAGTGTCTTGTTAATATTTTAGCTCAGAGACAGTGACATTCATCTGTCAAGAGGAAATGAGAGGTTTTGTTTTTATATGAAAAAGTAAACAAACACCGGTATGAAGAGCGTCTCATATTCACATGCATTATAGTGCTATGACAATGCACCTGGTAAAATTACTGACTGTAAAATTACAATAGGTGATGCTTTGCGCACTGCAAATAGATTTCACAGCTGGTGTGAATTAAAAGAAGCAATTCTATGCCACACTGTACAGCTTAAAATAATTTTTAAACGTGAACTACAATAAAATAAAGCTTTAAAACTGATGCTGAACTGATATTTTATATTTTCTACAGGGATTACATTTTTTACTTAATGTAACATTAAATAAAACAGCTGAATTTCCTATACAAAACAGAAAGACTTCAAAAGTTCTCTACACTATTTTTAATCCGAGTTTTTATTGCAGGCATCAGAAAAAACAAACCTAAAACCCAAAATCAAATAACAAAACTAATCATAAATGCGACTGAATCTAAACTGCTTATTATCGGTTGCCAAATTAGATCATGTTAAGAGGCTTTTAACCATGGGAAGCTTTAGACATTATTCTTCTGTTTATTTCTATAGCAGTTTGCAAGTTTACTGCCCCAAACCCTTTCCTGCAGCTAAAAACCCTAAAAATTGGGGTTCTATATTACTATTATGTAATATAAAAATTCTATATTACTATTATGAGTGGCCAATATCATTTCCATTTTTCGTGGAGCTCAACTGGTAGAGCATTGCACCAGGAACACCAAGCTCATGAGTTCAATTCCCAAGGAAAGCTTGTGCTGACAAAATGCAAAGCCTCAATGCACTGTAAGGTTCTTTGGATTAAAGTGTCTGCCAAATGTGTAAACGTAAAGTCCAACTTGTAACAAAGTCTCTGAATTGACTTTAAACAGCTAGCTTATGTTGGCAAGCCATCAGACGCTGTAAGCTCCTTCAACAGGGAACTGGTTGACACCTTCATCCAGTTCTCCTCAACTCCCACTTCCTGCCTCTTTCCTAAAAGCATCCCATACGCTGGACAACAGACGAAGGACGAAGATAGCTACGCTTTGAATGGAACCCGTGTAATTGGAGCGCTTTTAAAAGTCTCCGTCACTGCGAGGAAGAAATGCATCAAAGAAGTCAGCTGGCAGAATTTACACTGTTGTGAACGGATGAGGCAGCCCTTGAGACTGAGCCAGTGTTGAGAGGCACCCATATCTACATAAGTTCAATAAAAGTACATTTTCTATAAGCCTCTCTTTAAGTTGTACGTGTTCTTTTAAGGCCGGTAAAGGAAACATGTAAAAAAGAGTGAGGACTGTCTATCAAAAAAAGTCACTTACAATTACATTTGAATGATATAAATACTAATTTGGCAGTGTTACTACAGTGGCTGGTAACACACGAGATCCTAAAAAAACACTTTAACTAGCCACCTAATAGTGATGAGTTATCTAGTTGATTAGTAAGCTTAACTAGTTTATCTAGATTTTTTGTTTATATTTTTATATACTTCTTTTTTTAACAGAGCTGCTTCAGCATGGTGACATTATGTATTATTATTAATATAGCACATAATCCTCACACTGTATATGCATAGCATTCCATTCTTTGGTAATTTTGTCATTTTATAAAAAAAGTTTGGGCATTCCTACTATGTGAGTTCAAAAGACTTTGCAGTGATTCTTAAGTGTGAGAGTATATTACTGTAAGTGTGATTGAATAAAGGACCTATTAGAGGAAACCCTACAGATTTACTGAATAAATGCGCAGCTCTAGAGGCAAGAGATGAGAGGGTAATCAAAAGAGGCTTGAGCCCATCAACACAGTTCTCCAGAACTCCTACTGTTATTTCAAACGACTTTTGTAAGGTTTCCATGGTTACTCCCTATAATCCTATTATAATCATCTAGATTTCAATACCTTCTGATTGCTGTAGTAACAAAATAAAATGCAATGTTATTTTGAACAGAGTAGGTATTTTTTTTCTTTGGTTCAGAAGAACGCATTTGTGCTACAGTGTTGTGTGTTTTACTCTAACTTTAAGGGCAAAAATTCCTTCTGTCCTTGTTATTTACAGCACATTTAAAAAGGCAAACGAGAACAATGGCGGTAATGTAAAATGTTGAGTGTCTAAAACTGAAATTCTACAACGTGTTATCATGCAATTTGAGTAAAATCTGAGCTATTTTCAGAAACAGTCTAGAATCTGAAACAATTTAAATGGGCAGTAACATAAGCTAAGAACATGGACCACTGAGATAATGGTGGAAAATATGTTTTCTAGGAAAGCACTGATTTATCTCTGTTATCTCTGATAACTGGCTCACTGTTGACAGCATTAATACAAAAGGGAATTAACCCTTTGACGCGTACGATCACACCGGTGTGATTCGAACGTTCAGCGGTCACATGATCACCTGCTAAATTCAAACTGTGTTCAAACCAAAAATGGCGGTAAACGAGAGACCGAATCTCTCAGCGCTTATTATGTGTCACAGTTGTTAGCGTTTTCACTCACGTAATGTTTATTTGTTTCTTACATTTCAAATTATGTTGCACGATCATCGATAAATAGTAACACAAATACCAGGAATAAACATATATAAGTTTAATTTTAACTTACATTTTCATATACATTATCTTCTACATGACGCTTGCGTCTATATATAGCCTGTACTTTTTATGAAACGGAGGCAAAAGCATCTTTCAAACAAAACATTATGTTACTTTACATCTCTCACATTTCATATTTCATTGCAGAATCACAGAAGTAATAGGAAAATATATATAGTTTATACATAACGGAGGCAAAACAAACCTTTCAAACAATGTGCGGTTATGCTTTATTCCATGTCAATCGGTTGTGTAGGTAATTATAAAGTTTACTCTATTTCTCTCTCGGTTCGCAAAGAAACTTTTATGTTTCAAAAGAAGTGGATGAGCATGTTATATATCCAGCAAGGTCTTTCTCCTGTGTCCGTGATAACGTAACAATCGTCTAACATGATTATTATAAAAGTTTGCACATATTTAACAATGGGAAAATATAATTTGGAAAGATTGGAATCTTTTATTTAACCGTGTATTTAAAAGTTTTATAAATATTTAGTATGAAATATACATATTTATAAAAGTTGTAGCGCGCCACTGTGTAACGTCACACGACAAGCTTAATGCATCTCCATGGTAACTGGAACCTGATTTATTGCAAAATAACAGTCGCATTAAAAAAAAAATCACGTCAGGGGTCTGTCTGAAGATTTAGAACCACGCGTAAAAGGGTTAAAGGCATACGTGACCATCCCATTGAAACCCTTTGGACAGCAAACATTTGATCACAAATCCTACAGAGGCTCAGCAGGGGTTGAAAATCAACTGTTAAAATGGCCCAAGTTCAAAACAGACTTCTAAGCAACATTGTATTTAAAAATAACTTGACAAAGAACAGAGAGACAGAATTATAGCCGAAACAATGGTGGGGTTAAGCTATATGACGCCTTATAGCTTTATCAGGAACACAAAATTCATTTCATACACTGTTTGCTATATTTCTATTCAGAGTTTGAAAACATCATAATTCAACTTAATCCAGACTGAAGAACAGTTAAAGGAATCCAAGAAACTGAAGCCACGGCAAGGAAACTGAAGCCACAGCAAAGAAACTGAAGCCACAGCAAAGAGACTTCACTGTCTGATCTCAACTGTTTGGTGGCAAGAGCCCTTTAAGCTTAGCTTTGTAAAGCTAACTCTTAGCTTAACTAGACAGCAACATTTCCTTTAGCCTTTCCCAAGAGATGTAGATTATGCTATCATGAGATGTTTTAATTAACCTTGTACACAGGAAAAGCATCTTTCATTAACACAAAGATTATCTCTGTCTTTCCAGAGCAGGAATATTATAATTCTAATCAACAAGTGGTTTCCATTTTATCTGCTCTGGTTACATAGCTTGGAGATCTGGACCTCTGAGAGACCTTTAAAGTAATTGTCTCATAAACAAAACATTAGTTTCAAGAATTTGTTTCAAGCTGTGGTTCACTAATTTTATTATCATTGCCAGTCCAGCATGAGGAAACTCTAATAATTGTAAGTGATTTGGGGGCAGAAAACGTACACCAGCAGAGGAATACAGAGGCATTAATCAAAGCAAAAGTAAGAGCCATAGGTCACATTCCAATTGTCCACACTGTTAACTAACTAAACACTAATGTTAAACACCAAGTACTTATAATTGTGGCCTCACCAGGAAATTACACTCAAAAGCTATTGTGGCTAAGAGACTTTCATTGGTGCATTAAATCTGAAAGATACCAGAAGGCATGTGTAGGGCTGCATCTGCCATGGCCATAAAGAAGCCTGTGAGCCATGTGCTCATTTAGTTACATTGCCTGCACAAACTGCCTTCTCCACTCGCTAATTTGAAAATGAGAGGGACGTGATCTAGTTGTAAACCTGCGGTAATGACTGAAATAAAACGAAGTAACAGAGAATAGGGCCCATTCTTTGATTACTGAAAACAAAACCTAATTACCAAAAATGCCCAAATTCTGCTTAAAGGTTGATCTGTTTGTCATACAAAGCTACTGTATAGCTTTAGAAATTGTTTATGGCTTTAGAAGACTTTATAGCTGGGATATTCTGCCTAACATCAACTTTTAAGATTCACAGAGGTAAGAAAATAATAAGTCTATGAAATGTTTCATTTTTTGGTAAATTGTTTCAAAGTTTCAGAAATGACACCAATTGCTGCCTGACCAGTGAACCAGTGTGTCAGAATTGAGAAGTTTCAAATCATTATTATATTCAGAGGTTGTATTATTTCTACAGCTAGCAAAGGAGTCCGTAATTTTCCAGACTGCTAAGATGTTTAAATGCCAATATGAGTGCCCTGAGGGGTCAGCTGGGCTGCCCACCATCCTAGGTGACATGCAATAAGTTCTGGCAGGGCAGTAATCCCTCATTTCAACCAATTACTGAGAAAGAGCAAACTTTCAAGCTCAGTGAACTCTGTACTACCTGCTACAGCTTCGGTTCATAACAGAAGACAAAAAAATACACTTTGCCATTACTGGAATGTAAGTGATGGAAACAGATGAAAAGGAATAAGTGGGTTACTTAAAGGGGCCCTATTATGCATTTTTGCTTTGTCATCTTTAGTTAGTGCAAAGTGCTGCTGTTTGAGCATAAACAACAGATCTGCAAAGTTACAACATTTAAAGTTCAAAAGCAGCAAAAGGGAGTGAGGCCTTGTTGAGCTGCTTTAGAGAAGATAAAGAAGACTCTCTGTAGTAGTGTATTGTTGCTATCCCGACAAAATACTAACAAATCAAAGCACGTTCCATATCAGAAGGAGGAGCTTCACAGAACTAAGAACTCAACAGCCTGTTTTTGACAGACTGGGACTAGAGGTACAGCAATAAGATAAAATATGTGCATTTTTTGAACAATTAAGCATAAACACCTATTTTAGTGCACTCTAAAAGCAAATTCAAGACTACCAAAAAAATCATAATATGACCCTTTAATACACATAATATAATTCAATGCAATAATTATGCATAATCCACATTATAACCTTTAAGTACCAAATAAACCACTTTCTCTGCCCTAGATTGACATAGGTGTGGTGCTCACTACAGTGCACGGTACAATCACAACCATTGTTAATATCCAAGCAAAACGTGGACCAGGCAAAGTTTTGTGAAATCCTCTATCCACTTCCTTCCTTCCTGGCAGAGCTAATGTTTCAGCCAAAGCACTGATAACTGTCCCAGGCCACCACTGAACGTACATGTACATACCATCCCTCAGGCTAAGTGTGGTTTGTCTCATTGTTTTTAACTTCCTTTCCTCTGTCAAGCTTTCCTGCCCTGGCTTATGTACCCCAGCCCTCAAACAGTGCAGCATGAGCATATGGTTTGGGGGCTGGGCAGTGTGACTGGAGACCGGTTACCGTTTCATGCCCCCAGGATGTGCTAAATCACTAAGCATCTGCCAATGTCATTACCTCCTCAAACACAGAGGGTGTGCATGCTACTGTTCTGGCCTCAAACAATATACATATATACATATATGTGGGTGTGTGTGTGGTTCTAAATAGTTCTATAGATCTACAGCTACTATACAAAGGTGCCTGCAGTTGACACAGACTACTAGTGTACTTTTGTGACACAAAAACTCAAACATAGAGCTATAATAAAAACAACAGTGTAGAATACACAGGGGCGTGTGGTACACACAGTAAGCCTCATGGTAGTGTACAATATCTCCCCTTCAATATGATAAGAGATAAAAAATTAGTACTATAATGAAGAGCTGCATGATTTTGACAAATAATTATTGACTGCTTCCTTTGATACTTACTATAATCAATTATTAATTTTAAATAACACAATTTACATAAAGTATGTTAAACAAATGCACGCCATGCCTTATTCATTATGTATGCTACACATCCAAAACAAGCTGACAACTTTTTATTCTTTTTTGTTTACACATCCGTATAAACAAGACAGTGCTTACATGGCCAACTCCACATTAGCTCTCTCAGCAGCAAGAAAAGCAAAACTTATTCAAATTTTGAATAATTATACATAAAACATGAACAATGCAATAATACAAGAACACTCATCTTATAACCGTTCAAGCATTCACTGCAAGTTTACCCAGTGAACAACTGATTGGGCCCTGAGTGTCATCCTATGCAACATACTCTTGCAACTTTTTATTTATATAAAGCTGTTTAAAATGCACATTAAGTGTGTCATTTGCTGTACCTAAACTGGCAGAACAACCAGTCAATAATTTTTTTACAAATAACTTTAAAATCACGGACTCAATTTCCAGGAAACACACAAAGTGATAAAAAAAGTATAAAAATGCAAGGCAAGTCTGCCAAATGCATGTGTTAATATATGTTAATGTCATTTACATGAACCCATTGCTGATTAAAATGGTAATGTTTAAGTTTGTTGGATTTTAAAGCAAAGTTTTGAGTGCGACGTGACATTTCTTCTGCGCATTTCAATGCGTCTCAACAAACACAAAACATGCGTCATTAGAACCATCTTAATCTTTGTCCTGGAGACCCACAGCACTGGACATTTCAGAAGTTTCAGTTATTTAACAAACCTAAGTTAGTTAGCTGAGAACTGCAAGAACTGAACTGGGTGTGTCTGATGAGAACTGCTGCTATAGACCTATTTAAACGTCTCTGATTCGCCATCGCTTTGAAGCTCACAATAGAAATTTCTGTTATTGGTGAAATTACCCAGCTGCTGCGACCTTTGACGCAATGGGAGTAAATCTAATTGAAATGCTGTAATCAACACTTTTCATGAATAGTTCATCACAGCGGCCGTAATCTTGATTATAATTTTTTTTTTTTTTTTACTTTAACAGATTCTGGCCCTCTCCTTTCAAGGTGAAATTAAGCGCTAAGCAAATCTGCCCAAAGCAAAACTGGCACGAATAATGCAAACCAGCAGCTAGCATCCATAACTCTACACCAGTATGAGCTGCATGGCAATCACAGCACTGCAAAATAATAGCTATTGTAAGTCCGCTGCTAATCAAATCTACACCTCAGTTTAACCATTAAAAATTAAAAGCTTTCTCACAAGAATCAATCCTATAAAGAGGTGATAAGAAAGCGTTTACTCTCCGGTCCCTTTGAGTGGTTAGCGGGTACTTCGTGAACCGAGAAGGCTTTCTAAAACTTTTTCTTCAAGAAAATGGACAACGATTTTTGATGCTGATGAGGTGAGATGTTCTTTAAAACTGTCTGTAAATCACAGGTGGGAGACGGAAGCTTGTTAGGAGAACAAATCAAAGGTAAGATGTGATATGCAGTAATGACTCAAGCTGTGAATGTGGAAGGTAGAACTGGTCAGCTGAACCTTTAAAAAGCCACTAACACAACAGTACAAGAAATACGTTGATCCATTATAAATACTTCTATAGCATTTGAGCTTATAAAGAAGTGTAAAACATTTACAAGTCTTGAGCTGTGGTAACAGTTTGATATGACAGGTCTGGAAAAGCTTAAAGACAATGTGCACTGTAATTATGGTTATGCATTTCATGTCTTTAATAGCATAAAACAGGCTTTCCCCTGGCAATACTGTACTTATGGTAGAATAAATGACACTAATGAATGCCTAAGCCATTTGGGTAGATTAGGTTTTATTAACATCTATAACATTCCACATTACAGCCATAAGGTACAATATTCAAAACAATAATTACTGAATTATTAATTAGCCATTAACAAATATATCATGCTTTTGGCCAAAATCAACAATTGTATTACAGGCTACAAAAAGGGCCAAAACTGACCTAAAAACAGATGGTCTCTTGAGAAAGCTACTTTTTCGTACCCTAAACATTTCTATTATAAAAAGCAGCTCTGATAAACTGAGAAAATGTCACTGTAATAGAGATTTGTAACTGCAGGCCCACTGACCATTTACTGGCATGAGCCCTTTATATCAATTGCCTGTCCATTCACAAAATAAATCATTTAGCAAAACAGCCTGGCAGAATGATTTTGGACACCAACACAAGACGCTTTTGGACACTTACCACATTCTTCTGCATTTATATCAAATACATATATAATCCAATAGCAGCAAATACACTCAAACAGCATTCACAGGTAATTATGACGCAAGTAAAGTATTTATGCATTATGTATGTAGTAGTAACACTAATAATTACTAATAAAATAACTTCATTACTTGTTTAAGTCACAAATGATAAATGTAACAGTCCAAAAATGATAACTAGAATAGGCCATAGCGGAATGAACTGTTTAAAAACAACAGTTGTTCGGATGCCCTGATGACCAATCCCATTTCTTTACAGAGAAAACGAAGACCAGAGCACAGCTAATAAAGAATCGAACGAGCACAACAAGACAGTTAATCACCCAGGGCTTGAAGTGAGCTACAAGCTAACACTAGAAATAAAGATCTAAAGAAAGAGAGGGCGAGAAACGAAACCCATGTCACAACACTAAATCACAGTCCACAGACATTTCCATTGACTCAAGCACTCCAGAGGAAATGTCTTCATTATATCTATTGCACGCCGAAGAACAATCAGCAGACCACAACTTTAAAACGAGAGATTGTTAATACAAAAAAAAACCCAACTCTAAATTAAAAGAGCCATCATTCGATCGACAGATGTGAAATTTATTAACAGTCAATGAACACTCAGCTGTAACCAATAAACTTTTAGTGGAAGTTTTGTTTTACACCTTTTCAATTTATTTCATTCATCCATCTTTCTATTCAATTATCTCTCAATTCTTTCACTTCAATTTCTAAGCTACACATGACCATCCTTGGCACATTCAATGTGCAACAGAGCCTGTGTTTTAGATTGATCTATTTTGAGATGTTTAATACTAGTAAGTTTAATAATAAGTCTTTATAACCTCACAGAAAGGAAAAATGAGAGAATGAGTTATGCCTTAATTAAAAGATGATCAAATTAGGCCAGAATCTTCGTTTGTTCAAGTAAAAGATCCACAAAGGCAGTTATGTAGAAAAAAAGGGGGAAAATGTGCTTTAAGGTTAAATTTGGCTGTGTGCTTGCAAGGCAAAGACACTCAAGAGGAAAGAAGGAGTTATGACTCAATTTACTGTTCTTCGTTACTATGGTAAAGAAGGGGACGTACTTGAGTATCCTCTGGCTTTGTTATTCTGCTGGTCAGGGTAACATAGGAGATGTTCCGTACCAGAGGGGAAGGTAAGACGGATAAACCTTTAGGAAATTTCAAAGAGGCCCGTTGGAGGCCAAACAAAGCATGCCAACAGAATGGATACCGGCCAACAGTCATTCTAAGAGTTGATCTTGAGAGGGCTCACTCTTTTACGCTACTGCCAAAAGTTATCCAGTCTGTGACATGACAAACAAGCCAGATAAAAAAAACACAGAAAATTATTAAAGACATAAATCTTTACCCATTCTGTTTTCATGGCAGCAAGGGGAATGTGTAAATATTTTCCTACTATAACAAAACAGTTTAAACTCTAGTCTGGTTAGACAACAAAAAATGTTCCCAAAACTTCCCAGTTATACATCTACCTGCGGGTACAGTTAAAATAAGCTAGTAATCAATAAGGTCATTTACATTCTCTTTTGGACCTTCCTGATTTTACCTGCATCACAGAGGAAACAGCACAACTTCAGAGTTATTGTTGGCTGTAATTATTTTTTTACACAGTGTTCAAAGCATGCTGCCATATGAACGTATGGGTTAGGTGTTTTCTTCCAATGATTAGCATTATTAGTGGCCAATCACCAGCAAGCAGTGTGACCTATAAGCTTGACCTGACATAGAAGAAAGTACATTTTAAAATGCATGCAACCTAATTTTAACTGGAATCAATAAAGAGAAGGCCAAAACATCAAGGATTTATATCCACTTAAGTAGAAGTCACCATTTCCACTTCCATAATGTTGATTGTGGGAAGCTCCCAGCCATAAACAGTTAATTCATAACATCACTTTAACCAATCAATTAATTAAGGTCAATTTCTAAGTGGAATAAGTCATTTCTGCGAGGAGTGTGCTTTGACCATCTTAAAGTTAACAATATATGTCGCAATAAATCTGAGGCACGGCAATAAGAGCAAAGTGCACTGAGGCTATACAAAGGAGTGAAAAGGCTTTTACAAAGGGGCTGCAAGCCCATCTATTTTCCTTTCCAAATATGACAGCAACATCTAGTTAATGCCAATAAACTCCACAAAGACACTGTTGTGATTAATTTTGGTTACAAGGCATCTGCTGGGCATCTCATATAAGTAAATCAAGTAAGTCAGGGTAACATCAGTCAGGCTATAATTTCACCTAATGCACTTGTCACGCTTAGGTGCTAAACTCTACTGTTTCTTAATTAAATCTCCATAGTTACTGCTAGACAAAAGATTACAAGATCTTAAAAAGTCAGGAAAAGATTTGATGCCATCAGGTTCATTCTTAGATCCCTGTGAAAATTAAGACAGCTAAGTAAGGTCATACATGTGACAGACTACATGCTCAACCACTATATAAAGTGACTAAATAGTTTAATTTACTACTATTTAGAATCTCAAGACACATGGCAAGCTGTTATAGGACATCGAAACTTATGCTAATCTTTATTATTATAGATGGTTTAATAACAATTAACAAACATTCTTTGGACCATATAAAACATAACAACATGCTATAAACATCTGCGACTCCTGCTCGTTATACTGGTAAACTGAATCTGGGTGTGGTGAAAATCGCCAGTAATTGTTGGCTTCAAACTTTTTAATGCCCCAATGACTCTAAATCACCCCTTCCTGCACAGCAGTGTACTAGAAACTAAATTGTGCAAAACTGTTGAATTAAATCTGAACAATTTCTGCAGCATATGACTTCCCTTAATAGTCTTTTAAGCCTTACATTATTATCTGCAGGTCTTGTAGCTCAACAGGTTGAGCATGGCGCTAATAACAGTAGTGCCATGGGTTCGAGTCCCTGAGAACGCATGTACTGATAAAACGCATACCTCAAATGCACTTTGGATAAAAGCGCCTGCCAAATGCACAAATGTAATCTGGACTTTTTCCTTTCCAACTTCCATCTACAATCTCTTTATTCCATCCTTTAATCAAACCAAACCTAAACTATTTCAAGTAACCCTAGTTGAAATAATTATTTCAAGTAATTATTTCAATTAACCCTAACCCTAAGTAATCAAAATGTTATGATACTTTGATGTTAAATACAGAAGACAAAATCCATCACTGCAATAAAATTAAACGGAATTAAATTTAGCTCTTCCTTAATTATGCTTTCAGATCGTTCAAAATCGACAGAACAAAATGCATTACATATGTTTCAATAATAACTCTGATTAATGCTTCCATTGCTTAAACTACAGGGAGAAATACTATTTAACAACGACAGAGAAATAAGTTTTCTGTGTGTAACATTTTTTGTGTTTTATCTTTAAGCTACTGTCAATATTTCCCTGCTTTAAATGTGTGTACATGGCTGTCTCTTTGCCAGCAGCAGCTGCCAAACAATTGCAGGGGTTCCAGCAAACTGAAAAGGCTAATAGGTTCATTTGCACCTGGTGCATGCTGCCACACTGGTTACCAGGATGTCGCAAAAACAAAGACTTTCAATTGTTACATTTAAACAGCCTCACTTTCCGAAATTAATTTCATTTGTATAGCCAGGTCGAACAATGAAAACTTTCCAAAATGACAGCCAAAGGAAGTAGACACCTAGATTAAATACACCACCGGTTAAACAAACCTTCCTGGCAAACAATAGAGGTTAAAATGAATAAAAACTGTCATTAATATAGCTGACAGACTCAGACTCTGCACACTCAGTGTGGAAGTGTGTTGGACTTGTAGAACCAGTACAAGGTAGGAAATTAGTGATACACGGTTTTAGGGAAAACAGTTTTCCTATGTTGCACAAGCGAACAGGGAGTATAAACCCCATTTTTTAATATGCGGTCATATGTGGATATAGAGTGCATAACTGCCATGCATAAAACAGAATAAACTTCAGAAGTTACAGGAAATAAACAACCATCAAACAAGTAAACTTAAGATTTTTGATCAGCTCATTTGGAAAGCTGTAACATTTTATGCAAGATCCAGCTACAAATTCCTTATATATTTAAAAAAGAAACAATAGAAACACAAATCTGTTGACAAGGGGTTCTAACCACATAAAAAGCTAATGCGTTCAAATCCCGCATGACTGGTGAGCGCCAAAATGGGCCCTTTAAGTGCTTTACACAAGGGACCCCCACTTCAAAGCACGTCTATTTACGCACATAAAAATCTACAAACGCTTTGGTATGCCAAAGGCGACATAAATTACAAGGCCTATGTTTAAATGCATCCCTTTGACAGGGCTATCGATATACGAGCTTTCACTTTGTAAACAATTTGCTGCTTGATCCGTCCTGCTTTTGTGTTTTGCTTGTTGCTCGAGGCTTAAAGACCACCCGTACGTAATATTGTGAGCTCAGTCGCGCAGTAACGTCTCAGAATAACAAGATTTGGCAAACATTTCGTAATATAACATTGCAAAAACTCGAAGTTCGCTCAACGTCAGGAAGCACTAAAGTAAACAGGTACTATAAAACTCACCCTGATCCGCCTCATGGCCGCAACAATCTCCACACGGCTGTTGGGTCGAGCCACATCAAGACTACCGATATACTGGAAATCAAAGTCAACAAGATCACTTATTAGACCCCTACAAGTTAAGTTAATGAAACTAGATTTGGTATCAAAATCCACCCACTCGCTCAATGGCAAAAAACGCAATGTAAACAAGTGGCAAAACAACTTAAATGGATGCTAACATGGCTTGCAATAGATGCAGCGGCAGGACCGCGTTAGTGATCGAATAGTTAAAAGGCATTACGATGTCTTATTATTAAAGAAAACTTACCTTTGCCTCAAAATTAATCCCATGTTGGAATGCTTCCTCGTTATGTAAAGGAATCCGCAAATCGTGTCCATCGTCGACTAAATTATACTTTGTTTTGGCAGGCATGCTGACTGTTTTTGATGCGCCTTTCCAGTTGAAATCAGAAACAGCTCAAGGGAGCAAGTGGAGGGGTGTCAAGTCTCGGTCTAACTCTTGCGATTCATGCCTTTCTTTAGCCCGAAGTCACTTTTATTTCTCATCCGTGCTCTCCTTTGATATCGCAACTTCTGTAAAAAAAATCTGAACTCAAATCCGCCGTCGCTTGAAGTCGCTTTATTTCCCCGTCGGAAAGGTGCGCGTATCGCATATGTGATTCATCTACTGACTTGTTCCCACTCGAGCTGGTAGCCCTGAGCTTTAGCTTCCTGCCTGTTTCCAACAACTTCACAGCGCGCCATGACCTAGCCCACACATCCTTTTGGAAAGGATCGTTGCGCCATTGGTTGAATGGGGGAATTCCACCTGCTCTCATTGGAAAATAGCTTTATCGCAGGTTTTGGAGGAGGAGAAAAACACCTCTCTTCCCGTTTAACTCCAGATGGAGAACGGCGGCACCTAGTGTTAGGCTTCGACGAGGTAGGAACAATCGCCGATTCTTTTTATTTGACCTCTTCGTTTCCGCGAGTGACTCATCCAAACAGAAGTTGTTTACATTCTTTTCTTTGATATGAGGGGAATATGATATCATGACTTTCGAGGGTCACTTTAATTCAAACTTAAATACAGAAACCCACACAGTTCTACCTTGCAATGCCATAACAGACTGGAATAAGAAACAACATGCCACAAAAGCAGGCAGCAGCACCTCTGTCACTTCTATTATCCACAGTATGCTGGTCTACGTAGGAGTATTAAAAGACAGTAGTCTGACATAAGCAAATAACAGACTACTACAACCACAGCACCATTATTCGAGCTACGAAAAAAGAGAACAATGTGTGTCTGCATTACAGTTATTTAGTTTAGTAAGTTATAGTATTCATTTACATATTATTGATTGTTTTAAGCTACTTCATATAGTGTATAGAAAAAGCCTACTGTTGCTATAGTTACCACTTCATTACATCACATCCATTTTCAGCCTTATCTATTTTAATGGAAATAAACTGTTTCAATAAATACTGTGTATATACTTCACCAAAAGATAAATAATGTTTTAATCAGTAATAAAGCTTTTAGTTGTATTCTGTTGGATTTTTAGTTGGATTTTTTCGGGATCACTTGAAGAACACAGAAACAGTCACTGACAGGAACTGTTCTTGAGTTCCTTTATTCAGTCACTTGATGACATTTTGTAGCTTTTATTTAAATATAGAGAGAATTTAATATCACCATTTTACCACTTTTTGTGTGAAGATAGATCATTTAGGTTCATTTAATGATGATTTGTCATTATCAAGTTAATAAATTAATAAGTCAATGTTAATAAGTTATTGGGTGGGCAAGCTACATAGGCTAATAGCCAAAGTATTTTTTTTATTGGATAGCATTCAATGTGAAAATTACAAAATATTTGTATTATATTCAAAGTTCTGAAATGAAGAGTATATGAGATCCTAGGACCACTAAAAACAATTTCATTTTATTTTCTATTCCCCTGTATCTTCTGTCATGCATTTAAACATCTAAACGTCTGTTTCCTCTTTCTATAATCCTTTTACAGGTTTAATTTACTGTGAATGAGCACAACTGTCAGTAAATTACATTACACTGTGGTCTTTCTAAGAAAAAACTGAATCTTTTTACTTTTACAGTTTGGTTGCAGGTTATTGCATTCACATGTGGATTGGCAGGTTGACAGGTGGACTCTAAGCATTGAAGAACTGCAAACAGATGGGCAGACAGGGAAAAGCAAACTGTAAATCATGTTAATGTTCCCACCCAGGTCCAAATACCATCAATTTTACAAAGCCCATCTATTATTTTGAAGGACTCTGTAGGTTGCTGTTCCCATTTTTAAACTTGAAAAAATGACTTTATACAACTCCCCTCTTTTATTTGGTTAGACAGAATGTATTCATACATTACATTTATTAACTTGAAAAAATAAACCTAAAATAATGAAAAGAGAGGCTAAATGTTTTGATGTATAGATAGTCTAGGTAAATATAAAAGTAATATTTTATATTACTAAATGACACTTAAACCATTTAGAAGGTTTTCTCTGTTATCAATACAACATTAATATGTTCTTCAGGAATTCTAATCAGGGAAGCGTTATGATGTGGTTGTTGAATAACTGTGCACAAACAATTGAGAAGGTCAGCAGTGAGACAAACTGCCTCTCACCAGGGTGTTAAAGTTCTTGAAAGTTTCAATGTTAACTCCTTCATTTACAGATTAGCTGCGTAAGATGATCAATGATCAATGAAGATTCTTCAAGAATGCATGACCCAGAAGTTACTAAAAGTGGATGTGAATTTCCTGCATTTCCTTCATGTAAACACTCTTATACAACAACAAAAGAAGATACGGGTATATTTGTTTGTACATCTCATCTATTTGTTTAGATCTTCAGAGGATTGTTTTCTCTTCAGAGGATTGAAGTCCAAGTCAACATTGTTTTGTATGCAATTGGTATATTATTTATCACGCACTGACACAAAGTTTTGAGACAAAAATAAGAATATGCAAAGCAACAGTAAAACAGCTACAACTTTTCAACTGTCATATGACTGCCTGATTCTGGATCAGTTTCAGTGGTTGAAGTAAGTGAAGTAAGTGGTTACTTGTGACAGCTCCCATTTTTCTGCACCAATTAGATTGATCTAGTACTCATTATTAGAAGCTGTGCTGCTGTGTAGGCAGATGATATAGCCTGTGTTAAAGAGTTGAGCAGGTTTAATGACTGATGTTTAATGAATGATGTGGTATTGGCTTGGCATGTAATATAATTTATTCAAATTCATCTTTTAAATGGCTGTCTCCCTCCACATGGTTATTTGGTAATGTAATTTCCCCAGTTTGTCTGTCTCCTGTTCTAATTGCTTGTCTTGTGTTTTGAAGTCCTGTTTGACTCTTTCATAATTGTGGGACCATGTTGCCTTTTTAATTCATGTTTTTAGTTTTAGTTTTTTTTTTAGTTTATTGGCTATTAGTCAGTTATAAAAATGATTTTAGAAAGGCAACAATGTAAAGTGATACTAATAAATGCGATGTATTAAAATCTGTAATAATATTAGTCTGTGAAATTACACTTTACTACACTTTTAAGCAACAGCGTCAGTTCAGAATAGTACACCACAGAGGGGCACTGTAACACCTCAACACATTAAAATTGGTCAGATTGTATGCAAATAGATCAGTCACCAAGTTTGTGTCAAGATATGTGATGCAACTCATCACTGATAATAATCTAATCAGTTTTGTCGTTATAATCATTATCAAGCTATGGGCCCTATCTGTATTTTTATGGCTGCTAAAGGTAGATGAGGGTGAACAGAATACAGTAGACAGACTACAACAAAAAAACCTCATAAATCTCTGGTTGAACTTTAGGGTTAATTTGGCCTGTAAATTATTATCAAATGTAAAATTTTGACACACTAATATAAATTGCTCTCCCATATAAAGGCCCCCACTTGCTTTTGTCATTGAAGCAGAGAAAGACTTTTAGGGCAGTGATACACAAAGGCTGCATTTGTCTGTTTTGCCACAAGGCGTCACTAATGTACAATAAGAACGTTTTGTAAATAATTTACTTTTTTGGAATGTGCTTTCTGAAGGCTCAGCTGAACTTTTCATAGAAAATAGTACCCACAAATGAATAGAATATATTTTTGGTAGAAACTGTGATATTAAGGTGGAGTCACAAAAGCCATGTTCAATAATGACATCATTTCCACAGTATACTGTATCAACATTTCTTTGAACAGTCTCCTTGGTTGAATGTTTTTCCTGGAATGTCAGTGGCTCACTTTTATTTACATGAATACAGATGGTGCAGAAACAAGGAATCTATCTCGTCGTGACCAGGTTAGTCATTCAGCATTGTGACGAGCTGTGTTGTCTCTCTACCCACATAATGGTCAATGTAGCTGCAATTCATTTATATTTATACCACATGCATTACCAATCTATACATGTAGCTTGTGAATCAATGAATGTGCATAAATCACAACAAGACTCAGGTGAGGTGACCCAGACATGTTCTATTCAGCATTGTTTCACTTTAAGACAGGGGCCTCAAGAGGACTTAAAATTGTTTATTTGTTATTGTGTATTGTTGTGTATTGGTAAGACAAAACAAGCATTACAATAAGCTAAAAAAACTATAATGTGTTTGGTTATTTGTATAATGATTATGCATCTAAATGCTATTGACAGTGGAGGGGGGTATTGGGGAGGGTTCTAAACGGACAAGATAATTTTTTATTACATTGAATCCAGTGTATTTCTGAAGGTTGCAAATGTGCTAATTAATTGATCGGTTTGAAAGGATCGGAGAGGCTTTGTTTTGTGTTATGTAATTTTGGCCATCATTTTTCAGCCCCGTGGCAACAGCTGTCTCCATCTGATGGTAATGTGGTCCTTTCATGTCGGTTCTATTAGCATAGAGAATGGAAATGGCTACAAACGCATTAAATAATGTCTTACATTAATACTGACAAGGATCCCATATTTAAGCAACTATGTTTATGTTCTGTGCCTCCCTAATTTGTACATGCAATGTGTGACTGACAACATGATCTTAATTTGACCACAATCAAATGATCTTGAAGTTAGTTTCTCATTAGACTTTGTGTTTAACTTGCTAATGAGACCATGTTAGACCAGCATGAATATTCGTGATGGTCCAAGCTGGGTTATGCTGGTTTATGCTGGCTTGTTGTGAAACTAGCTGGTAGAAAATAATTGGTGAAGCATTGTTTTTCCTGTGGAACTGGTTTAACAAGTTCTTACAGGTTAAGCAGCCTGGTGGGGACACCAGCCGACATGACCCACTGCTGTGGGCTAGTGTATAAAATACAGCATATGTGGATGTTTTCATAAGGGTGAGAGGGCAGACATACTTTATTTGAATAATGAATATACATCTAAATGCTATTAACAATGTTGGGGGTATTGGGGAGGGTTGTTTGGTGGGGGTGGGAGCACGTCAAAAAGGTTAAAACCCAGTGCTTTAACATTAGGCTAAAATCCTAACCATATTACAAACTTTAACTAGAATATCTATTTTTGACATGTATTACATCTTTGTTCCTAGTCTTAATCTGATTTATTTCAGGAAGCTTAGCTATCAGATCTTAAATTAGAGGGTCCTTGGTTTCCTTTACAAATAGATGAATATCCAAAGACCTGACAAAACACCATCACCTGATGGCAAACCCACAACTAGACAACATTAGCACGCATTGCATTTATACATTATCCATGACATATCTGGGCCATACACCTGGATTACTTAAAATACACTGGCTAGTGTCCTGAGGCTACTGTCTGTTTGACATTTACAGGCGAATGTTCATCTTGACGTCATCTGCAAGATTCATGATGTGAGTAAGCGTGCTCCAGCCTGACGCCCCTTTTTGCACAGAGAGAGTTTTCCCATCCTCCACAGCCAAAACATGATTGGTGGACTGAAAGCCAAAGACCTCCACTGTGGGTCAGGGATCTAGGGATCCCAATGTCAAATGCTTTTATTTCTTGTGGAAAATATGACAGCAGCTACGATTATATGTCTTAGTCATTGGATTATATTAGGGTTTATCGATTAGTACCTAGAGACATTTTAATAAGATTGAAATAAACACACCAGTAAATGCATTACAAATCTGCTTGTATATGCATTTCATTTATTTATTTGTTTTCTTGTTTGTTTGTTTGTTTTACTAAATAAGGAATCTTACAATGAGGGGACACATGTCTGCAGGAATGCTTAGATGCCACATGGCCTATGAAAGGCAGAAAACCAAATGCAGTCACTTTTTTCTCTGGGGAATTGGTCTGTTTGTACTCTGGAATCACTGGGGAACAGTATGTCTGCCCTCTTACCCTTATGAAAACATCCACATATGCTGTATTTTATATATGCTGGCCCACAGCAGAGGGTCCTGTTGGCTGGTGTCCCCATCAGGCTGCTTAACCTGCAAGAACTTGTTGAACCAGTTTCACAGGAAAAACCAGGCTTCACCAATTATTTTCTACCAGCTAGTTTTACACCTAGCCAGCATAAACCAGCATAACCCAGCTTGGACCATCACAAATATTCATGCTGGTCTAACATGGTCTCATTATCAAATTAAACAAAGTGTAATGACAAACTAACTTCAAGATCATTTGATTGTGGTCAAATCAAGATCGTGTTGTCAGTGACACATTGCATGTACAGATTAGGGAGGCACAGAACACAAACATACTTGTTTAAATAGGGCATCCTTGTCAGTATTAATATAAGACATTTAATGCATTTGTAGCCATTTCAATTCTCTGTGCTAATAGAACCGACATGAAAGGACCACATTACCATCAGATGGAGACAGCTGTTGCCACGGGGCTGAAAAATGATGGCCAAAATTACATAACACAAAACAAAGCCTCTCGATCCTTTCAAACCAATAAATTATTTTGTACATTTGTAACCTTCAGAAATACACTGGATTCAATGTCCCCTTCTTTAAAAAAATATCTTGAAGAAAACAGATTTGTTCTTTTAATAAAAACAGCATCAATTATGGATGTTTAAATTCAATTATACTTTTCGTCATACAGTGTAATCTGCTGATGAAACAATGTGGTGGGTTGTGTGGGGGTTGAGGAATACAACGTAGATTTTCAAACCATTGAATCATGGTGTAACATTAAGGTTAAAGTTCGATCTGTCAGCAACACTAATCAGCCTCTGTATTGAGCACTGATGACTTATAGTCAGACAATAGCCGGTAACAACAGCCGGATATAACAGGGACCTGGGGTTGGGAACTGCCTCTCCCATAAATATATAGCCAATCATGGATAAACTAAGCATTACAGCAAAATATACTTTTTATGTTTTTGTTTTATTAAAAAACCCATTAAATAAATATCAGACAATTTAGTTGCAGAAAGAATTAATATGACCCCACTGAAAGACAATACACTGTCTTATTAAAAATAAACAAAGAAAAAACTGGAATAGAATTTACATAGCTATGATTACTGAGGCATGTTTTTATCTAGTTTTAGGCTTATTTTGATTTCAAGAATTGTTGTGGAATCAATTTATGTACTGACTGTAGTGAAGTAAAAAATCATAACAATGATAATGTAACATAAAACAAAGAACATGGTTTCCATGGTTAAGGTTATTTAGAGGACAGCGAAATTTCATCCCCTTCTGTCAGGCTAGCTAAGTACAGCACTTGTTGTAACATGCACTGAAGATTTTCTCATTTTAGGGAGCAATTTGCATCTTATTGGAACTTCTCGATCTTTCAGTACAATTCGCACAAGTTAAAGGGTAAAGCACGACTTACAAACAAACACACATAGTCCAGGTCTGAGATGAAAGGAGGCAATGGGCTCTTATGCCCCATCTGGCCAAATATCTTCCTCACTCGGTGTGCTGGCTGGCACGTAGCATAATGTTTATTTATGTTACTGCTAACAGACATGGCCACATTAATTCCTCACACATTCTCCCTCATGTGGGTCAGAGACCTTCTCACTCTCCTGGACAGTTGGGGGACAAAATGGATTTGTTGTTTGCCATTATTATTATAAATGCCTCATGGAAGCAACCTTAGACAGCGCTTACAGGATCAGTAAACTACTTTTACAGCATTAAACAAGTTAAAAAATGAATTAATTATTTAAAATTTGCCAGAAAAACTCTTTATCTTAATCCATTATAAAAACCAAAAGATGAGAGTTTGACCTGATCTTCATTTCAAGGAAAGCAAAACTAAATTGAGGTCACCTCCCTGTCGCCTGATCTTACAGTCGTTTTGTCATTTTCCATTCAGAAAGAGGGTTGTAAATGGCAGTAAACATTACACAATCTTTTAGGCGTGATATACTGTAGAGTAAGCTTAATTCGCCTGGCACCTGTCTCTTTTACAATGCAGTTTATCTTCTCTCCTGAGTTCAAGCATAGGCCTCTAGAATACAACAGATAAACAGAGGTTGAACTTTAGACTCCAATACACTTTACATGGGATCTTAGGGATTTTTATCAGTCGCTTCCTTACGCAGTGTGATTGGGCATTGAATGAAGAAATATCTCTGTCATGATGAAATGACATGATCTAAAATCCTTCAGTGGTTCAGTAGTAATAACAGCTACTATTTTCATCAAAACAAAGAAGAATGTCTGTTTTTATCCATTATATGTAACTGAGCTCACAGTCACAATAGAATGACGTCCCTACTTTTCTGTTTGTGTGTGTGTGATCACACAATAGATTATTAACATCTGACAAGCATGAGTAGAAACGTCTTGTGATATCGCCGAGCACAATTCTAAAGTTACTTTTGGAACAGCTGGTTCCAATCAATCACGAGCCAAACACGTAGCTCACAAAAGCAGAAATACAGAACAATCAGAAAAGCCAGAACATTCTTATCCATTTCTGACAACATGTTGCCTCACTGCAACGCTTCGTAGACCGTTGCATTCAGTCTGTGGATTGACAGTTGATGTCTGTTATTAACTTGTCTGGCCGTAGCACCCTTTTTATTGAACTCTTTTAGTCAGATGCTGATTGACTGTCGAACACTGTGTTTTTCTCTCTCAAGAACAGAGTTTATCTTGGCACCGATAAGGCTTAACCCTCGAATAGCACCTGTCTTTCATTTAAACAGAAATGTATACACGAGGCAGCGCATAAAAGCAGTGTTGATGGGCTAACACTGACATAACAAAGGAGTATGTGATTTACTGTAACTTTGTAATACAGGAATACAAGAATAAATTGGCGTTGCTTGTTTTAGCACTCAATTCAAATGCAATTGTCCATCGTGCGGGTCGATTCTGAGTGCATGATTGCTGAGGATGAAAATTCCACCTCATCCCCAAAACATCATCCCCCACACTGGTAGAGTGTGGGGGATGATGTTTAAAAAGTTGGTAATCCTGATGAGAATGAGAATTTAAATCTGATTTAAATACAATTTAAAAAAAAACAGACAGGGGCTTGTCAGATTGGATGTTGGGTGATTAGTGTTTATTGATTTTTGCACTAACAAAAATTAGTGAGCGTAGTGTTCCAGCTTTAGAACCTAAACAGCCTAACCTCTTACATCTTATAACCTAAACAGTTTTAAGAACATTTCCCCAATGTTTTCATTAAGTATCTAAAATGTAAAAAATCTGATCTTGAAAGTTTAAGGAATGTTTTAAAAAATGTTCTATTAATGTCAATCAGTCAATGAGCCATGATTCCTAATTTATGAACCATTTCCTGCTGAAAAATAACCTGCACAGGCTAAGGTCAGTATGACACTATTTCCTGTGTAAGTCGCTAGATTTGATTTGATATGACGTTATTCTGAGGTGAACCATTCTGATGTTTTTTCCCCACTTTGATTTGATAGTGTTATGGAGCGACATTACACATTGTGGAGCCAAAAGTGGTGATCTCACCTCACTGGCTTGCTTCTCATTAGGAGCCTGGTTCTTTGATCAATAAGCCAAGTCTGCATCAAGTGAAGTATGAACTCTGGATGGTTTGTGAGGTCATGTAGAACATATTAAGCTTGAAGAAGTCTAGTTCCTTCACGAAATGAGGAAAATAAGCCACAGTTTTGATCCTGTCCAGACCACTTGCTATGACCTGAAGTATCCTTTTAAATTGAGTGTAAACATAGCACACAATAAGCTTTTGAAGATTTTTCACTTAAGGCAGGATTCGTAGACGCACCGCAAGATGTAGACAGGCCTGCACAGCTACCACAGGCAGGTGTGAACATTACCATCAGGCAATAATCTTCAAATTTGCCCTATTTTTTCGCCCTGTACGTTCTGTACTAGGCCCAAGTCCAGCTCCTAAATGTCTACATGTGCATGTAAAAACACTCAATGGTATGTGACAGCTGTTATTTTCCAACATAATAATCAAAGGCAGAAGACTGCAGTCTGATTTTTTGGCATATGGTTAGAAGGAAATGTCAAAATTTCATGTAATGGTCATAGATGTGTGGGTGTTTGTTTTTGTTTCTCTACCAGTGTGGGGCCAAATGTCCGCACAGGAATGGTAAAAGTCACGCACACCTACATGAGGAAAATTTATTATTTAAACATATTTAAATTGTTTTTTTTTTGAAAAAGTAAATGTAAATGTAATGGTTCGGTTTAGGGGTAGGGAAGCATAGAAACCTAACATGTATGTGTGTGTGTGTGTGTGTGTGTGCGTGTGTGTGTGTGTGTGTGTGTGTGGTGAATCGTAAAAAACAGTTTCTGTTTCAGTTTACAGATTAATCCAGCCTATTAATTTAGACAAACAGCTAATGAAATACTTGCAGACGGAAGAACACAATAATTCTAATAAGACCATGAACAGCAATTGCAATGAAGGAGTAAACTACATTGAGAACATCTAACCAAAAACATCAGAAATAACTTACATTTCTGAGGAAACATTTCAGATAGCGAGTTAAAGGTTAATGGATCTAAAAGGCCCGCATGCTTACAGACACGTCTCTTTATCTGGGACCAGGTAACTCGTGATAAGAAAACAAATGTGGGGTACATGGGTGAAGTCACTTTAATATGACCTGATATCAACTTGGTTATCACATCTTACTCTGTCCTTATCGTAACTTCTGTCCATTCAAACACACCTTACTATGGCCCCTTATATGGACTCTTACAGTTGAATGATCTGGAACTGATTGGCTGAGTTCTGGCCTTCTGGGTCTGATGTCATAGTGGTGATGATGTAGGTTAGATTTCTGCAGGCAGCTGATTTACTAGAGCTTTTGATAGAGCTGGTTCAATACTTTGCAAAGATGTGTCAACAGTCTGAACTGCAATAGTTTATAAACTAGTTTTGGAAGCAAAGTTTCATTTGTATATCCTAATGTGACTAAGATGAAATGATGACTAAATCTTTATGCTATGTTAATGTGATATATGTGAAATAATTACATTTCAATGCTATTACATTAGTTAAAATAAGTCAATTTGCTTAGTGAAACTGGTAGTTAACAAAACATTTTAGTAGAACTTATTTTAATGTTGACCTAATATGATCTAATATTATATTATTTTCACATTAAATGGCATTCTGGGATTGTCAGTCTCTTCATTTGTCTGATCAATAAGTAGTTTGACCTTTGCCTTACAATTTAGACTGTAGGTAAATTCTTTTTCTATTAATGAGATATTGATCACTAATGATTCATGAGTGAATCATTTGAAATAATAATGGGGTCTTAAATTAAAGGGGAGTACATCTTTAAAGCCAGAGATTAATGGTTTGATCAGAACATTTACTTGCCCTGGGCATGGATAGCTTTTCTGTTGCAGCAGCTCTAATGTATAAAATTGATGCTATGCCACGGGTTCATTTCTTTAGGGCATTGGGGTGACAAACAAATTAAATTTAATAGAGGGGCACCAAATACAGTATTTGACAGCTTAGAAAATACGTGACCTTACAGGCTATATGTTATCTTGAAGATTAATATTTTTAGATTAAAAGTTTAGTTTAAAAGTTTAGATTAAAAATATTTTTTCTGATGTTTGTTCTGAGCACTCTGGTGAATAACCGTAGCAATATTATGACATTTGCAGAAATGGAAAACATAAGGCAATTTGCAGACTAAAAGATTTGCAATAAAAAACCTCCTAAATAAACAGAAAACTCATCCAGATCTTGTATAATAGATAAATGTTATGTGTGGAGTGTTTTCTAAACATTGTATGTTTATGTATTTTTATCCAAAGCAACTTACAGTGCTTTTAAGGTCCTGGATTCGAACCCATAACCTTGGATCCAAAATCTATATTTTAATACCTGACAATACTTTTCAAAAAGTACAATAACACACCTGAAAAACATATTACATTTGCAGTAAAAGTACACCACACAAAAAAAATTACAAATAGCGTTTAAAAAGCATTTTGCTGGTTAAACTATGAAAATTATTTTGTGTTCCTTTTCCTTTGTTTAATCTCTTTTGTGATTGGTTGGCTGTTCTATTGTGAGGGCTGGGGCAGTATAAAAGGAGAGGTGGAGGAGGAGACTGCATTGACTTTGTGAGGATCTGCTTTGTGGCACTCAAACTGTTTCTCTTACTGTTGGATCTGTATCACAAACCAGCACAATGTGTAAAGGGCTTGCTGCCCTTCCTGCAACATGCTTGAAAAGGTATGAACTGTGCTTTATTTAAGATATTCTTAGGTAATCATTATGGTTCAATGTTTAAGACTGTTTTATACTCTGTATACTTTAGAGTGGACTAAGTGCTAATTCTGTCTTGTGGGTATGAGAGATTGAAAACCACCCGGAGTGATAAGAAGAAAAATATGTTTTTTGTTATTCTTGTGACTAAATTGGAGCAGTCATATGAAAGATATTTAAATCACATTTTTCAAATGTAATAAAATAGTTTTGTTTACATTATTTATTCACTAATGCAAAAGTCTAATGGAAATATGCATTTTTTTTCTAACAGCGCCAAAGACATAAAGCATAGGATTGGGTTCCTGCTACAAAAACCTGATCAAAAGCCAGAACCACCCCAAGAACAGAAACCTTTGAAGGAGAAACCAAAGGCTACAGAAAACCGGTAATGATGGACAACTATGATTTGCATTCATAAAATGATCAAATATTTGAAATGATAAAATAAATATTTTATTATTATTAATTTACCTTCATAATAGTTATAAAACTGGTATTTTTAAAGTTAATCGGATAAAAAAAAGCCTGAGAGTAGTGTAAATGTATTTTTTTAAATCAGTCATATGCAATATACCTACATTCTTAATGTGGTATTTCTCCCTTATTTTAGGATTTCTCCTGTTGAAACTGAGAAATGGAAAACATCATTTAACAACCTGATCAAAAATGAAGGTCAGTGAAGATTATCTGGTTCTAACATAAAATCTGGTAATTATTTATTTTAATAATGACCAGCTTGCAAATGATAAACAGGCTAAAAATAATGTGACATACAAATCATTATTAAGCCTGAGACTTCTATACTGACCCTGTTTATGTAGTCTTACTGTCTCACTGTCCTTGGTTCCTTAAATTTTTCTGCCACAGTAGACTGTTTTTGTCACTTTGACCAATTATGATCATGTTTTCTCATGACCCGAGCTTGCGCTACGTGTCCACAAACTGCACTGGGTGGCCCCTAAAGAGACAGAGTTTTCTGCTGTGTTAGGCTATAGGGGGTCATTAACCACAAAAGCAGTCCTCAGGGAAATCTCCTCAGACTCAAAATCTTGACCTCTTCATTCCAAAACCTTAGCATCTACACCCCCTCCCTTCTCCCCATTTTCCCCCACATCATGAATCTAGCTAAATGATGCGAGACAAGGGATATTTTATACAGATATAGGTTTTGAATATTTATTTTATTTTGCATTGCACTTTTATTTCACTGAAAGGAATCTGTTTTTTTTCAGTTGGTCGAAAGGCTTTTGCTACATTCTTACAGTCAGAGTACAGCCAGGAAAACATTGAATTCTGGGAGGCTTGTGAGGAGTTTAAACAGACGTCGCTGGACAAAATGAACGTGAAAGCGAGAAAGATATTCGAGCAGTACGTTGAAGCTGATTCTCCAAATGAGGTAAGGACACTAATTTGCTGCAAATTGTGAATGAGGGACCTACATATAAAACTTGGACCTACGTAAAAAACAAATAAATCTTATGGATTTGTTTTAGGTGAATTTGGATTCTGCCACTAGGGAGAATACTAGAAAGAATCTGGAAAACTGTGACGCTTCCTGTTTCGATGATGCGCAGAGTAAGATCTTCACCCTCATGGAAAAAGACTCCTACCGACGTTTCCTGAAGTCCAAACTATTCCTGGAAATGTCTCAACCGCCATTGGACATCAAACCCTGTAGCTTAGAGAAGAAAGGAAAGCAACACATTTCTGACCACAGTCAGTGTCTGCCTAGTTATGCCTAAGCTAACCCATCTTCTGATAGATGAACAAACTACATGATGACCTTTGCCATAATCTGACTTCCGCTCATTTGGCTTTTGTCTGTAAAGCTTGTTCACGTCTAAGAGCTAAAAGATGGAGTTTTCAGCCAGAGATAAACTAGCTGTTCAGCATTTGTGATTGTAAAACATTCTCCACAGACCCAAAGGGGCAGTACTTGTCACGCAAAAGCTATTTCCTAAAGTACTTGTAGCTTTGCTGAAGTGTTTTTGAAGATTGTAGCCAATCCACTACAAGCATGATGGTCATCTTTCGAGAGGCTTGTGTGCTGGCAATGTTTATATTAAAAACAAGGAAAACCCACAACTATTCGATACTAACGTACCACTAAATTGGCTTCTGGAAACAGCACACCAGTGATGTAGTTTACTAACAACTAAATGACTGTTACAGATGGAAGAAAAATATAAAATGAAAACATTCCTAGTATTTATTTAAGCTATGGTGAGAAAATGATAATTAAGTTCACTAGTGATAGCCAAGTATATTCTCATTACTCTTTAAACAATTGTGTAATATGTATATCCATGTATTTTTGCATATAAGCTCTCTCATCCTTACAGGTGATGTAGTTTTCTTCTTTAACTGTAAACATTTTTTTTCTGTTGGCCACTCATTATACTTTAGATATATGACAAGTTATATAAGACAAATGAATGTTATCAATTTACATGTGCAATGTCACTGCCAATGTTTAACACTCTGTTCTGTAGTGAAACGGTGTCTCCACTTTATGAAAGACATCCCATATTAAATCACACATGCTTCTATGAGAATAAATGGCCAAATGTGAGTTGTTTACATGTTTGTTTACTGGTGCCATATTTATTTTGTCATTTATGAATAAAATAACATCACAAAATTTACATAGTCTGTGAAATACTTGCATAATATACATGCATAACATGCACAAAATTGCTAAAACTTAAAGACAGCATTTTATAAATAAAACTATTCAAATAAATATTTTATTAGATTTTGTTATGAAAAGTCTTACAATGATTAAATTTAAAATGTGTTTAGATAAAAAATGTATTATTAATAGGAGAATCCTGAAATTGTCAAAGTTATTTCGGTAACAGGGTTTTATGTCAATGACCATTATGTCTCAAAATGCATTATAATGAGCACCAAAGTGACAAGAGCATAACGGATTGCAATATATTGTACTGTATGCAGATGTTTATGATACTGAGCAAAAAAACAGTAAGTCCAGAAATCTTGAACTTTAAGGGTACTTATTGGTATTTTGTCAGGAGAATTAGCCCAAATATTTGAAAACCATGCACGTAGACTGTGTAACTCATAAACTCATAAACAAACATATTTATTACATATTTTCTTTAGTTTTGGGGCTACCAACAGCAACAACATGGTCATTTTTTCAGCGGTATAATACTAAATCATCCAAGGCTGGATTAACAACTACACAAAAGTACAAAGATTCTCTTTTTGTGCAGAAACCTGACGATATGATTTAACGCACGTGCAAAGACATGCTTGTAATTAAGAGTATTGTTTCGATGTGTATGAAATGTGTACAGATGTTCACTTTTTATCACTTTTTATTTAGCTTCAATGAACGGAATGAGAGATTTATATATCAAGGGTGCACAAAAACGAGAACGCTGTATGGAGTGGGTGCTTGCAAGAAAACAGGATGAGAACATTTAGTTCTGAAACCTTATGTGCTTCTGATTCAAAGTGCGAAGCAGAGACCTGCAAATCTGAGCAAGAGCAAGTGATAGATTTGTTACACATCTAAAATCAAAATATGATTGTTATTATTATTAATATATTACAGTATGAATAATAGAGCTGTATCATTTACGCAATATGGAAATCAACATTTTACAGTGTAGATATGAGTATATATTGTATGTAAACCTGCACAACTTTATCGAAACCTTATTTTAACAAGCTACAAAAACAATTATCGCTACCGAGCCTGTTATACCCTTCCAAAATAAATGTGTGACTTTTCACTGCCCGCCATCTGCATTGAGATGACATTCGTGCCTTTCCCTGCAGTAACAGAGTTCAGTAAATGAGAATCTGGCAGAAGGCTGTTTTCCTGAATGGTTTATCTCTGTTCTGTGTTCGTTTAGTGGCTGGATCTTGCTGCAGGACAGCAGGCTGCTCATTATGGTTCAGCACAGGGCTTGATGTAATTACACTCTGCTCTGGCGCTTCAGGTGCTGCAGTACCCTGTTTGATCATCGTTATTGGAATGGTCAGCTTTTGAAATGCTGGACTACAACACACACACACACACACACATGCAAATCCATACAGCCCAGCGATGAACTTGCTTGAACCAAATCAAGAACTTTTATGTTCTGCGTGATATCTGAAAAATCTATTTAACAAGTAACATATTTCGGGGGAAACTCACTAAACCGCACTAAAGCAGATATTTCAGCACTAAAGCAAGCCCCCGCATCCAAAAAACATGCTCTGTGACAGCAGGTACCACCTTAGATACACTTGTTGACCTTGGAATCTGTACTGTGCAGTATGCATAGAATCCTCACATACTACATCCATGGTTTTCATTGTCATGTGTTTTCATTGTCATGCGACGAATACGTTCGCTGACCTATGACATACTAACAATGCAATAATAAACACTCAGTATTTGGTGAACCTCGATTAGATTTTCGCGTAGGCCTAATACATAGTAGGGAAACATTTGGATGCAGGGATTGCCTCGCAACTACGTTTAACAAAGAACTGTCTGTGCTAGTAAAGCATTGTGCCATGCATATTAAAATTGGTTCATTAGGTCAATTCTTATAAGTGCAATTACCAGCAATCATGTTAGCAGTGATTTAGTGAATAAAATGATTAATTATAACCAGGCACACATCCAGGGGAAATGTGCAGTACAAATTGCATTCACTCAGTTCCGATGTGTTTCGATAAAACAACACAAACTGGATTCAGCAGAGCGGGTGCAATTCACTTTGCAAGAACCCCATCACAGATGATGGGGTCACCATGTTCAGCATGAGGAGCTGCCCCACATATAGCTATCACAATGATTTCCATTGCACTGAAAGATTAAAATATAATAATTTATAATATCAATATAATACAACTCACAACCTCTTGTCCTTAGAGCAACCAATCATCTGCTAAGCCACATCAGCTCATGTCTTATAAGGGGGCTCAGTGCACCTAAGACTGAAATCCTAGAATCATCAATCTTCTGCAGGCTACAATCACAACCCAGAAGCAGTAACTGTTATTGGCATAAACAATTTCAAATTATATGCATTATGCATTGAACTTACCAGGTTTGTTCTATAGATTTCCTAGAATTTATAAGCTGTTGTTGTAAATCTTTGTTGCGGTTATCAGAAGCAAAACAAATTCACTTCTTAACCTACTTTCCCTCTACCGAGAGTGGTCTGGTTTTACTGCATAAATGACCATATGAAGTGAGAATTAGCAGAGCATTATCTTGCCCTACATCTGAGACCAGCCGTTATCTGAATTCTGGTTTTGTTATTGTGTGTCTGAGCCACATTTGTTTCCATTTGTGTGCACAAGTAACAGGCAAAGCATTATCGTTCCATTAGCATCATGGTCTACACACACACGCGCGCGCACACACACACACGCGCACACACACACACATGGGCTAAATCATTTACTAGTGGATAGTTTGTTACTCATATCTTGTTCCATCTCCAGTTTAAGCTGTTGTAAGGTCTACATCTGGATGAGGCTTTAAGTATATTCCTATATATATATATATATATATATATATATTCTTGTATATGAAGACAAAGCTCCTGGAAACCAAAACAAATTCTTTGTGTGTGTGCATACACGTCCAATAAAGCTGGTCTGATTCTGATTTTGATCCTGATTCTGAACACCACATTCATATGCTTTTGCTAAACATTCCATTTTAAAACAATAGGCATAAATAGGAAGTCAGTCTACTCTTTTCTGTTATAACAGCTTCCAGTCTTCTGAAAGCTGTTGATGTATGGCCATGCATAAATGTATATATGTTTTACATACAGTATATTTCTATATGTAAGGCTTCTGTATTTTCTTAATTCCAAAGTGTTTAATGTAGATCATGCCTGGTGTTTGTGAAGACCAGTCAAGTCCTTCTACTGCAGACCCAGTAAACCATTTCTTTAAGGACCTCCCTTTAGCACATAGCTCCCTTTACCACATTGTGGACAATGAGTTAAACTTAAATAGCCAAACCTGTTGTTTAGAAGGGGGTGTATTGTAGCCTGAACATGCATAACAATAATTGTGAAAGAATCAGACATATTTGAATCTTTTCCTGTGTTTATTTATTTAATATCTATACTTTGTACCCTAGACTTCACATAATACTTATCATATAACATTTCTTATATCATTCTTATCAGTTTATAATTGTAAGTACCGTAATTGATTACCATAATACCTTAATCTTATCATTTTCCTAAAGAACAAAAACATTCTTTCATTTTCATTCATTATTTCAATCAGATTAGCTTCTTTTTTGTAAATCTATAAATGCAGCTACCAAATGTTAAGAACAGTACAAACAAAGGTCAGCTCAGCATCACCAAACACAATGGCGATGCTGCTCCATCTGGCATTTAGAGGAAGGTGCAATGAATCAGTAACAGTATCAATGTCTTTTCTGTTCCACCAATACACAAGGCTCTTAACCCTCAGTGACGAGTCATATGTCTATTTCTAGGAATGAGAGTGATAATAAATGTGAACATATTTGCCTCTGACTATGTTTATTTTGGCAACATCCCATTGCCCATCTGCTTTATCTCATTTCTCACCTCTCTCTCGTCCTCGTTCTGTTTTTCTTATTTGTCTCTCCCTCTGTCTCTTAGCTACATCTCTTCCTTCTTATATCTTTTATCTGTTGTTCACACTGAGCTTCTCTTGGATGTGTGAATCAAACACTCTGGTCGAGTAGGTAAATGAAAGTGCGGTGGATTAAAGAGCCCACAGCACACGAAGGCAGGAAGCAGCCGTGCTGTGATTCAAATGTGGCATTTAAAGATTCAGACACATGTTCTCTCGGGAATACAAATAATATTTAAATTCCATGCTTGTCAAAATACGGTTCCATCCAGCAGCTGTGAGCAATCCCATGATGAGTCATAAGTGTTATCATATTAAAGAGGAAATGAAAGCAAATCTTAAGTTTTCTTGTGCATTTATGAGACAAAAGATGCATTAAAAAATGGACAAATTCAGGCTCCATATTTTTCCTTTATATAAATAATAAAGGGCATTTTCTTATCTTATTACCTTTAAACTTGAGGATCAAACAATCATAACAAACGGGCACTCTTAAATAAATTAAAATATTATCAGATGTCGTAAATATTGATATGTACAGTACATATGAAAAAAATTTAATCATCAGAACTTTAATGTGATTATGGTTTTATATATGATCAACTACAAACATACATGCATATAGTTGTATGCAGTTTTCTTGTAGAAGTGAGGTACCCTGTCAGTCCTTACTGAAACTTTTGACATTCTCCAAAATAACTTCATACTTTATAAACTTTTAAAAAATTTGGCTAAAAGAATTAAGTTATCAAAAAAATCTAAATCACTTTTCATTTCTAAATTACTTTAATTGGTTGCTTATGTTAATGATGTCCAATCATCAATCACTATATTAATCTAATCCTGTCCTGCAGTGAACTACAAAAATATGCTTTGTGGGATGTCAGTAAGGACCTCTGGAGGCACCGACAACTGCTTAAGTATAAATGAATGTTACTTATGTTTAGTCACACACAAACAGTATAATATAAATGTAATGAAGCATGCAAGACTATTTGTGTCTGGTGAAACATACTTTAACTTACATACTTTTAAGAAATAAAAAACATGCAAAAGTATGAAAAAAAAACACATTTATGTTTGTGGTATCTGTCAGGCTGTCATAACCTGCATACTTAAAATATATGACTGCAGTCTAATAGCTGCACATGCTAAGGGCAAAACAATAGATGTTACCTGCGATAACAATATGCTATAATGATCATTCTTTATTCATTATATTATAATAGATATTATGATATTCTGGTAAAATGCTGAAAAAAGGTTTGTGAGTTTTGGATTTCCATGACCTCATATAAATATCTAGCTTTTAAACTAGCATGGGAAAGAACATTTGCCTTTTGAATAAAAAGATACTAGATATTGTGCCCAGTGCTTTAAAGAGATTCCCTCCTACTGGATGTTCCTATCTTAGCAACTTTCAATAGCGGTAACCAAACAACATGTTCCCAGAGACTGAAGTATTTTAACGTGTCACATGTTTCCTCTAACATTGACGTATAGTGAAGCTTTCTATACTCAGTGGGTTGTTTCTCAAAGTTTTCCTTCTGTTTACCATTTGGGCATGTTAATATTAACATAGACATTTCCAAGAAAAGGCCCACACTACTCGTTTCCCATTCCCCAGCCCGTTTCCTGCATTTTGGATGAACTTGTTATTGTTACAAAGAGGACAAAACCATATCAGGTTAGAACATCCTAATAAAAAATACATGAATCTGTTCTGCCCTTGAATCACCAGGAATTAGCCAGGAATTACAATGGGAATATGTCTTAAGGTTTTATTTAATCTACAGGGGTCAGAGTAGAATGGAACGCCACATAACAGGACATGTACAAAATTTGTGTTTTTCCAAATTCTTGGCATTAGGCACATACACAATTCTAATGGCAAATGACAGATCCATGAGAAGTTATTTGTATTGCGTCGTAATCGCTGGTCATTAATTTTTTTTATTAAATTGCATTGCACTGGGTAATTTTTGTTAACGTTTTCATTTAGCCTCAAGCTCTTTTAAGTTTGCTGCAGGGAGACAAAGCAATTGTTTCCAATGTTTTCCAATTTTACAAATAAATAGCTTTGGATATATTGCTAATTGAAGTTCAGAAAATTGCCTTTTGTCTAAAAGTGTTTTAAAGACATCATGACTTGAATGAATGCATGTCAGATATTTTTTGTGTTAGTTTTGACTGTTTTTTTGTGTCTCCCTGCAGCTTGTACAGCAGTTTACTTGATAAGTTCCTGATACTGCTCAGACCTCAAAAATCGGCCAAAGGAGTCTTTCTCCATCAGGGTGTAGATCCGGCTCTGAGCCAGCTCGAAGGCAGCAGGAGAAAGATCCACCAAGTTCCTGAGAGTCACATCTTTGGTGAAGTGGTCGATGTTCACCTGAAGGCACACATTAAATGCACACATTAAATGAGCTGCATGCTACACACTGGATAACCAACTTAATGAGTAAGAAACACATTATGACAGTGTATGAGAACTCTGGGGGGGTCTGTGGAGCTGTCCATCTTCCAGACTACCTGGTGTGCAAAGAGCACGAAGGAGAGCGTTAAAGCCAATTAGACAGATAGAGCATCTATCTAGAGAGAGCTGGACAGAGAGTTCTACAAAAAAGAAGTTCTACAAGAGATAGTATGGAGATACAGAGATCTCACCGTCATCTTGTCAGTTTGGGATCACATAACGAGACAGTTCCTAAATCTTTAGGAACTTTGGCAAATCTCCAAGATGCTTCCAGATACAATCCTAAAAATAAAGGTTCCGAAAAGAGAACCTTTTCGTTGCACAATGTTCTTTGTAGCGAAATAACGTTCTGCAGACTATAACAATGGTAGAAGGAAATGGTTCTTTTGATAACCTTTGACTGAAAGGGGTTTAGAAGTTTACCTGAAACCTACAGCACTGTAAAAAGTTTTATTTGGGAAAAAAATTCTGTAAAGTAAGGATGTTTCAAAATGATGCAATGACTATAACGCAATGGCCATGGGAATAGCGTGGTATGTATCATGGGTGGTCTATCGCAGCTTTTGGGTTTGATTTTGAATATTGTTACACCCCTATTAGATTTATCAATTGACTTATAAATCATATTATTATTTTGGTATGATCTCCTTTAAAACAGTATTTGCCCCTGGTTGACTCAAACACAGTTTTTAAGGTTACTTTGCAGGTAGGTTATTCCAAGTATCTTGGAGATGTTTCCACAGTTCATTTGCATTTAGGCTGTCTCAGTTTTTTCTCTCCATGTAATCCAAGATGGACGCACAAAAGAAAACAGTATTGTATGTTTTAACATGTTTAACTAAAGATGCTTACAGTACATTTGCAGTACAAGGATAGCTTTTGTTTAGGTGTTTTATAATGGACACAATGGTGGAAGGTTGACTTATTTTCCCGTTCACACAATACGCCAACTGAAATTAGAACATACCACCTCTAATAACTACAACAAATACCATTTGTTATATGAACAATACATATGATTCATGTACTGCTTATACTTTCAATTGACCAGAATTTACATTAAACACGTCATTGTAGTAGAAAAACACAAGTAGCCATAAAGCCCATTTACATGACGTTGTAACACCTTGTTCACTTTTGTGAGAGCTCAAGACGCATATATATTAGTATATATAATATTTATATATTATATATAATAATAATATAATATATAATAATATAAATTACCATCAAACACTTTGTAACAATAGGTCTTATATTAAAGTTTTGACTTAAACAGCTGTGCAGTGCTTATAAGGGACCTCTTTACTTTTTAAACGTTGAGTTTTGAATAGTAAAGAGGGTCTGTGTGGGGCTATTTAATAACCTCTCTCTTTGTTCATAAGGTCATTGTGTTTTAATCAAAGTCCTTTTAAAAAACCTTGCAGATATTTCACCACTGTTAAGTCTTGTTATAGCTCCTTGAGGACCTTTGGAGGGGAGAACGTGGGCCTCAGCATGTATACACTGATCTAAACAACAAGATATTTTCACAGGACACAAGCAATGGGTTCGAGAGAGAACCGTTTCCTTCCACCTCTGAAACACTCTTCAGATAAATTATCACTAAAACATCTTTGACAAAACATACAAACCTCTTTAGGCCCACCAGTCTGAATGAAGTCCTCATAAATCTTCTTGGCTTTGGTGGCCATTTTCAGGGGGGACTTGATCTTTTTGAAATCCTCACAGGCCTCCCAGAACTCAATATTTTCATCACTGAACTCAGATCTCAGGAAGCTCTTGAAGGTGGCCAGCCCATCTATGGAGAAAAAAAGATGTGGAAAAGCCATTAGAGAGACTGCGTGTACAGCTTTGTGTGTTCTTTTTGAACTAATGTGCTGGCGACACGCTTCCGCTGTAGACCCCTGTCCCACCAGCTCTTAACATCCTTATCCAAACATTAATGCTGCCCATGTATGGGTCGCACAATCCTAATGCAATCTCTCCTGAGTCCACATTGTATAATAGCATGCAGCATTCGAGTGGCACCTGCTTTTGCTTTGTACACTACAAGGATACATTCGTATTTATTGGATATTCAAAACAAATTGATTTTAAAAACTTTATCTAGCCATTATTTGTCTGATAATCATTTAACAACAAATATATATACATGTAAATGCTAAATGTGTTTAATAAAAACATAATACATTGTATAAAGTCTTCTCAACAGCAATTATACAGGGGGTTGTTTAGCATCAAAACAACTGAGAGCTGTTATACTTGAAATGAAGAACCTACAGCACTGTGTGTGTGTGTGTGTGTGTGTGTGTGTGTGGGTGTGTGGGTGTGTGTGTGTGTGTGTGTGTGTGCGCGTGTGTGTATAAACACAGACAATTATATACAATGAAGTATGAGCTGATAAATAAAGTTTGGTCTGCAAACAATTCTCTCTAAAATGAAATGAACAATTAGCCAAATCATTACAATTGAACATAACAGATTGACTCTGAAAACATCGAATAGGATTTGTTTTACCTACAAAATGAAACAACATAATTTACTCCTAACAAGGGCCTTCTGTTTAGACAAAGCATCGTTTTAACTATTTTATTTGTTTATTTGTTTTCAGATGTTTCTGAAGAACTACATTTATACTTTTGGTGGATGTTTACAGTGTATTCAAGGTAAATATTTTATCAGTACTTATGTTCCTTGGGAATCGAAACCTAACGCAATGCTCTTCCAGTTGAGCTACAGGAACACTATTTATAACATCTATAAATGATATAAAATCTAATTTATCTTGTCACAGCTATTACTTTCACATTTAATTACTTGAAAATATCAGAAAATATCGTAATGCTATAGATTTTTTATTCGGATGAAATCAAAGGTGACTTCAATGGATTTTTAAAGATCTAGATAACATCCCCAGATTTAGCCTGCAGGAAAACACTGTAAATTCAATTAGTTCAATTTATGAGAATTTTGGAGAATTAGATAAGTGCATATTTATATCTTGACCCAAATGTTACTCTAGGTCTGTGCAACGATCTGTGTGTGTGTAAATGCAGTTTTGGCTACAGATGTGATAGCTAACATTTTCAAAATGTCCTTGGAAATAAAGGGAAATATATTTTGAGTTGAAAACCAAGTTGTGAGGAAATTTCAAGTGGTCCTTTCTATTATTCAAATGTTCACAAATCATAACTAATCTGTAGGTCTGTAGGTTTGTGTGTGTTTGGGAGTTTAAGAATAAAAACAATCATGTTTATGAAAGAGCCCACCAATATACCTTGTATAGTTTGTGTGTGCATTGCAATGTGTGTTTCAGGGGTAAATAAGTAAGAGAGATCCATTTCATTTTATGCATCTAAACTACTGTTATATAAACATTCTGTCAAACATGCAGCATCGAAAGGTTAATCTGACCGCTCCAGCACAAGCAGTTTATACATACCAAATCAAGTGCATCAGTGTAACTTCATAGATTTCTGCAGGGTTCCCAGCCAGCAGTTATAAACAAAGTATTAAATGCATTTTACAGCCCCAGCTGATAAACGAAACCTCGCAATCAGAGGTCACGCCTGAAAGAACATTTGCGATGTAAAATGCATCCAAACGGTCATTAAGATAAACGTCATACTCACAGCTGTTGGACAGGACCTTATCAAGGGACTCATGCCACTGAGCTGCCTCTTCAGGTGTGGGTCTGGTCAAAACAAGCAGAGTTCTTCATTTAGTTTTCTAAACCAGGCAAATGTGTTTTTCCACGAACAACCCTTGCAGTTAATGAGGATCTATTATCAGTTTGTTGATGAGGTAAATTTGAGGAAAAATTACAGATGACGTGCTCCAGGAAAACAGAGCTTATGCTAGCAAAAAAGGGGTGTTTTTCATGTTTATTTTTGAGCATTTTTATTTAGTTTACTTAACGGTTCATTTAAATAGGGACAGTACATTATCCCAGTCGAAAAACTGAAAAAATATGCAGTTTCTTACAGAAAGGCTTTTCTTTAAAGAAACAGCCAACCTTTCGGAGCTATTATGTCATCCTTGTAAAATCCACACATTGTTATTGATAGATAACATGTAAATTACCTATGCACTGTCTTCTTGTCTAAAATATTTTATTTAGCTAATTTAAGTTCTTACATAAGTTTCTCAACTTAATCTGATTACTAAAGTGAAGTCACAACTATATTTTTAATCTACAATGATGTACCGTTCAACTGAACCCTAGTCTTTAATGTAAGTGTTTTGATTCTATCTACAAAAGACTCTTGCATAAGGTATTACGTAAGACAGAGGGGGTTGGAGTGGTCTGTAAATGTTTTTAACAGTCAATTTCAACACCGTTTTCATAATAAACAATCCACTTTTCTCTAACAGGATGTACAACATGGTCTTTCCCAATTTCAATCCGTTATCTTACCAGCTCTTTATCTTCATTCAGAGGCTCCAAAATGAACTTTTCTTACCAACCATGAAACTGCACGTATGACAACAGATGTATTTTCAAACACATATAAAACCTCACAGTCTCCATATCTTGGAGAAACTGCACCTGTCCTAAAACCTTTAAGGGACAATGGGATTTTGTTGCTAATATTTTCATTGTGGTAGATTAATGTGCTGGATATTCTATGTATTTGTCGCCACATGCTTCAGGCATACTATAATAACTTCTGAAGATAAAATTTCCAGTGAGGTAATGGTCTTTGAATCGTGAATGTCAGTTCATGTGCAGACTTTTATTCTTACACTTTAATTTAAATTGCATATTGTTGGCGGTACCTAAGAAAACTAACGGTCATATGGCGAATAACATGGCCAGCTGGTAAGTGTTATTCACCGCTAAAGTCAATTTTGACTGACATTTAGTGCTTGACGAGTGTTTGGTGATCTGTATAACGATTTTCATGAACCACATTCACGTAAAAATAGCTGCATCGCAGCTATTGTTTTCCAGTATATTTTCATGCAGAATCGTGCACTATTGATTTTAGTGAATAAAATACCAAAAAATGATACATATCACAAAATGGTGTTCATTTTCATAACTGATTATAAATAATCAAATTTTGATCAGTGTCTTTTAGAGATAAAAAGGTTAAGATCTTCAATTTTAAACTTGTTTTTTTTAAAGACGCGCTTTTCATAGTCTTGGATATGAGAAGAGACACGTGCAGATCTGCAGTCATCATCAGTGAGAGGGCGAGAGGAAGAGGAAAAACACAAGAAGAGCCAGAGGAAAAGTGAAGAAAGCCAAGAGGAACTCACTTCTGAAGCTTCTCTGGTTTCTTCTCAGGCTTTTCTTGGTAGGGGATGATGAGGTCGATGGAATTCTCTGACTTCTGAAGCAAAGTTCCCAATTTAGTCTTGATCTCCTTAGCCCTGAAGACAGCACAGATAGCAAATGATCCAGATGTCCATGATTTTGTTTATTTTATTGCACATTGATATGCAATTATCATGCATGACCAATTAGAACCCATTTTATAACTCCAAATTTCAGCCTTGCATTATCTATATATATATTTTCAGATGACACACGTTGATTGATCATTTGGTCTGTTTATTCTTTATGAGTGTTTTGTCTTGGATTCTATTTCAGTTCGGCTATGGAAACAATTATTACTCTTTGACCTCTCTTACTGTCATTAGCAGCATATTTACTACGGTTTGGCCACTGAGACCAAACTGAAATATTTTCTCTTCCCCCATTAAAACTAATAAAAGTAAAGGTGTTCAGATGACCTTCTAACTATAAAACTGTCCCATCTAAGAACAGATCCAAAACACAAATCCCCAGCAAATGACTGCGGATGCATGACGTCAGAGAAACTTAGCGATCTGTTGGGGTTTGGTGAACAGTTCATCCTGCTGTGACACATAACAGATCTATAGCTCAAAATCTGCTGAAAAACAACTGATGTGAATTTAGACACTGACCTGATCTTAAAATGAGAATTTTATGAAAACATTCCTTGACGCAACAGTACAAACCTATCAATTTGCCATCTTACAGCTGTAAACTATATGGCTAGATAGACTCTTTAGGAGTACTGCAGACCCTCGGCAAGTGAATCTACATCCAAATCTTGGAACTGGGCTAAAAGAGTAATGATCATATGTTTGCACAGTAAAGCAGCCAGCAGCACAAAACCTCATAATATCACAATATGATCACAATATAAGCAATGTCCTCATTGCCTAAAATTTGTTTACAGATATTTTGCTCCACATCTTATGAACAGTGAAGTAAACAAAGCTGTACGTGATTTGTGTGTTAATACACTTTATAAGCCTATTATTTAATTAATGTCTTCAGACAGAAGACTGGAAAAAGCTTCTAAAACTTAAAAAATTCTAAATAGCATCTGCTGTTCAGTCTACTGGGATAATAAATGTTATCTAAGTGGACTATGAAATAACAGCAAAAAGCAAACTATTGTATAGATTACAATAGTGATCAAAATCATTCCTAAAATTAACCATCGTTTTTTTAAGGGGGGGTGGGAAAAACTCCTGTTTGTTACCAAAAGACAACGCAGCGGTCTTCAAAACCCCAAAATGAATCTGTTCCTATTTCCCACATGAAATGGTTTATATCTGTCAAAACAAATAAACCTTATGCAAACACAAGGCAAAAGCTACAGCTGCTTTCACAAATATCCTCAATTATACACTCAGCTATGGTAGTTTGGTACATTTGTATTTTAGCATGTTGTAGATGCCACACGCATGTATTGGATCATAAAGGAGCTCACTACAGTTCATTTAAAGTAACTGGCTAGTTAAAATGAGTACGGGGTAAATCTGTAGTATAATTCATAATACTAATTTTCACAGTGCTTACCTTTCCAGACATGTCTGGGGCAGGGCAGCTAATCCCTTACACATGTTCTAAAATGTTCAGTTTAGGTTCGGCAAGATAGTCCACCAGCATAAGTTGTTTTCTCTTTGCTCTTCTAGAATTTGTCTTCCTGCACCCCTCTGTTATATGGAGGAAGCCTGCTGGCCTAAAGCCAAGAACTCCAGAGCCAATCAAGTTCTTCCTTGCAATTACAATAGAAGCTGAGGGAGCTCTGGAGACAATCAACACCAGAAAAGACATTTGAAACCTGCCAAAGCACAGAAACATCAGTGCACACTGCGTTAGATCTATAGCTAATCATATTAACCCAAAGAAACTTGAATTGGCATTATAAAACATGAAAATCTGTTTTGTATAATGTATTTCTACAACAAACATTTGTTCTTTGTTAACCCATAAATTCACATACACTGTATCAATAAACTGTATTCTTTTGTAAACGTTTTTGGTGAAAAAATGTTAAAACATTTACAGTCTTTAACAGTAAGAAAATAAGGTAACTGATGGAAGTACCTCCATTATATATATACTCTATATAATATTATACTATATATAAACTATAAATAAGGAAAACTATTAAGATGGTAGACTAACTTGAATAAAAACTAATATATATAAAGATGCTTTACATATTTGTAAGTTTAAAAATGATGGAATTATAAAACATGTGCCTTTAAAGTAGATTTTATAAACCATACTATACAAAACATAATATATAAAAACATATATTTTGATTTTTTTTTTGCTGCTTAACATTATGCAGTATCAAACCACTTGTGTTGCTGCATCGTTTGCATTTAACTTAAAAATCAGCAGTTCAAATGATCTTAGGCATATGGTTTTTGTGTATTGATAAATAAATTCCATACAAGTATAAAATGACATGCTGGTGTGTGGAATGTTCTTACAGGGTGCCAAACAAAAAGTGGGATAAAAAAAATAAGGATAACAAGCATGGAAAATTTATACACAGTATTGTTTTCCTGTAGACAACAAAATAAACTACGATTACGAAGACTTCCTAGAACATTCTTTGCGCTGTTTAAAAAAGAAGTAATAATAAATACAAGATGCAAGAAAAAACAGAATAAAGGAAATCAATTCAAATCAAAAGTGGACTCAAGAATTCCTTTTCAAATGGAGATATAACATATGCGCTAATGCTTACATTAATAATATAGTTTTTTAAATGTATTTCTGTTGTGCGTAGTACATCCCATAACGCCTTTACAAAATATAAAGTACATATTATACAAATCTATTACACACAATACAACTACATTATATAAAATTCAAAGCTATATTTGATTAACAAACAATAGGCTATGGTGGATAAGGCAAAAGTAGGCACAGGTTATTAATGTCATTAGGGGATAACATGTTTGAGTTGGTAGCAGTATTCATAGCTGTGATGTGGTAGATGAAGGATTTGTATGCTTAAAGCACACGTTAAGGAAAGAACTTGTGGCCATTACAGGTGTTGACAACACTTTCCACTGGCTGAGTGCATTGGACTCAGAAAACGAGAGTGTTTTCTATTCAGTCAGGCACTGGTACAGGTAAATGAGCTCTCTCATCAGAGCAGAATGCGGAGGAAAGACAAACCAAGCTTCACACTATTGCCAAGCAGGAAGCGGATTCATGAAAAGAAAATCCATTTAAGCAGAGCGGATGTTATTGGGTGTATTGTAGATTACAGTCAAAATAACCAATATCTTTTAAACCTTAGCTAAGCACATTGCAACATGTTACAGTATAGCAATTGAACCTACGGTTCATTGAGTACCGTGTGATAATATACACACTGATCCAGTTATGTTGGTGGTTCAGAGCTATTTAAACCATATGGGGTTTAAGAAAAAAATGGGTCTTTTTGGGTAATAATTTTACTTGCCATATATACAGGCTCAACCCCTGCCCAAAAGCCCACAATCTCAACTTGCTGTATATGTTCAGATACCATTTATGTCCAATGGCATGTTTATACCAATTAAACTTGCCTTCAGCAAAACAAAACAGTTTTAACCTAAAACAAGCACATATCAAACAGGAAAGCAAGCAAAGTTTTCATCTGGTGATGCGGCACAAATTCGTGCAAACTTTTGTTTAGGCTCACAGTTAATGCTTTGACAAGTAATTTCCTTTAAAATCAACCAGCGGAAGAGACTTTTGATAAATTCATAACATTGTTTCAGTGTTGAATGGTTTTATGACTGTGGCAATATAGCCAAACCCATTCCTGTTACATAATCATCGTACGATCGCCTTTGGAGTGCCCTTCAGCAACTTCAAAGAAATGTGAACCATGGTCGTTTAAATATGACTGAATGAATTGTTATAAGGGCTATATCAGGAGGAATCAGATTTTCCCTGATGTTTTGAGATAAAGAACTCATTGTAACTTTCAGATCTCTAAATTCCTTCCATAGTGAAACAAGACCACTGATTACAATTGATGTCAGATAAATCAAAACACTTAAAATAATGACTGTCCACATGAATGTGTCCTGTGCTTTTTGAATGGAGTTTGATATAATGGTATATTGTTCCTATAAACACAAGATAACCAATGATAACAGTAAAGTGTGGAAAAGCTTGCCAAAACTTTGCGCCGTTTCTGGCTGTGTGGCACATCTGCCACTCTGCATATCCATCCAAATAATCCCTATGTGAGGAAAGAGCATATAAAGTTTATTTTTAACAAGGTCCCTGATCATTTCAGTCTAATTTTAATGGAAAAAATCATTGAATAAAGTAACATTCATTTACTCGCCTTTATCCTAGACATATTTTAAATTGGTTTAATGAAAATGTTGACCATGGCTGAAATCAAATCATGTATACATAACCCAAATCAAATCAAATACTGAAGCACATCAGGTTTGGCTTCATGCAGGCATGAAAGATGCAAGAAACAATGAGATTTGACTTTATTGAAATACCACCATCGTTTGTGTTCAGCTGTGAAACGAAAGTCATACATCTGGGGCAGATTGAGGGTGAGGAAATGATGAGAGAATTTTCAATTTTACCATGGATTGTAAATCTGTCACAACGTAATGCAGCCTATATTAAATGACAATTAAAAATATCGCAAACCCAAGAGCAAACCTGTTGCCTATGTGTGAGAGGACCAAATCACTGCAAAAAGAGTATTTTCAAATAAAAGTCCTAAAGGGCACAGCACCAAAAAATGGGTTAGTTAATTGTAAGCATTAGAATTAAGCACAATGAGGCATAAAACAATCTACATCATGCGTGCCTTTGGCTTAACTACCAATATTAGTGAACCTCAGGGGAACTTAAATTTACAATAAATATGTTATATTCCCATCCATATTATAACTTTAACCGTATTCTTAACTTTAAACCTAAATTCTCTAAGACATCATTATCATGAAAACAGTGGGCCTGAACTAGGCTGGTAGATATTTTACAACAGTCCACATCCATTATCAGCTGTTTTGTAAAGCTGTCAGCTCGTGCTTTTTGATGCCATTACAAATGAACAGGATGCTGTGAAACAAGGCCAAGTAATGAAGCCGCAGTTGTCACGCTGTGCGATTGCATCGCGTGTACTTGGCTACCAGCTAAGATTATAGGTGTTGAGTGTTACCCTGAAAGCTTTATACTGCTGTAAACATCACAGAGGCAGGTGTCAGATTTTCAATGGTTCACATGAATTCACATGGTTATTATGTACTAGGAAGCTGTGAGGCAGCGACATCACATTATAACTGGAGAGTAAATCATGGAGAAAATTGAACATAGCCAGAATTTTTAAAAAACACAGGTTACATTTATGCATTTGGCAGATTCTTTTATCCAAAAGCCATCGAGGAAGTCATTTTATTAGCTTGCGATCTGTGGGAATTGAACCCATGAGTTTGGTGTTGCTAGCACCATACACCTCCAGTTAAGCTATAGGAGAATTATCAGGTTACTGATAGACAAGATCCATACAGTATTATTAGATAAACTATATGTTACAACTGTTATAATAGGTGTGTGTGCTTTTGTTGGAAAGTTAACTGGTTGAAATGTGTGCTGTAGTTAATAAATGCTAAACAAAAAAGAAGGCTGATGGCTTCCATTCACTAAAAGCATCAGTACTGGTAACAATATTGGCAGTGTTGGCCCTGATAAGCACTTGCTATTAAACCACTAAAATAAGTAATATTGCCCAGCAACACTGGTTTATATTCTGAATGAAAAAAGGTCTAAACACGTTTAGACTTGCTATGATCTTTATGGCAGGTTCAATCTCCATAAACTTGACAGGGCACAGGCTGTGACTACATGCCTCTGGGAGATTGTTTTAACACAGCGTGGTTAGAAAAAAGAAATTGATGACATTAAACTGTTTATTTGTAGAGGCTTTCCGGAGGACCCCAGCTTAATAAAGGAAAAGTTCTGTGCATAAATTATTTGCTTTAGGTTAATACGACCATTGCATAACTGTATTTGGATAAAAAGGCCCCTTAACATTGCCGCCTCCTTAGAGAAAACAAATGAATTACAACTGTTTCACAGTAGTATTTAGAAATCAAGGTAAGATGTAATTCAGGGAGACAGCATGCTGTACGTTATTTTATTTTGTTGTGGTTGCCATGAAACCGCTTACTATATACAAATTATTTTCCTTGAATTTTGTGACTAGCCTAACCAGCAATTTATCTTAGAAAAGATGACTATTTCAGTCCTATCGTTGCTGATGTGCATTTGAATATAAATGCAAAAGTGCTTCTTCAGCACTTTTGATATGATACAAATGATACAGATTGATAATGTCTGTCTGAAATATGAAAATAGGTACAAATAACAAATGTGCAAGCTAAAGCCTTAACTTTGAAAAACTGAAAGAAAGGCCAAACTAAACTTGATGTTGAATCAAGATTTTCCATCATGGGAAATCTGTGCTGTCTGGTTTAACACTCCTTAGAACATTAAGTGATAGCCAACAAATGGAAAGCTTATGTTTGCACAGCACACTTACTGTGGGAACCATCAATATCTCCCACCCCATAGACCAGGGGTGTCTAACTCAGTTCCTAGAGGGCCCAGTGTCCTACAGTTTAGCTTCAACCCTAATTAAATACATCTGGTCCAGTTAATCAAGGTCTTCAGGATTAATAAAAACCTCCAGGCAGGTGTGATTACTAGGCAGGTAGATTACTATTTCTATTGTGTAATAGCATTTATGGTAATTGTATACCTGTTATTAATGTCAACAAAAAAATATGTACTGTACATACATTTAAGAACCCTACATTAATTTTTACAGCTGTCATACTAATTTACAGAATGATTTAAGGGTAATAAATGTCATTTTGTAAAAGTACATTCACCTATTTAAGTTCAATGTGCAGGGAAATCTATAAGTAAACCATTTGTATGTTGACTTCCCTGAAGAATGTAAACTCTGTGGCTCTTTCAGACCATTAGCCTGTTTGTTTAAGCAGCTTGTCATGTCAACTGGTTCAACCAATAGCGTGAGTTGGGGGGCGGGACTACCTGTTTCTTCAAACATTGAACTGTGTTGGAACAGCATAAAAGACAAACTTTACCTTTAAATTAAACATCTTGAGGAAAATGTTAAGCTTTCTTATTGCTTCACGTCTTCAATTATAATTCTGCACATTAATGTCTGAAGCGTAACGGAAATTGTTTCTGCATACGTGAGTTTTCACCCTGTGTTTGTGCAGCTCGACTTGAAAACACTCATGCATTTCCTGCTACTATTACGATGATGAAGCATGTCTTTAAAGCTGTTGTTTTTCGAACAGCATGTGTTCTCAATTATGCTGCCTGAGGCCAAAACAGGTTGAACATTCCTTGTTGTCAAAAAGTTCTGTTAAACAGATCGGTAAGATTTTTAGGCTCAAATATGGTTTGATGGCGGCTGTGGGACTGAGTGGGTATTTTTAGAGGTAAAAGAACATCTTTTAGGCAATAAACACACAGTGCCAGGTTTAAAGATGGCAAAGGCAGCGCAGAATGACATAATAGGCTGCATTCTGGTTCAATAGCTTTAGAGACAGAACAGCACCCCACACGTTTTGCTACCAACATCTTGAATTTATCTGTATTGTGTTCCACATTTAAAATCTTTTCCACCTTTGGGCACACTTTCCAAAGGCAGTATAAAATCAATCTTTACATTTGTGGACAGGAAAAGAACTATTTATTTTTCCCTGCTATGACAATGAAACTCACTACCCTGCTGAAATGACCAGGCCAGCGTGAATGTCCATGCTTGGATAGTTTGGTTCAAATTACTTTCTGCTGCTTCGCTGCTGGTCTAGCTGGTGAGCCAACCGGACCATGCTGTTTACCAGCAAAATGTGGTGGTCTTTCTGAGGAAGCTTGTTGAGCAGTCTTGTAATAATGAGTTAGCAGTCTTGTTAAAAAGCCTTGTTGGGGCAAAAGCACATCAGAATCTGGGGTCTACAGTAGCTTAATAACACAACATAATCAAATTTATTTATACAGTGCTTTTAACAATGTTGCATTGTTTTAAAGCAGCTTTACATATAATGAGAAACAGAAAACAGGAAAATTATTAAATATATATACAAATATGTGAATACAAAATACGTGTATTATTGCAAATTTTATTGTTCATTATAAGATGTATTTTAGTAAAACTAATTCATGAATATAATGTTGACTGAACGGATGATACCTACTAAACATTTGAACCATTTAAAGAAATGAACATGCATCAGAAATACCTGTCATTGCATGTACAGGCTCATACCTATTTCAATGGTTTATGAGAAGGTAATGTATCCAGACAGACTATTAAAATAGCCTGTGTACTTTTTCTCAGATTATGCGACATTCATTCGATTAACATGATAAATATTAATAACATATAAATATTAAGCAAGATGTGCCGTTCCAGCTTACATGGAGATGGACCTTGTAAAGAACATAAATTTTATACATACATAATATACATATATTATACATTATTTGCAATAATACCATGAAATATCTGAACATTGCATAATAAAAAAGAAAGAGAAAAATAGTGAAATATAAAAATATACTGTTTTTATTTCAGTAAGCTATAGACAGAGTACCTCCACTTAGCTATGTGTGGAGAAAATACCCCTTTTAAAATAAAATATTTAAAATGAAATACGTTTATTACGTAAGATTTATTATGTTAAACTTATACATATTTGTTTGAAAATATTTTACATTGTCAAGGCAACAGATGAACACTTAATTCCCCAATGATGACATAACAGGAATGAGAATGGAAGCTAATGTGCAGGGCTGACTGTGAAAGCTCTAATTCACAGGAGATGGAGGCTCCAAAGCCCAGAGGAACAAGGTCATTGGACAGAACTGTGTTTTCATTTCACAGGGGACAAGCAGCAAGTCTTTCCCACGCTTGGAGTGGAAAACACACAGGACTGTCAATTAAATATTAGCTTAATTGTAATAGAATTGATAACAAATCAATTTAAATACAATCTGATTGTACCATATTATAAATAAGGGCCCATAAGTTTGTTATACCTGATATATCATTGTTTTGCTCATAACGCACAGACTCAGGATTACTGACGATATGCAGTCAGGAGCAGGAACAGATGACTCAACAACAATGTCTGGATGTCACCGAAAATTTGTCATAAACAAATGACATGATGGGACAGACAGTGCCTGATTTGTGAAGTCTTCCTGGAATCGTCATTTTTAACGGCGCCAGGGGAATGTGTTTCTCAGTGCGTTCAGAACGACCCTCTGTATATCCTGACTCACAGAGGGTCCAACAAGGCTGCATTCTTTTGACAAGGTCCATAGCAATTGCCACAGGCAGCCTCAATAAATTGCTTTATCTCTTTGGATTATGTATCAGAATTATAAAACTGCAACAACTGAGGGGAAACATTAGACGTCATAAAAAATTTTATTTTCTGACGAAATATAAATGGTTTTATACTCTCAGTAGATGTTGGTGCACTTATAAAACAGATTTGGTCGTTCTTTTTGATCGATGACAGCTCAATAGCAGAATGCTGCGGGGACTTTTGTTTGAACTATGCTGACCTCTGCTGACACAAATGTGGAAAATCAGATTGATACTCATCTACAAGCCATATTAAATATCGTCTTCACATAACTGTTACGGAACAGATTTGATTATTTATTGTATTATTTATTGTTCATAGATAATTATTCCTATAGTTTATACATCGCATCACCGATTAAACACACCCACTGGAACGAACACTCAAAAAACACTTATTAAACTCACATGTCAAAATGATCAAAATTATTATGTGATCACAGGGTGAGCAAGTTTTTTAAATACGCTCCCTTAACGGTCACGGTAGGAGCAGACAGAGTAACATTATATGATCACTTTAATTTGTTTTCAAAGTTTCTCACAACTGTTTAAAGATCAAAATCTTTACATTATTGATTTTAATACAAGTGCCGCATCTATTTAACGACTCAGTAGACAGGCGCTGCATACAAGCACGTTTAACTGTGACGTCACGTGGCCTCAAGAAGTTAAAACCGGAAATTGAAAATAGTTTAAATATTGTTTGCAAACTAATGCTCGAAACCGACCATTTTTACCTTCAGAATTGGTGGTTCAGGTCACAAGGAATAAATATACTGATAAATTAGTGTAGTTGTTTTTTGATTGGTTATCGCCAAAGAGCTCTCTATTTATAATTAACATTTCTAAATATATAATAATTCAGTTATATATAATATATATATCTTAGTTTCTATAATTCTATATAAAATTATATAGATTATATAGAATTATATAGAATTCAGTTTCCCATGTGCGAAACGTGGTTCATAGTCAATCTGCAATTCTGCAGTTAGACCCCACAAGCTGTTTTCAGCTCGACTTGCGCCACCCACAGAAAGATTCTTGCAATTGGGTAAATATTTGAGCTATTAGCTTTTCTATTCTGCCTGTTGCAGTTGCTTCAGCTGCAGGTGTCCTACATTGGAACCCAATGCATGAGACGTAGTTTGGTGAAATTGCTCTATAACACCAAGAAAGAGGGTTTAAACACCAAGAAAGAGGATTTAGTAAACCCAAAAAAATTAACACAGGTTAACCCTAAACATTCTTTCTTTCTTAACACTGGAAGATTCAATCATTTCAGTATAAAAACCGCTACTCTGTTCCATGAAATTCCTGTTATGTTGTGTTGTCGCTTAGCGCCCACCAGGAGGCAGTGTTGCGTAAAAGTTTACAAGTGAGATTTACGGCCGTTTTATATGTAATGCGTTGAAAGTAAAGACACATACCTTTATGAATTTTTTTTTCGGTCAAATGCAAATTTTAAAGCTTGTTATATTGTATTGACTGTGTGCCTGTGTAAATATATGTAGTGTTTAAAGGTATGCAATAAAGATATGTGGGAACGTTTCATTAGGGTGAAATTTACTGTCACCTACAGCTTCTTTTGCGTCAGTTCTCCATACATAAAAGCCTAGCATTGCGGAATCGCTGTGTATCACTGTAGACTGTCGGGTGTGGGCGAGGCATGACCTTGATGCTACTGTATGACTCATCAAGCGCACCGTTTTACTGATGATTTCTAAAGACGTGGGTCATCAATCATGACAAAATTTGCTTTAAGTCTGTGAATAGGCTATTTAAGGCTGGCTCTTGTCTCACAAGAAAGCTGGTTGTTTTATCAATTAAAGGCACGTGTAGTCTTTGAGTGAATGCTTAGTTCGTACGCTTGTAGATCAGACTGTCACACACGTTCAGCAATGTTTGCAAAGGACAAGACAGAAGAACAGCCATAAAAGCCAAAGGAGGAAATTGCCATGTCTGAATGCATTGACCTCAAGATCAAAGCAAACAGTTTAAGTCATAAAATGTGTTATTTTTACAAGCTCGCCTACAGTAAGTGGTTGGGTGTTCAGAATATAAATAGGCAATGCATTTCCACTTATATACATTAAAACCATACGTCACCAACACCAAGTCGGACCTCTCTCTCTCTCTCTCTCTCTCTCTCTCTATACAAATATATATATATATATCTGACATTACGTGGTTTATTTCCTTACTGTTACCATGACGGAAATTGATTTTTCATATTTTAATTGGATTTTATTGGATGCTTGTGCAATGTAATCTGATGATATTACACTCTTGCATAATATTTTGCTCATGCTTATAGTCTTTTGATAATCAGTCACACTTTTTAGATCAAGTTACCACTGCACTACACTTAAATAAACATAACCCCCTTTAATGAACAAGTTTAGTCATGAAATGGATAAAAAACAGCAAAAAACATCAGCCTTATGTTCTTATAGTGAGACGGGCTGATTATACTATATGTCTATATCTAATGGACCATCTTCTTGCCCTCACTTAGCTAATGAAATTAAAATATTGTAATCTAGAATCATATTTCATCCACAAATTGTGATTGCTTTGTGGATTAATAATAATATTCATATGAGTACTGTCTAGAAGAAGTAACAGTTCAGTATCAAAAGATATGATTTACGATCTGTGACATTTTACTTATCAAATGTAACAGTGGCCCTTAGATCACTCAAACGAAATGGCACCTTTGTTTATTTCATTACACGCAAGCTAACGATCCTTTATGGCTGCTTATAAAAACGACGTAAACGCCTTATCAAATGTATTTCCTCTTTTCTGAAGTATTTGATTTGCTATCTGGATGATGAACTTTCTCATTATTGTCAGCAGTAAAGATGGCTTAATCTTGAGCTGAAAGAATCATGTGAACTGCTGTGGAAACTGGGCCCAAACGGTTGCCTTGGCAACTGTGTAAACCTACACTTCAAGCTGTTGGGTGCTTGTGGGCATTGATGGTTAAATATGAAACACAAGCTCAGCTGAGTCTGGCCAGTCATGTGCATAACAAGCATGTTTACCTCATGGCAAAGGGTCTGTGATTCTGGGGTGGATGCCTTGTGCTTTAGTTCTGCTTTGTAAAACTACTTTGTTCTAAAACTTAAAAAAAAATTAATTAGTTTAATTAGTTAAATTAGTAGTTTTAAAAATACCTTGTAGTTAGAACAAATATGGTATTTAGGTTCATGCCTAATATAACCCATCAGCCTGTCTTTTCGCTGTTTGCCTTTTTTATCGAATTTGGTTCTAGACAAAAAGACAAAAAATAAACAAGATAAGACTTTAATGTAAAAGTTTTATTCAGGTTTATTTAACAATAATTTAACAATAATTTATAATAAATAGTTACCACTTATAACATTCCAAAATGATGGCTTATAGCAGTATAGATTGTCACTTACAAAAAAAAAATACCATGGTATCCATTTTTTTTGGGACATTGTACCATAGGTACCAGTAATACTATGTTTATTTTACATGATGGTACTCCCACAGTACCTTTTGTAAATGGGTAATTTATTACAAAAGGACAAATAAATTAAATACAAACAATGTTTCTTCACTAATTTAACATTACAACATGTTTTCAGATTCCTGTCTGAACTTATGCTATGTGCTCATTGGCCCTTAAAATTCCAACTCCCTTGTGCCAAGTACAGATGCATGGGTACTTCTGTCATTCCTTCTATTTGTCTACATTAAGGGGGTCTTGGAATGCAGTGATAAACCCTGATTCCATTATGAAGTTCCTGAATGACATACATCCTTCTTCATCCCAGGCCACTTTGACTTCCACAAACAGCCTTTTTAGGATTCACATCCTTTTCACTTCTCGCCTGAGCTTCCATCTATTTTAGAACATCATTTGAACCTGCTTTCATTTTGGCTTTTCTTCTTTGCATGGTTGTCGAGTTGCTAGGCCCGTTTTGCTTCTGGCCTTGACGCTTTTCGCCGTGAGTTGGTTGACCAGGTTGCGGTAGGCAGCGGATCGGAGGTACCGCGGGTAACAGTCCTTTTCCATCAAAATGTAGATGCGGTACTGAGCCATATCAAAGCAGGATGCTGTGGGTCTCGTTAGATTGGCTTGGGTGATGTCTCGAGTCTCATAGTCGATGTTCACCTGAAAGTAAACAGAAAGTGAATTTAAATATCCACAATAGTACACAGCAGTGACATATAAAATTGATATGCAGTGATTCATTTATCATTTTACCTCTCTGGGAGCTTCGCTTCCGATAAATTCCTCATATATCCTCATGGCTTTGGTTTGAAACTTGGCTGCGGACTTTGTGTTTTTGTAGTCCTCGCAGGCCAGGTAGAAAGCGATGTTCTCCTCACTGAATTCCGATATCAGAAACGCTCTGAAAGCGTATAGTCCATCTGATAGAGAGATAAATGGGGTTAGAGAGAAAGGATTAGTTGTGTAACGCGTCTCATCAGATTAAAATACCCCACACAGATCAGACAGCAGGACGGACACATCTGTGCACTATAGTTCTCATCCCATCATCTAAATTTAACCTGTAGTCTCACAGATGTTCTCCTTTTCCATTTTCTGGCACCTTTTGCTCTAATGTCATTACTAAATCTGCTTTTTACCTGATTATACCTACAATATTTCAGGACAGGATAGTCTAGCCATTTAATCTGCATGTAACTTGCTTCACCCCATGGCATGTTAATCTTACTACTTTGGCATCAATGTGAAATAACTGTTGCGAACCTGATGCGAACTTTATACTTACGTTTGTTTGACAGGAGCTTCTCGAAAGATTCTTTCCACATCAAACATTCCTCCAAGGTCAGTCTGCAAAGATGTCGGACAGTCAGAGTAGAAACAGAGTAGCATGCACAGGCTGTATCATGCAAAGAGAAACGTTGTGTTCTGAATAGGAAATACTAAATAGCAGGGAAATACCAACCTTGGTTTTCTGTATTTGTAGGAATAGCATAAGATGTTCCAGTCCTGTCTTCTCAGGAAACCACCCACGCATGCCTTTAATCTTTTTGCCCTGATGTTAACACAACATTTCTTTAATATACAGTAAGTGCACGATCTTATTTTATACACTATATGATATTATACTTTATGACATGATATAATATTATGCTGATATACAGAACTGTCGTGATGTATGCTCAAATATTTAAATAAGATGCTCCATTTTGGACAACACACAAAAAACACATAAAATTCTTACAATTGGTAATATGAGCCCATACCTTTCCAGGCAAGTGTTTGACAGCTCTGCTATTCCTCTGCACATTTTAAAGCCAGCGGGGAGATAAATATCCATTGCGCAGTGCGGTCGCTAGGAAAAATATATCAGCAGTCTGTCTGCAAAGAGGGAACAGGGAGTTTATATAGAGCAGGAAGTACAGCATCATCCCTCTCCTAGCCAATCATCAGGCAGCATTCTCTTCACTAGCATGAATTGTGCTGTACATTTATGTGATTGTGAAAAGGCAGGAGAGTTCATTGCTGGAGCTAAATGACAAACAGTTTTTGTTTGGGTGCCCCAATTCACATAAATTCAGTGTCCTTTTTATTATGCACACTCTGTTCTAGAAACATAGTTATTGCTAGAATGAAACATAATAAAACAGCGTGTCTGAGTGTTCATTTTACAGGGATGTTGGCCATACAATGAAAGTACTGTAGCTCAGTGCACAGTGCCTTAGCAGGAATATATTACAATCCTGTTACATATGTATTACATAAGTAGGCAAAATGGACAATGTGAGATAGCTATAGCTTTAAAAGAAAGTGGTGAGTCATTTATAATGTGTCAACACAATATGAACTGTGTAGTCCAGGATGTTTGATCAGAAAGTGACAGGAAAGACCATAAACTGTCATCTGCTTTCTTGGAGGTGCTAAATAAATAAATGTAATATATTTATATTTTATATACAGTGTTTTATATACTGTATTTTATATACAGTGGGGTTCAAAATGTATTTAAAATCAGTCTAATTTCTGATTAAATAGATCATCAGGTTTTGCACAAATTCATAATTTTTGGGTCATTAAAGCAAAACATAACACACGCTAAACAACTCTGAAATTTATGTTACGTTTATAATTCTTCAAATCAACTTTTCGTTTGTTTGACAGATATAATATATTTTTAATGAAATCATTTGCAAATGAAAAATGAAATTTACTAGTCTTCTCAGCTTTTGCATCTCACTGTATATAAAGTTTGTGAAACAATGGTGTGTTGTTTAGGAAATAGACTTACAGCATAAGTCCAGCATCGCAGGTTTAGTGTTTCGCATCACTGAGGCACAAAGCAGAATCAGTGACAGGACAGACATACATAACTCGATCAAGCTTTAATATTCCTGAATGATACAGCAGCTGAGGAAATCCCACCTTGGGCCTCTTACATGATGTCAGCAGAGAAAAAAGGCCCTACTCGCCCAACCTGACTTGCTGGAAGCCATTTTTTGGAGATAAAGAAGACGTGCAGAGAGGAAAATAAGCTTATTGTTCTCTTTATCAATGAAGCACCTTATGCTTCGCGTAAGGACAATTACACCACCAAAGACAAGACTCCTTGGGTAGAGCAGACTAAAAATCCGTTATCTGGGTCTCTTCATAGAGATGGCAGTGGGGGCCCTTTACTGCCCGCTGAGAGCAGGAAATAGAGATGGTCTCATTGAGGGGACCAGTGGATTGTTGAAAGTACCTCCTATGACACTGCCACCCAATCTTACCTTAGGAAACCTCTACCAACATTAGTGTTAAAAGAATAGAAGGCAGAGTTTCCACACGACATAATAATCAAACTATATTAATAAATTAATTTATTTGTAATCATGGATGTTGCACATGTTATGAATGTTTTAGAGTAGTCTATAAGAAAATCTTTTTTAACACAATAAGAGAAAACAGAAACATGTCCTCAGAGCATATACATTATACAGTTGTCCCAATGGTAGTTGTACCATTTTTTTAGCGAGCCGTCTTCTTTAGACCATGAGGTCTGTGTCCTTCAAATGACTGTATTATGCTGATAAGAATGATTCATTCTTGCACAATGACCTTGAATAAAGGATACTTAATTTTTTTCAGGTGTTCAGGAATGTTGCACATAACGTTTTTCTTTATTTTCATGAAGAACTGGAGGAGCTGACCCATATATTACAGTTATGTAAAAGTATAAATAATGCAGATTTAGCTGTTGTCTGTGACAGTGTATGCTGATTTAAAATGGGGTTTGCATATACTGAGCGTAAACGTATTGCTTGAATGCATTATTGCACCTAACAAGATGAGTATGAATATGTGTATACACGTACAATATACATAAACATTAGACAACAGAATGTTGCAATTGACCAATCAGAACTGAGTATTCCATACAACTGTAACTGAAAATATTATACAAAAGAAAAGTGTTACATGTGTTATACTAGTCGCAGCTTCTGGAAATTTTGTAAGTAGGATAACCCAAAATCCCCCCCACAAAATTTCCGGCCTGTTTCCTAGTTTCCTGGCAATATGGGAGAAAAAAACAAACAAAAAGACTACGCACACTCACAGCAGAGTGCAAATCTCCTGCTCGAGGTTGCTGTCATCTCCAATGCTCATGAAGTGCTATGAATTAGCCCTGAGACTCAGTGAGTGAGTGGGGGCTTGTACGGGAATACACAACATCAGCTTATTATTGGTAAAGGGCAGGACTGTGATGATTCCTGGCATGGTTCCTCTAATTACTGCTGTTTAGGGAACCTTATACATTGACCACCATTTGAAAAACATGTACAGTACACCAATTAGCACATCTTTAAACTCAAACTGTGGTCAGCTGTTTCCTCAAGAAAAGAACTGTACAGTTTAGATATCATAGAGAGTAATAGAGAGATTCATGATATTACCAGAAAGCTGTTAACCCAAAAAAACAAGCATCAATTTCTGGTAAATTCAATCTATTATAAAATTGAGGGAAAACTCTAGATTAGTTTTGTACACACCTCAGTTTTGGGTTTAGCGTTTAGAACTTTGTTCACTATAAAATCAGAGGTTACGGTAGGTCTTAATGTGCTCTTAATAAGGTATTTGTCTCATATTAATACAGTACATTCATTCCCTTCTGTGGCAAAATTGTTTTTAGCAAGACTAACAACAAAATTGTAATTAGCCTGCACTTCCACCTGAATTGTTACCCTCATGGCAACAGTGCCTTCACATAGCTTTGATAGGGAGGCATGTGTCTGTGATTGTATTTGCTGTGCCTCCATGGAGGACTTTGCCCCGGGCTCACAGATGTTCCCTCTGACTTAAACTGTACTCAGGGAGCACTGATCTGGAGGGGTGGAAGATCTAATTATTCCATTTGGTCTACGGCCCTTGGAGGCGATAGAACGAGCCATGAGCTCCACATCTGTGTGCTGAAGAAGTTTTATAACAGTTGCAATCTGTCTTCGACCGGCTGTATAACTGTTTATTGTAGTTTTCTCTATTATGGCACATCATTGTAACAATATATCAGTAATGGTCAGTTTATGTTATGGATGTCCATGTACAAACCTATAAACCGAACATGTAATGTAATGTAATCCTAATATAATATAATAATAATTTAATGTATATAATATAATATAATATAATATAAAATAATAAACTTATATATAATACTGTATAATAAACTTATATGTAAGTATATATACTTATACTAATAAAACTTATGCTCTGCCACCCAGCTAAAAATGTTGTAAGACTTATTGTTTTTCTGCCATTTTCATTAAACAGCAAATGTTCTATGTTGATTGTTCTAGGAAAATGTCCTTTTTTAGATTTAGTTATAAGAATGTAATTCAAGCATTTCTTTAAATTCTGTAACTTTTAAAAAATGTTCTACTAACGTTCCTGCAAGGACATTTTTAAAAAACTTTGAAAACACTTTTTTGAGATATTTAAGATAGAATGAATTAACTTTATAGAATGTTAGCCAATGTTCTGAGAATGTTCCCTGTTATTTGGGCATTTTTTGCAATGAGAGAACAAGAGAATTCAAATTTTTATAGTATCCTTAATCTGTTAAAATTGTGCAATATTTTTAAAAATATATGCACATTTCCAATTATTAACTGCCAAAGATGAATATACAGTAACAGGTTTAAAATAACTGCAGAACAGGTTCGTAATAAAAGCTATTTTGTTGTTAAAGAAGTAGAGGTGCTTTAGGTGCTGTGTCTGCTAGAAAGATTAGTGACCCATATTAGGCTGGGGCAGTATTTTTAATCATATACTCATTATATGAAGCGTGACCAATATTCAGACAAGCAAGATCTGCAACACGTTGTATATCAGGCCAAAAAACAGACAAAGTAACATTTTGTGATAGAAGTGACATGCTTTACTTGATCTAGTATTTATCACTGCAGAACATTGTAAATGATACATGTAAAAAGAATAAACCAAAATTAATAAACAGCAAAACAAACAAACACACATAAAAATGACACTGTTTCCTTTCATTTTTGGTGTTTGAGTGTATGTACTGTGTATGTGTAGTTATAGATTATTGTTTTATAGATTTACACCATCTTTTAACCAGCCATGATGCAATGAGTTTCCAGTGACAAGCAGTTAGTCTACACTGACCTGCCGCAACAATCAATCAAACATTACAGCCAATCAGAATAGTGCGTGTGGATCACGTGTGTAAGCCAAGGCAGCATGCAGTAACACAGTAGGCGTGTCTTGGGCTTAGAATCCTTAAACATTCTTAACACAACAAATTAGTGTAAATATGTTTACATCAAGTTACATCAAAGATAAGAAAAATAAATAATTATTATCTGCTATTACATATCCATGTAGAGACTGAATTTGCATTTACATGCTTGCCAGCATTTAGAAACATTGACCATTCTATCACAATTGAAAGGGAGAGAATATAGTCACCTTACAGATAGAACTAGGCACAGTACAGGGTCATGTCGTACTTTAGATGCACCAACTAGCAAGAAACTAGTTTGTTTTTTAAATTTTCCTTACAGTATCTAATTCTCTCAAAAACACCCAGACTATGTTATATATTACTATTAAAATCTGCTTTATTGTCATCTCAAGATCGTTTAACCAGGCAAACAAAAAGTACTTTTAAACAGATTTTCTCTGACAGTGCATCTGTGTTCTGTTCAGTAAGTCCTGATAGATCTTTGATCGTATAAACCGAGGATAGGAGTCTTTCTCCATGAGGCTGTATACTTTTGCTTGGACTTCATTCAGACTGTTGGGAGTTGGTTCCAGAAGCTTCTGCTTGGTTTCTTCTCTGGTCCTGTGGTCTATGTTAACCTGCAGAGTGAATAAATTATATGAATTAGCATCATATATATATGAATATATGAATTAAAACAACATAAAAGTGTTACTGCATACAACAATTAGATCATTCTGATATGATTATGCAGCCACAATAAAAAAAAGTAATACTGTGGCCACAAAGCATACATGTGATCTTTTACATTAGATTTATGAGAATATGCATTTGCTGCTAATCAAGCCCACAACGTTGGTTTTACTAGCAACATGCTTTACCAGTGAAGCTTGAAAGCTGGAAATCTTTCACTTGTACAAACAACATTTTAGACAATAAAGCTCTGTGATACACCAATGCTAATAAAAGGGTAGACAGGAAAATGACTTAAGACATCTATACCTTCATACAACCCAATAGCTATTTGTCCCCACAAAGACAACTAATAAATGAAGATAAAAGCAGTCAAAGATGCTTTGTAGAATGGCTTAAAGAAGCCAATCTGGGACACCTTTTGTGGGCTTCTGTGTTTCCCAAACAACAATCTGTGAATCACAAAGTATGTAAAGGTCATGCTGAACAATGATGACGAGATCAAACTCACGACCTTGACATTATTAGCACCTATTTGAGCTACAGAAAGCCCAGCTAACAGGTAACATGGCTAATGCTGTCTAAAAGTTCTCTCAGAGTTATCAATCAACATTCTTGCAGTAAAGTTAGTAGAATGATTTTTGATGTTATATATCATATAGATAAAAATGTTTATTTATTACTAGTGGAAAGTTTAAAAAATGTTACAGATTTTAAAAAAATAACCAAACAATAACATGTATACAGCTTAATCTTATTTAATTGAAATGTTAGGCAAATGTTCTTACAACCTAAAAATTATTAGCTGGGAAGCTGGTCATCTTGCACTCATACCAACTCATATAGATTTTACTCAGTTTGTGAATCGTTTGAATCAGTAAGATCTCTTATGCTAATTAAAGAGGTTAATGAGGTAGATAACTTTACTGAAGGTCATGCTGCAGGTTCAAAGCTATAGAACTAATGTGGGTGTAGGTGGTGCTAAAGGGTGAATTATGATAGAGGACAATCTCAAAAGATTACTGGAGAATTTCTTCAGACAATTGTTCTCCTCCCATTGTTATCACAAAAATATGTTCCAAAAATATGAATTTAATAAGCAATAAAAATGATGTACATTTTACTCCACCTAAACATACTGGGTCTTTATAAGTAATGAGAGAATTACTGGATGCTCAGGGGTTGTTGCTATGGTTTCATAAGAGCATCAACATACCTCTCTGGGTGCATGGACGTCAATAAATTCCTTGTAGATCTTGCTGGCCTTAGACATCATCTTAGCAGGAGATTTGATCTTTTTATAGTCCTCACAAGCCAACCAGAACTCTATGTTTTCATCACTAAACTCTGTTTTAAGGAAGGTTCTGAAGGCTGTCATACCATCTATAAAATAAAGATTATTATGGTTATGGACAGACACATTACTGCATTAAATCTACATGTTGCATTTTTGTTTTTTGTTTATATGGCATATCTACCACACTGTCCACAATAAATATGTCCCAGACACACCAAGCTAGTTACTCCCAATTATTGTCCTCTATGGCATCCGTGATAACACATTAGGGCAAGTATGTCTGGTAACTGGAAATGTATGATTGTCACTTTCTTCTCACTCTACTTTTATTATTATTATCGTGTTTGTTAATAGTTGTAATATATCAATTTATTATCAATTGTTGGATTCTTTATTTCCTTTCATTATATTTGCAGCATCAATCCTTCTCAATCTCACTGTCTCGTGCCTTATTTGGTCTTTTTGTGGCAGTAAGGCACGTATTTTTTTATCCTGTAGGCTTTTTGTGCGAGGGTAGCCCTCGCCTGAATACAATTAAAGCCCATACAAATGGTAGGGCGGGTAAATGAGACAATAGCGCGTCTCTGGAAATTCAATGAAGGGACAATCAAAGGCAGGAACAGTGGCAAAATGTTCTCCTGCCTTCAAAAGAACATAATGTTCTTCTTTAGCATGGTCAGCGTATCAAAAGTGAATTTCCGCCTTATGTATCCTGTGCTATAATAGACACAGTAAGAGAGTATATTTCCCTCAGTAATGCTTTTTACAGGGTTTGCTACCTGCAGTGGAGATTTTACACAACATCAACAATACAATGTCAGTTAATCGACAACGGTGCTGTAATAATGACTTAAGAGTCAGTTAAACATTTTTGGAAATTGGCTCTTGTGCTTGTCACACAATGCCGTTTTAGACATGCTTATTGATAGCAGCATTGAGAATTAAAGAGTACTGCAGGAAGGAGATGACACATGAGGTATAAAAGACATTGTTTTACATTACCCATTTGCCATTGTATTATGAACCACATTATGAAGTAAAATGCAATACTGTCTACACTGTCTACTGTCTAGTTTACACACGAAGGGCTATGCCCTTTAAAGTGAGTCAGGTGTAGGGATGCTCACTTCCGAGTTAAATTCACCCATAATTTTCCCATCCCTAGATTTGTTGTTTTTTTTTTAGATATATCATAGATATATCAAATCAACTTAATTAAATGACTGTATTGTGCATGGAATTTTTTTGATTGTTTTGTTGTGTGCTCAGCTATCATTAGTTATGCTCTCCTCAACACGCTACACAATTTGTGACATCATCAAGTTACGTGCAAAGGTTTATTAGGTGTTTATTAAAATTCCCAACCCTAAGTGTAAGCAATAGTATTAGTAATGCTTAAGCTAGTAGCACCACTAATAAAGAATATCTGAATGAGTTAGAATTTGATTATTCAAATATGAACAGATTTCACACGTGGCAAGGGTAGCGGCTATTTGTAGTGCATCTGGGGTGTCAGTGCTATGAGATTCAGGAAAAGACACACATGCTCGTCTAATTCATGCTGGATTTCAGCCTGAGAAGATAAAGCCTTTCATTTTGTGAGCAATCGACGAGACAAGTCGCAGCCAAACGCGTGACTCACGGGAAAATGGCGTCCATCACATTAATATGGAGAGATTCTTACATAAGTTGCTGATGAGCCACATCTTGAATAAACCAGAAATGTTTGTGTTTGACTAGCCTAAAATGAAAGCGTTAAATGAGTAATCGGGATAAATATGTACCATGATATTGTACTAATCAATACCAAGATCGTTATAGTGTCAAATGTTCTCTTTTTTTTAAAATAAGCATTTCATGTAAACAAACCAATCAATGGCCACAAATTCAGATTCACAGATTTGATTGTATTTAATGACTTACATTTATTGAAAAGCAGAGCATCAAATGACTCTGCCCATCTGCTCACTTCCTCATTGGACAGCCTGAGATGGATACATTAAAAAGGCACATTAGCAGCTACAGTTACGAGATAGCAAATGACTTTAGTTTTGTTTGTGGAAAAGCATATTTACCACTTACTTTAAGTATCTTGTGGACCTCTCTTGAGTAGGAGGTAGGAATTCTGAAAAGTCGCTGCATGAGTCCGATTTGTTAGACAGACACCCTAGTCTGGTTTTCATGGCCCTAAATGCAGGGATAAACAAAGACAAAAGCAAGCTTAAATACAGTAACAAGTGTTTTAAAGCTGTCAATAACTGTCTATTTTATGCATTTACAGTATAATAGCTGTGATGATTTATTTTTAGAACATGCTAAATTGCTTATAACAATACCAGCTCAAGTGTGCATAATAGCCTGCCTGATAACATTGTGGTAATGCTTACAGACATTACCATGAACCTGCATTATACAGCACACTATTGCAATGTTCCATAATTATCTGGAGATGAGGGATTCACCATAATATAAAAATGAATATTGCTTCAAAATACAAATCATTGAAATGCAACACTGCACCTGGCCCTCACACAAAACATTATCATAAACTCTGCATGTACATTTACATCATAGAAGAATCAGGAACAAGTGGTTATGCCCAAAGCAGAGAGAGAGAGAGAGAGACATTAACTCCTACATGAACTACAAGATTTAGATACACACTGAATTGTCTTGCAATGTAAATTCGTCCAGTTGATTGTACAGGATGAATAAAGTAAGCTCCAGGATTAAATTAACTGTGAAAACAATAGATTGTGAAAAGATTTTCACATATATAACACTCCTCTGTGGCCATATTTTATTAATCACTATTCCCATGGTTCTTAATTACTAACATGCCAAATGCCACCCTTTGCCTTGATGCGACACAAACATTTAGACCAACGTAAGACCCACATTATTTGCTTTTGTTATTGCACCTGCAGTTCAAAGCAAATTCAGCTCCACAGTCCTCGTCTAAAGGAGCATTTCCGATTTTCCTATTACCGCAAATCCCTGCTTTTCAATTTACATGGATATATGAGAAATCAGCCAGCAAAGCAGATGCAACCTATTACTTTTATATTTAGTTTTATTAATTGGGAACATTGTATGAAATTGACCATTTTTTCTTTTTGTAGAAGATCATAAATTGCTCTACAATAACTAACAGGCAAGTCCAATTTCTTAAATAAGACCATGTTAATTTCCTGCTTTGATGGGAAACATCAAAAAAGCAGATGACATGGCTAACGCAGATACTAGAGGCTGGTACAACATATTCTTTGAGGTGAAACGCTGTGCTTGCTCATTAAAGGCAGCTTTGCATTTGCTTGTGTCACTAAAAGCAGTTTGATTTTCTGGGTCAAGAAACATTCTTGTTTGTTTTTGTTTTTTGTTTTCCAGTTAGAATCTAAATAAAATTCTAGTTGGATTCCAAGATCCAAAAGATCTTATTTAATTACGTATGTTTACTGGTAATGGATGCTGTTAATTAGCTGCATTAGTGGTGAGGACAATTTCTTTGAACATAACAAAAGAATAATGATCATTATTTGTTGTTTTTACCTCTGTTTAAGGTGACTAATTATCACTAAAGGGCTAAAAGTTCTTAAAAGAGTTACCGATGAATCAAATACACCAAATTAAATAATGTTTTAAATGGGAGATTTATTTTAAATGGGATTTTTAGTTTTTTTAGTTTAAGAGATATTAGTAGAGAATACACTAAAACATAAAAAAAAATTGCAGTGCTCCCATAACTGAATATCTGTTCAGGCTGGATGAAAAATATATATATATTTCTTATTTTATGTTGTTTAAAAGAAGATGTCCCATCAGTTAGGCATTGTATAGATCGTGAAATTGACTCTAATTGTAGTCTTCCAAAACAATCACGATTCTCTAAAGATGAGAATATTTTTGTATTGCACTGAATGCTTGAGGCTGATATATTTCATTCTCCTGCACCAGATCGTACTATGTGCTATGCTATTTATAAAATGCCCTGACAAATCTATCTAGTCAGAGAGAAGCCAGTTCATGTACTATGCGGCCATGCAGCACAAATGGAGCTACAGGGAGTCTGCTAAATAAAAGATACTCAGATGTCTCATCCTTATAAAACCACCATGAGATGCCTGAAAATAAACGCAACCAACCTTTTCCATCCTCTTTCCTAAGAGTTTTCCAATTTAATGTTCTAGTTTTGTGTTTGATGTAGGCGAGTTTTTTATCTTAGGGTAATGTTACAGGTGTGGTTCTGCCTCACATACGAATACAATCATTTTGGCCTAATGTATTGAGATTCCCCAATGCTAATTTTCAGTCTGTTTAGCTGAACGTGCCCTGATATTAACTGTTATTGTAACAAATTCTAACTACAGCCTATTTTCCCTGTTTCCTATGTTTAGATGATACAACAACAGATAATGTGGATATTTAATACTAAAATACACCAATAGTAAAATAATTTGAGCTAATAAAGCTAATAAAGAAAAAGGTTTGTATCAAAATAGCGAGGAGCTTTTTTACACAACATTACAATTTTACACATTACACATTTACAACATTACAATTTTGTTTTGTGCTGATCCATGACTGATTGTGAAAATAAAACTGGCCAATTGATTTTGAGGGTTCCCTCACAGATAAATCATCCCATGAAAGGTGCATCACACCCTCATCATCAGTGGAACATGTGAAGGTCCCTGTAGAGTCACGGTCTGCTGGAGCTCAGTGAGATGTCAGATGTCCCACTGAGACTTCTCTGCCCATACCCACTGCCAGTGTGTTAGACCATCTGATCTTCTACCCTTGCTCTGGCTATTTTTGGCTGTTTTGCCTTCCGTTGTACATATTGTAAAGTGATGCATTTGCTTTTTCTGATCCTAAATTAGTACAAGGCAACTTTAGACAAGCTTTTAATGTATAACCATCAACATTCTCACTCAGTGCTTAAAGACCGAATTTCACTATGTAGCACGTATTACCAAACAGACATAAAGATTGTTTGGTGGTTTTAGCTGGTTTAAGCTGATTTTTCAGTCTAACTGAGTTTACATTTACGTGGTTTCATAACTGGTTGTAAATGAAAAATTTAAAAATGACCAAGACTCCTCTAAAGCCACCAAAGGAAGAATATCCAACAAACTTAGGCTCATTTATAATGTTTTTAGCAGGACATAGTCTGTCTAAAGAAAACATCTCTGAGGGGTTTGTAAGAATGTGGATTAGGTTCCTGTTCTAGCAAGGTGCGCTTATGCCCCAGAGTCACAACCTTCATTTACACCCTGTTTCACACATTGGCACAACAGTTGCAGGATAACATCAGGCCTTCAGCCCACCTACTGTTCTTTAGCTTCTATTTTTGTCAATGTCCTTTCCTCACTAAGGTCTGTAGTGTATGTAACCTGAAATCTACTGTCTCTTTAAATCACTGTCTGTCCAACAAAACAGTGAAGGTACAGTCACTATTTCCTGATTTAAGTATCCTGGTGACATCAGTCCTGTTTTATTTTGCTGCTACAAATGATCAAATGTGTTGATGTTTGCCGTCAATTATGATGAAAAATTAGAATAAGTACTTCTTAACTGTGTAAGGTCTCATTATTAAAACATGGGACAGGTGTACACAGTACACAGTAGCTGTTCTGCCAAATGGGCAGATTTTCAGACAGATGGGATGGTATTGCAATTGTGTTGAATGCAGGAACAGTGATTTCAAGGTAGTCTTCAGTGGCCTTGGCACACTTATTGTCAAATGTCACGGTCAACTATTAAAATTAATAAGATCACGCTATCCTTGCTAACAGGCCAAGACCAAAAACAAAAGAACATGTTTTGCTCTTAAAAGGTTTTAGAATCGCTTGGTTCAACTAAACGCACAAGTAACACTTTAGAGTAACTATAGTTAAGTCATTAATAAACATTACATAATGTATAACAGCATTATGTAATCTTAAATTTATGTGGATTCTATGGAAAAATAAAAAATTGAGGTTCGTCTTTTCTACTATTAAAATGTGCATTACCTAATTTATTTTATTTTTATTATTTAATTATATTTAACAATGCTATTCATAAAAGTTATTACAAAGTATCACACTTACTTGACACATTTGTATTAAGATAACACAAATAAATTGCACAGCACACTTCTTCATGCATGTTATGTGCATCGCATTGATTTGATTCAATTTATCAATTTTTAATGTTACGAACACAGTGATGATCGTAACATGCAGGACTGCGGTTCAGGAAAAGATACTGTTGCTGAGTATGTAGAGCAGAATGAAATAATATCTCTAGTGTGTCTCACAAGGATCTGTGGGTGGTGGAGTGTGGGTGTTTCAAAGTCTCTCCTCATCTCTGTTACTTCCCCTCGCTGACATTTACAAACCTACAAAGCCCTCACAGTTACTGCTGGAGAGATGGATTAGCTGCCCAATGCCTTCAACAAACAGTTTTCATTGTACATGTCAGGCAATTATGTCATTTTCTTGTAGGTTACCAAGCAATTGTGCATGGGTTATTATACATATATGAAAAATATTTGCATGTGTAACAAAAACAAAACATTGAAACGTACATTTGAATGTTCTGTATCCCCCCCCGAGTCCCCTTTAAATAATTAAAAATCTTTCTAATTATTTATGTAAGCACAGATATTACATAAAATACACCATCCACAGACAGTAAAATATGACAAACTCCACACTGAACATCTCTGATATTTGTTAAAAAGTGAAAATCGAACAGACGATTCATTTGGCTTTGTTATAGCCAGTTCTCTCCTATACATATTACAGGGCAGATGGCAAGAGCTACACACTGTGACAAACATCCTAGACACACAAAACCAGTGTGAGCGGCAAGTTATGCAACAATCGATCAGGTATATGAATATGGAGGCTTTTACCTTCAGAGTGCACTGCTGTTATAGATGGCAGATTTGATTCAGCCTGTAGAAGCTGCTCTATCCGACGGGTTAGCGTGTCGCTGTTCTTGTGTGGAGATATCTACTGTTGCCCACATGTAGCAATCATCACACAGTGTGTTTATCGATGTGAAAGGGTGAGGAAGCGAGGAACAGGGAGAGAGAGAGGAGGGAGAGATGAGATGAAGCGAGAGGGAGAGGCTTTGTCAACACGCTGGGTTCTCCGGAGATTCAAAGTACATTATGCCTTTTGTTTTGTTCCTTTGGGTTTTTTTTCTTTTGTCGTGTTAGGTCTCGCACTGTTAAAGTGTTTTATCTGCATGTGCTAGACTGAGGTGAAATTTGAGGACTGGTTTGAGGGTTTTGGCTGAGGTAATGGGTTCTTCGGAGGAGAGGGATGGGGACACTGAATCGAGTCGGTGTAGACATCAAAGTCTTCCTTTTATCCGGAGGTCTCTGTATTCTCCCTCGCAGTGGTAAATCCTTGCTGGGTTTAAAATGGGTGACATGCTGGCCTCATTTGATAGCTCTTATCTGAGAATGGGCTATAGACTGGCTGTTTGAGTATGTATTCTTCTCAGTTCTCTACTGGAGGTATATTATGTCCTCAAAATAGTATTGTATCCTCATAGAAACAAAGCATAAGGGCACACATGGACCATCTAGGTACCTCAGCCATGTCACACTGCAATGCAAAGAATAAACATTGTTAGAATATTAGAATATTAGATAGAATATTGACTATATCTGAACAACCTTAATACAACATGCATTTAAAAATTACATATTGAGTAAAAAAGATATTTATTCTATAATTTTGGCAACGCTGCTGAAAAAAAAACCAAAATTTGAATAGCTTCCATTAGAAATACCATTATAACTACCGGCTGTTTACAAGCATTACAAAACCATTTAAACCAAAACAAAATGTAGTGTGTTATGGGCTTTATTCCAATAGGATTTAATGATGTTCTGTTGGTTCCCATCTGCTAGATCGCATTTCACTAACAGAACTCAAAACATTACCAGTATAGGCCCGCAGAGAGTGGGTTTCCATTTAAACCATTACACAATTCCTTTATGTAGTGCGTTTTGGGCCATTTAACATTAAATCCAAAATTATTTTTGTGATGGTCTCTATTGTTTATAAAAAATACTGAGGCTGATCATTTACATAATTTATAGAATAGCTTTATCAAATCAGTTTTCCTTTACTAAATGTCCCCACAAAGGGGTGAGGTTAGAAAGCTACCCATGTAGGTTCTCAAGGATGGGTTTTTGTGTGGCAGCTATTTGAAAACACTGCATGCATGTTACAGTTAGACTCCCTCTCTGGGTCTTTGTTTTGTGCTCAAAGAGTGACTAATAATCAGGGAAACTTCCAAAACAATTTTCTCTCTTTTAATCACACCACCTTTAGCATTTCCTGTGTCATTTGTGTGTGTGAAAAAACTGATGTCACATCCTATTTTTGAGAATATTTTTACTACCATTACAAAGCTACTGAATGTTACGGACTCTAAAAATAACTTGTAATCTTTTCAAAAGATGACAAGGGTATCAAAGAGAGGTTACAAACAGGGCCGGTTCATGGTAATGTGAGGCCCTTGGGCACATGCGTCTTTGGGGCCTCTTCAACCCCTCGTTTCCTTCACACCCTTAGTGGATCCCTAGTAACTTGTTGTAAACAACAAGGGCAATTTGGCAACAAAACAATAGACGACAGCTTTATGTGCTGGGGGGGGGGCCCCGGGGCCCTAGCAGTCAGCTAGTACTATGTGCCAAGAGTCCTGGAGTTTAGCAGTATTGGCCTGCATTTTGGAGGCCCCTGCCAATCTGAGGCCCAAGGGCACAGACCCCATTTGCCCCGCCCATAATCCAGCCCTGATTGCAATCATTAATAAATTGGGACATAGTAAATAATATTCTTAATAGCTGGATAGGTAACTACATCAGGATTAGGCCCACACATGCAGCTCAGACAGTACACAATATGTACAGCATTACCTATTAAGGTGTCAGATTTTCAGGTTATTCCAAAACCGTACATCACAAATTTTAAAATACAATTTTATTTATATACATTATATATAGTAACTTGTGTTATATATTATATAGTAATATAAGTGTTAAGTTCATCTTTGTTAGGTTCTCAGGACTGAATGTTCCCTTAACCCAAATAGAAATTTACAATAGGTATTATGGTATATTTTTAAATCTCTCAATTAGGTTGCACTAAAATAACTGGTGGGCCATTCTGGACAGACACAATAAGGGCTGCAATGATTCTAACTGGAGCTGGTAAGTAGAGTAGCTCTCATATACATAAATTCTGTTATCTGATTAGAGGGAACATCCCTCCAGTTTAATCAGCTTCAGAGATGGATTTACCAAGCTTTCAAATTTCAGCAAAAGCCTTTATGCGATGAAGGTTGTTAAATGCTTATTTTAATTTAAAATATAAAGATATGAGACCATAAACCACACAAGTAAGCATGATAAATGCTTCTTTTGCTGCTTATGATTATCAATCAGCAAATATCATAACTTTATGTGGAACATTGCGTGATGTATTCATATAGTATTCATTTAGATACTAGTGATAGATTTATTTAGTCACTAGATTTATGTAGCCTAGATTAATTTAGTTACTAGTGATATAGAGCAGGGGGTTTTGACCCATACAGACCCAGGGACCCCCACACAGACTGTCAATCCAGTCATTGTATAATTATTATTATATTATTATTATTATATAATTATTCATTACTATTATTATATTATTATGCATTATATAAATCTCATAATTTGTTAATGTTCATTCAAATAAACTAAATCTACTCCAACCCCCTCAGTACCTTTTATGCCTGCCCCCCAAAAAATATTTTACAAAATGTAAAAAATAATGTATCTGGAGTTTTTTATGCAAATCACTCAGCAGCTGTTGGGGTTTGAGTGCTTGACTTGCCAATACCAATTCAGAAATGAAACATTCAAAACAGACGTTCATGTTAAAGCTCATTATTATTTCATCAAGAGAAATAAGTCCAATAATAGCACTCATGGTGTTGAAGGTGAGAGACAAAAGGTACAATCAGAACAATGGGCTGCTTAACCCAGCTCTCCTTGGGCAATAAAAGACCAGCAATGGAACTATTGTACAGGATTTTCCCCCATCACGACTCTCTCTCCCCCAATCACCTGGATATCACTGCGTTTGAAGCCTCCTACTTTCTCTTTTCACTTTGGGTTGCCCCCTGCGACAAGCACGTACTTTCCCTGTAATTAAACCACTCCTCCAGCCATTAGATTTCCCTCTTTTGTCACTTTCCAAGCAGTCACTGATTACACATTGGCAGGAATCCCAAAAGATCATCAGTGAATCAGGGAAGCAGCATTCAGGAAAACTCAATGTGTGAAATGTCATGACAGGAGACAGGGGCCAGTTCCACACGCACACACTGTGAGAAGATATAAATGATATAAAAGATGTCTTGCAGATGTTTTTTTGACATAATGAGGACAGCACTGCATATTTCATAACCTTTTGTGATTTAATATGTCCCGGCATTCTAAACTGTGATATGTAATGCAGTGTGACTGAGCTCAACACCTTAACTCATGGTAATTTTACAACATCATAAACTTAGCCCAGAGGTCTCCAGCGAGGTCTCCAGACCTGCAGAGTTTACATTCACATTTATGCATTTGGTAACCGCTTTTATCCAAAGTGACTTACATTGCATTATACTATACATTGTTTTTGAGTATGTGCAATCCCTGGGATCGAACCCATGACCTTGGCATTGTTAACACCATGTTCTAACCACTGAGCTACAAAAAAGCTTGGTTTAGCTCTAACCATAATTAAGCACACCATGCTCTCAGAATAAAGGCTCATTAGGGTTTTATATAGAACCCAAGGTTCTTTACTCAGGTAAAGAACATTTTAAAGTTTTTTGAGTACAGGCCAAAGCCAGTAAAATCACAAATGTTTATATGTTGGCAATGTTTTTACTGCACAACATACCATTATGGATATTTTTATTTTTATTTATATTATTTTATTTTTTTGTATTGTCATTAATTATTTAGTGTTACCTTTGTTTTTATTTTAGTAGATTTTCCTATTGCAAACAGGTATGAAGACAAAAGTTGTATGGAGATAATATTAAACAACAAGCGACTATGTAATGGTTGTCTTGTCTGCACATGATCAAGTGTATTTTCACTGGGCAAGAGTCCCTAGCATAAGGCTGACAGAGACATTGCTTTGGTAAATCAGAGAAATAAATTAATGTGTTAAAAGAAATTTGTTTACATAACAAAGTTTACATAATTTTGTTCTGGAATACTTTGCGCACAGAATATCTGTGGAATATATTTAAAATAATAATAGATAATGATTTTACACAAACAGTTAAACATTGTGGCAGCCAAAAGCATTGGACAGGCTTAATATAAATAATTCAGTTAAATTATAATAAATAAAAAAAATTCATGACACGGGGGAGGCGGCACACAAACTTGGAGGAAAAAAAAATTCAGTGTAAAACCACCACTGCCCGAGAGAGTGGTCAGTTGACAGTTTCTGTATAAATGTAATTTTTATTTTCACACTTTAAAATTTCTGCAGAGAAATAAGTATTGCTGTTTTTAAATATTTTAAATATTTTTAAACTTTTATATTTCAAATGTAATTTCGATATACTGCCTGTGAAGCCTGTCAGAAACTTTTTCTGCTCAAACGCTGATTGCAAAGTCATTGCCTGATAAGACAGCGAGGCAACAAGTCAAATGCCTAAGCTTTGGGATGCAGCCTATGCTTCACTGATGGTCATAAATATGGCAGAAAAATTTAGTTTAAGATTAAATTTAATATTAAGGTTAAATTTAGTTAAGATTAAATGTTGTTCAGATGGTTTTATTGTGATTAGGCCGTGGTGGGGTTAACAAAAGTGCATTTAATTGACACTGTATGCATACATAAAATTTACTTAATCTAATTCAATGACTTGTCAGAGTCATGAAAATGCTGATTTTAGTTATTTTTATTTTAGGCTATTTTCTTGCAAGAATAATCAACTAAAATTAAACTCAAATAGGTAATGCCCACATTTTAATGTCCCGTAAAATATGACGTCTTCATTTTACAAAAAGAACGGTTATAATTATTCAGAAATGGGTTAACACAGGCCACTAAATTGGATTATCTTTAAATGGCGTCTTTCTGTTGTAGTAGATCACTGACAAATGATAGCATGACAAAGCATTGAGTGAGGCAATGTGCCAGCTCCATTCCTGTTAGTCTCAGCTGATAACAGCGCCTGTTCCAAGGCTACTCTACTTGTCAAACAACTGCATTTGAAACTTCCGGTCCATGTGAGTTCTGAGTCATACATTTATAGCAAGCAATTTACCTGAATACTTATTTCACATATGCATTAGATTAATAATATACAAACGATTGATGGATAGACAAATATAACTTCCATATAGGGCATATATCAGAACCTATATTTAGCGTACTAATAATAAGCAATTTATTTGAATACACATCTGTATACACTGGAATATTAATGAGTATACACTGGAAAATGAATCATTATTAATGAATTAAAAATTGATAGACAGAACTTCCATATGAGATATCTATCAGAACCTGATATGCATTTATATATTCCATGTATATCCCAATCTCAAAGATGATGATTTATAAGGAGTGTATTGATACTAATGGACCGAATGAGGGCAGACAGTGAATGAAGACTGGTGTTTTTACCTGATCCAAATGTCTCAAAGGGCCTTCCACTATAATGAACTGAACTACTTGCACACCCACAGACAACTTAACAAGCATAGATGTTAATGAAGAATTATATGCATAGGCATGACTCTTCATAAATCTTCCACTACTTAACATTTCAAATCCAGCATTCATTCAGCTACAGGAAATGTTTGATTGAATGAAGTTGTGGCAGTGTTGTCTTGGCGACTATTAAGCTTTATTAAGAGACAGGGTGACAGCAACAGCATTAGTATAATCAATTATTGTCATTTCCTGGAACAAGAGTTTCATCTTTTTGTAAACTTAATGATTAGGATCTTAATGATTTTAATAATTTCTTGCTTCATAGTGAGAAACAATAATAGCCGTTTTGTGATTAGTAAAAAATAAATTGTCAGATCATTTTTGTTACTCAGATGTGATCTTTGTTTTTAGACATTTTGGGTAGTGCTGCAGTAACATGTTTTGGTAAATAAATAATGGCTTGTTTCATAAACCTTATACAAAAGTTGTTCTATTTTAAGGCTTTAATTATCTGTACTCACCTTTTGGTTCATTTCTATAGGTTTTTAGACTTTTGGCTTTTTGATAAATGCTTTCCCCAGATTTTAGGGCTTCTGCATAACTCCTCTGGTTTAATTAGACTTTCTGTCATAAGTCTGGGTATGGGATTCCTCAGCACAAATCAAGGCTGTCCGTTTTATTGGTGATGTTGGTCTGCCCTCTTGTGGACACACTACAACATTAGAGTCACTGCTTCCCAATGACAGCAATGAGCCCAGAAGGTCTATAAAAACTGGAAAGAGCTATATGTTAGCATTCCCATCCAGCTTAATATAATGATAGAAATAAATGACCTTCCTGTTGAGGTCATAGATTATACCTTGCATCTCTTGCAAATCACTTGCATCTTCAGTCATCTGGACAGGTTCTCATGTCTTCAACCAGCGGTATGTAAGCATCTTCTGACACTATAGAACGGACAAACTATTACCTTGTCTAACAACCACTGGTTGTTATCCGTAATAATTATTTAAAACCAGGTGTTTTTAGGGGACTCTTCTACACCTGACAAACTCCCAATAAAGAAAATATTGGAAGTAGTAAAAGTATTTTATTTTATGTAATATTTTGGTTTGTATGAATAGTTGTGCTGTGTGTGTTAATAATAAAAATTAAGATTATACAAAGTCTAATATTACACCTTAATGCATTTAATTATGTTGACAGTAGACTACAGTGCATTGCTTATAGGCTTGTAAGCTTTTTTGCCACTAACTAGAATTTAAAATTCGGAATAGCGCATCTAGAATGCAAATAAACAGTATGCACTTCTTTTTTTGAACGCCAGGGGTCTCTCTTTCCAAACGGTCTTTCGGCAGAGGATATCCTGTTTTAGAATGCCAGCAGGTGATAAATCCTTCAAGTCTAGGTCATTTCTGTGTCTTAATCCAGTGTGTAATATCAGTCCATGAAACACTATGCTGGAACTGAAAAAACCTCAGATTTGCAAAAAAAATCATGACATAGAATTCTCTCCATGCTCTGTGCAGCTAATGGAATATGGCTATCGGTCTTAAGCAAGCCTTATCTTTCATTGTGTCATCCGATCCTGCTGGATCAATACTAATTGTAAGTATAGTAGTACTGACCACACACTGTGAGGTATGTGTTTAATCAATCCTTATGCCCTTGATGAAAATAATGAGCTGTAATAGACATGATCTCATTCAACACCTTGGGGGGTGGACAGGAAGTAGGTCAGACAACCAAGCTGCTAATGATCTTTAACTGGGTTTAATATCTTATTTATTTCCTTATCATATTCTCTGTAAGTCAGCACATGCACGCGTTGTGATTCGTTACGACCACAATAAGGAAATATTGCGAGTGGTTGCTTATTGGATATTCTTTAAGAATAAAAGATTAAAATATAATATTACATATATAGTTAAAATGAAATTATGTCCCACTTCTTAAAAATCAGTGAAAAAGAAAATCGTAACTATCATGAGGCACAAGAAATCAGTGTGACTTGATTTAAGGCGTACAGAAACTGTTCCCTCTTCTGGGGCTGACTGATGAAGGCAGACACAAGTTCAAGTGAAAAATACCCTGGAGGGGCGTTTATTTTCTACAAAAGAATAAAGAGTGCCCACTGCTGGGAGAGAGAAGCAGGTGGTGTTGTGCTGGGAAGTATCAGGGTTATTGTGACTGCAGGTGCAGCTGTGTGGGGCAAGCCACCCGTCCCAGATTTCTCACTTTCCATAGAGCAAGAGAAAAATCACATTGGTTGTTTATGGAAGTCTGAGACGCTACCAGATATTTTGTTCTCTCCTCCGACTGTAACTGATGGGCAACAGATATCTCTGGCTCATCCGCCTTTTATGCCCACATGACGAAGCAATTATTGTTGCCCAGGGCAACACTGATAGGCATCTAGTCGGCTTGCAATCACACTGTATAACTGGGACAGGATGGGAGTCAGTGAGTTAGATACAAAGTGTGGGTTCTCTCTGCCTATAAATACACACTGTATTAGAAAATAATTGAGATACAGTATTCTCCTGGGAGAAAGAACATTAAAAAACTCCATGAAATTGTGAAAATGGTGTTTTGTGGCTTTTAGTCCGTTTATTTGCTAGTGTACCTTTTTCTTTTGGCAGATATACGCATTTAAAACATACCGTTGGAAACTCTGGAAAGACACCATTGTTGATCTTTGAGAAATATAAACTCCACCTAATATTGAATTCACATTTCCCACATACCACCACCTTTATATCTAAAACATCTCATTTATACCCAAGCAGCTTTTTCACAATATGAAACAACTAACAACATGACCATTCAGAGACTGGATGTGAACCTCTAAATTCAATTTCCCACCTGCACCTTTGCCCTCTTTTGACTCGGTAATCAATAGTGTAGCAGATTGTGACAACAAACATCTCATCTCATGCTCACAGCACAGCATGCCCAAGAGTAAAACGGTGTCACCCTACACACCTCGCTATGTATGACCCACAACACCTCCATCAGATCGGCTTTGCACAAGCTCTGACATATGCCTGTCCTTACAGCCAGAGGAACAAAGCGTGACAGGAAGGTGAGCAATGTTTCTTGACCCCCCGCAAGGCTAAAATAAGCCTCCTAACTGTGAGAGCTAGCTTTTGTTATTCGCGTGAGACCAGCGTCCATCTCCTGCTTGCTTTTGTCAGCTGTTGTCATTGCGAGTCTGCTTTGCCCTTCTTTAATTGATGATATGTCACGGCAAAAGCCTGTTAGCGCAGTCCTGTTAGCATAGACAGGTGGCTTTGCACAGGTGTTAGATTGAGCGAAGACAGCCTGCCTGCAACTTCCAAGAGTCTCTCACATGAACACAAACATTTGTTAGCTGGTTAAAGACACACTTGAACAACAAATGAACGGCTATGAGGGTGGGAAAGCTATTGAAGTTGTGTTTTTAACGTTACGTTAGACTTAAATAGGAAAAGAACCAATGGAATTGGGCTCATTTTAGCAGTATGAAGTAAATTAGTACTAGTAAAGTAACTAGTAACTAGTACTATTAGTAGGCGTGTCCGATTTTGCTGCAGTATCATAACAATTGTTTACCCAAAACTGAAAATGATGTAATCATTAACTCTTTACCCTTATGTTATCACATGTCTGTTCAGTATGATATTCATTTTTTTGGAAAGAAGAGCAGCATGAATATTTTTCAAGTTCTCATTTTGTGTACCATTGAAAAACAAAATGACATGAGGGTGAATACCTGATGACACTTCCACATTTTGTCAGTTTATTTTAATATTTTATTTTATTTTAATAGCTATTTTTAAGAAACAACTAAAAACTCATCTTTTTCGTCTTTTCTTCTGCAACTAATTTACTAACACACCCCCACTTCTACTTGGGGACAAAAAAAAAAAAACTTTCTTATACTGTGTTGAAAAACCTGAGCCCTGTGTATAGCACTTATTCACTGTTGTCACTTATTGTAATCGAAGTTGCTTCCTGTCCTTATTTGTAAGTCACTTCGGATAAAAGCGTCAGCTAAATGACTAAATGTAAATGTAATATCATATAATCTGGGTAAAAAATAATTAAAACCCCAATTCAGTATATATGTAGATTTTAGGTAAACAGTTTAAACCAAGGAGCGATTCTGAGTACTGTGAAAAAAATATCTTTACCTCATCACCTAAATTTCAAACAAATCAAAAACTTTGATGTTGTTTACAAATGTGGTTGTTTACTAAGATATCACAACAACATACTTAATTCGAACAGTTTCCAATGATCCCAAGATGATTCCTCATTTTCACAAGGGGGCACTGTTGACACATTAACACTGCTTAACTGCCAGAGCTAAAGTATCTTGATCAACTACCAATATGCTAGGAAATAGCTTAACAAATAATACATTCACAAACGTTCATTTAGAATTCAACATGTCTTCAAAGGCTGCTAGTGCCATCTGCTGACTAATTTCACTTTAGTGGCGGAAACGCTCTGTTGATCTGTGCTTACAAGAAGGGTAAGAACAGATAGTTCTTATGTTACTCCGTGGGTTGTCCTGTGCCAGAATGACAAGGTCCTCATTATACTGACAAAATCTTTAAGGATGAACCGAGCTTAGAATATTCTCACCCTAAAGCAAAGCAAAAGATGTGTGCAAATAACAAATATAAGCAACATCAGCGAGGGAAACCCTTAAAGCTCCTTTGACATTTTGTTTGATGTACCACTGGATCTTCTAACATTTGGAATAAGTGTCACTTATCGACAAACACCCAGATTGCCGAAGCTTTGGTTTATTAAAGGGTATTTGTAGAGCATAAGGGAACTATTCATTGTCGTCAATAACAGAGTAGGTTAGGGGCAGGAACACCTGAGTAATGTTCTGCTAACAACCAGCCATAAACCTTCAGAGGGTTGTTGCTATTGACAAGTTATTCAATATTTAAGTCAACACGGCCTTTACAATTTTGCATTGCTGGCATGAAAATGATGGCTAATTATATCAAGAAAAAATATAATGCCTTGGAGACAACAAAATTATTGGTTTAAAAAAACTGTATTATTGTCCTACCTATGGACACTTAAATTTATTTATTGTAGTCTAGATGTTTAGATGTTTTAAGTTTTCCAAATAAGGCCGTTATTTTAGAATCGCTGACATAAGGGACACTATCTGCTGCCTTCAAAAAAGTGCTTAGCAAGAGAGTCACATAAGCCAGCTCGAACGGAAATAACTTGGATTTAAAGTTGTTGATTGAATTCTGCCATCGGTCTTTTTGCAGCATCAAAGTTCTGTTTACCCCAAGCAAGTGGATAATCATTATGATGGCCACAGTCTTCAGGCACTAGAAGTTTATTAATCATCAAATTAATCATAAAACGAATTCCACGTGGTAATATTTTTGCCAATTAAAAAATATTATTTAAAGACAAGCATTAAACCTCATTACAGGTCATTAATATGCAGCAAACGACCAGAGTCTAATCAATCAAGGTCACCATGGTGATGTTGGCCTACTTGGAACAATCTTTTGAGTAACATGGAACAGCAGGTGTTCTCTTCTAATCTACTGGGTGCTTGCAAAGAAATAAAACGGACTAAGAAATCTATATAATACCACATATAGTGCTTTAGATCTTCCTGAATCGGTTAGTGTTGTGATGAAAAGTTCAGTTGTCTTAGCACACACACAGATCAGTCAGTGAACCAATTCTGTAGCATATATATATATATATATATATATATATTATATGGTATAGAGTATACCAGTTCTTGACTTCTGGAAAGATCTGATTGCATCGCCACACCACTAAAAAAACACTGTTTTAACTGCTAAGACTTATTTTAAATTCAAAGAAGTTTGGGATTTTACTCAAGAAGCACTTCTAAATTGGTCTCATATTCATAGACGCTGTTCCCTTGTGGACTTCATTACAGTAAATGCTAGAGAAAGTGATAATACAATGCATAGAAAGCAAAACGTATTCGCCGCTCCAGGCAATACAGCTGCATAACACTAAATTATTATACTTAACAATAATTGAAAGTGGAGACATGGGAGAAACAATCAAATAGACCATGTGAATCCTCAGAGACATCCAATTGGCTTTGGAATGCCACATTTATTATCATAATTAAAATAGACCTTTCTATGAATTGCATAAGGTCAAAGTTAGCCCAGGGCGGATACATTTTGAATTGGAGTTCGTTCATTAATTATATTTCTCTCTTTGAGGGATTTGGATTTGAAACACTTGCTTTTCTGACCTTGCTGCTGTACTAAACTCTTTTACCCCTTTTAAACTTCCTGTCACAGCGTTGTAGGACTTTAGATTAGCTGACAAAATGACACACATGACTTCACATTCCCTAGTAGGTGCACCTCGCTCGTCCACTGGTCCACTGTAACCATTCACATTCTGGTGAGGGCAGAGTCCAGAATTCATGCATTTTACATGACTGCTTGTGGCAGTGCAGCCCTTATAAATATGTGACAATTACTGATGTGCTTCTCTGTTTCTTGAGGCTGAAAAGCCGCACAATCCCGTTTCATGATGACCACACAGTTTTCCTCCACTTTCTGCTTACCCTCTGTTAGGTGGCTAGAAATGGCAGTAAAATTCCTACCGCCGTGCTTGTACAGTGCACTGCAGGTTGGCTGCATATTGATGTATTGCTCTACCGGATGAGGGTAAAGCAGCAATAATTAGTGCTGGACTTCAGCCTCCTTATGTAGGTTCACTCAGGTAGAGATGAGAGCCTCCCCTTCTTGTCTTATCTGTCCGGCCAACCGAGGCCGGGGGGCAGTGGGGAGCTTGTAATAGTGCTACAACATTGGTAGGTGATTGCCTGCTTATTAAGAGGGTACTGGAGTGCAACATAACATTTTCAGTTTCAATTAAATCTACGAGAGCATATATAATGCATTTTAGGACCTTACTGTGTGAGGAGCCTTTGAATTCACATGAGGTTGTTGTTGATATGGCAGAGAAATTAGCTTCCTTGTGAGGCTGTTCATCACAGCCATCAGTACCTAATGTAGCAGCCTGCCACGTACCTCCACGTTGTATTTTCAGAACTCAGAATGTGGGGTGGATGAATCTCAATCACGAATTAAAGAAAAGGTTCTATGCTCGGGGAAATTGCACTTACTGATAGCGTTGTTTATTTGCACATGCAGTATGTTTTGTTTTCGCTCTCAGTTTGCTGAAGGAAATACACAAATCAGCTAATGATGTAAAAATGTATATTTTCTGTCATGGTTTGTCTATATTACAAACAGTAGGCAGCATGAATGTGAGTTAAAGTCAGACATTTTTATTAAAGTGTAACTGAGTATCTTACTTTATATAGTTGTCCCTATGAGTATAATACATTCCTAATGATACAGTGTGACAAATACACGACTCTTTGAACATTCTGTTGATAAACCGTTCTTTGGGACAATTTTGTTATATTTTATTAAAGACTGCATAAATTATAGATTGCATAAATTATATAAGTCTGTCCTGATGCTACCAAACCAGTTAAACTTTGAAAATATGCTTAATATTAGCTAGGTCTGATACCTGCATTTCTGAAAGAAATTCGTATACATTTCTTGTTCATTTTCTTGAAGTTTTGTCTGGAGCACAAACTGTAATACATTGCACATGTTCAGTGAATTGGGACATCACTGCAGGCGAGAGCTGGAAAGTGTTTTACAATGAATTATTTGTTTTAGGCAGTCAAAAGTAACTGATAGAATGTTGTGTCTTCCTTACTTAGCATAATTGCCATTATGTGAACTATGGATCTGAAAAATATGATTATGTTAATTCTGACAATGGACGAAAACAACCTCGAGAGCTAACTCTGCATGGAATAATAGCTTGGTAATACTTCATTACCGAGGTGGAAAGCATTATTTGTGCAACAATAGATTTGACCTGAGGCTTTAAGTTGTTTTGTAACTGTTTTGGGAACAGCAATCCATTAAATATATTTGCATGTGTACCAATAAAAGACAACACGTTAAAGCTATAGATGTTCCCTTTTAGTCAGTCACGTTCAACGTTACGTCAACGAACTGACGTATGGTCTCTCAAGCAAGACGTATATGGGGAACTGACGTATGAGGTCTTGCTTGAGAGCCCATACATAGACAGTTCATAGACAGTTTATGGCAATATTAAAGATTGTGTGTGTGTGTGTCTTACATACACAATGCTAGTGTGTTTATTGCAGGGGCAACGAATGGCTTTTGCTATGTGGGTGTGAGTGAGAAGGCCTGGGTTAGGTCAAATCCTTTCAACCCAGTCCGTTTACTCTGTGTATGCGTAACAGCCCCGGGCAGATATTTTAAAACCTGCCAGTGCAGCATTTATCTCCTTTAATAGAAAATGGGTGAAATCACTAATATTGCTCAGGATTTCAAATAAGGAGTAAAAAGACCAAGATGGTATCATACAATTTTGCTTTTTTTAGCACAAATCACAAAAAAAACTGTATATTTCAAACAAGTATTACAGAGTAAACAGGTGATGGGCTTTTAACAGTAAGACTTTGATTACATCTGCCGTGTTCCACTCCTATTGAGTGTTGCGCTGCCTCTGTTAAAAATATGTTTTGTTACATTTTCTTCCATTTGTGTATAAACAAATGCTGCATCTTTGAGAATGTTTTAGTTAATGTTAATAGGTGCAAATTCAACAGATATTGCAAACTTTGCTACAATTTGGAGATGGATGGAAAATGGTTGAAAATCATTCATGACATATTTAAATATTGGGTTAAAACTATTTTTTTTCAACTAATATCTATATAGTCCAAAGTCTTATTTGCACAGTTTGCAGTAGGTGCACAGATCTCATTGAAGCTCTGCTATATTCTATTATTATTTCTATTCTCACTCAGTTCTGCATTGCTAGACTGAGTGTCAATCTAAGCTATCAATGCCTGATACTATATTATCGTTTTCGATTTAGTTTCCTTTCTTAAATTACAATAATAAATGACTTAATAAAAATCACTTAATAAATGACACATGCTGCTTTTGACACCATAATGAACGTCCACATTTAAAAAAAATGTTGCTTAAGACCATAAAACCTAGGTGCATGCATAAAATTTTATGGACTTATGTAAGAGCATAATGTACTGATTAAATGCAGAGCTCTAACTGCTGTCCTCAGCTGTGTATGAGAGGAACAGTGTACTTACCACTGGCAAGCAGCAGCCGAAAGCTGCCAGCTTCCATATCTCTGCCGTGTCGGCCTACAATCTAACTAACTTTCAGGGCTCACTCGACTTCTTGGCTGCTCCTCTTCCCCTTTGATGTCTGTTCTCTTCAGCCAAAACCATTTGCTCCCTTTCCTTCAGAGCTTCCGGCGCTGCCCTCTCCATTGCTCCTTTTTAGTAGCTCCTTTTTGCCTTTGCTTGTTCATTTTACCTCATTCAGGCATGGCAGCTCTTTTCTTTTGCCCTTCCATCACTTTGCTCTATCTGGCCTTTTATTCTATTACTCTTCCTCAACCTCTTTTTTTCTCCTTTTATTGCACCGTGCTTGCTCCTCCCTTGGCTCCTCAGCTGTCCCTCTCTTCCTTCATGCTAAAATATTCCCCCACCTCTTACTACCTCTGAGACTTTTCAAAGCTAGGTCACTGATAACAGATCCATCGTTAGCTGTTGTGTCACATCTCACCTGGATCAGAAGAACCCGGAGTATCCAACAGCGCCTCAAGGGCAGACAGCTAATCCTACTCACAATGCTCTCGATCTTTCTCAGAACAGTCGATTCCATTAAACATGTAGCAACATTCATTTTAATTAAAGCCTAACACCATATTGGGTGTCGGACTGGTTTGGCTGAACCCAGATGGATGCAGACTGACAGTGTTTGGTTTCTTCTGTAATTACATGCTTTGGCAATGGCTGGTGATGATTCTTTTTTCCCCAGTGAGAGCATGATTATCTTGGTTTCTCTCGGAGCAAAAGCTTGGGGATTTTATTGTGCTATACCCCTTGTTTGTTAGTCTACACAGTCAGGCTGTGGGCATTGCCTGATCTCCTAGAGGGTCCTATTATTATTGCTTTTTGTTGAGACCTGTATTCATCTATTGTCAATAATGTCATACGAGGTTGCAAAGAGTAAAACTAATCAAAAGGCAAACACAAGTTAGAGGCGACTCATTGTCAATTTACATGTACTTCATTATCACTTTGACACTTCATTTTTAATGGGGGAATTGGCATGTAAGTGTGGCTGTGACTTGGGAAGATGAGCTCCATATGATGTAAGAATGAGAAATAGGGTCAAATTTCGCCGTTGCCAAAGCCGGCAGGACAGCGTTAATCTTGAGACATATCCCAGAATCCCATGCAAAGCACAGATTGTCGAAATAGGGTTGTGGGCGAGATGATCATAATTTCAAAAATGTAATTTGATGCCATTTATTGAAGTTCCATCAGTACATCATTTCAGCACTATCTCCATCGTGCCCTAACATGCATTCATTGAATCTCACTGGCTTTGATTTCATTGTCAGAAATGATGATGCATACTGGTACATCTCTTCTCTTCTGATACTTGCTGAGAGCTTGTGTAGTCATTTGTCTATTGTAATGATGACGGTAGAACATCACACACTATCAGTTGGTATGCCAGTCCTAATACCGCAAAGGCGTCTGTGAGACAGAGTGATGTCTCATTGAATACTGCTCACGCCCTGCTTACTCCCTTTCCTGCAGTGCGCTGGGGTGAATGGAGAGACCTGAGATTCTGAGCTCATGTAAACATACTTTAGAATCATTACAGATTGTATTCATAGTATTGTGTCTCATGAAGTAATATGGAGACTGGGGTTAGTTGTCACACATGAGGTGGTCACAAAAACTGTGTATTAATTAACTGTGTCTCAAACATCCAGTTACAATATTGGGGCAGTTGTGGCCACTGCTCCGTGTGTGTGTGTATGTGTGTGTGTGTGTTCACTCCTCACCAATGATGAGTTAAATGCAGAGGTCACCCTTTGGGTATGGGTTACCATATCTGACAAATAGGTCATTTTCTTTTTTCAAAAGTGCCACGTTTTTATTAGGAAAAGTTGCTGAGCATGTAAAAAATTATATATTTTTTATAAAACATATTAATTACAATGGTTTTGTATTGTGACAACATGTGGAAACGAAAGTTCAAGAAAATGAAAATGTTCAAGAGCTTGTATCTAAAACGTTATGGTATTGCCTATAAAAATGTGAAAAGCAGACCCTGTCGCCCATTTATTCAGTTGTTTAATTTATAACAATATCATAAATTCGCTTGAATTTAGATTTTTAACCATAGAAATAAACTTCGTTTGACCCTCCTTAGTAGTCATTTTAAAGATACTTTTCTGTTACAAAGCCTTTTGTAGAAGATCACATTGCTACTGATACTGAAATCACATGATATTGGAATAAAGCATTGATAAGTTGTTTGGAACAGGCCTCTGTTCTATCTTTTGTTTTTACCTCAGGAAATGTGAGGGGATCAGATTTGCTGACCAGAGGTACCCAGTCCAGCATTAACCACCCACTGATTTTATCATTAGGGCAATTACACAGTTAATTACTGAGGAAGGTGGGGAGTTCCCTTCCTCAGTTCTTCATAATGCTATAATCACACCTTGAAATCAAAGTTCATTGCTGTAATTCAGTTTTAGACTGTGCGGCCTGTGGCCAGTTTAAAGAGTGTGTTAAAGTCATTGTTTCGCTCCTTGTGCAGTCCTCACAGTTTGTTTTAAGAAAGAGAATGTTGTGTTGAGTTGTATGGACATTTCTCTTGTTTTTACACAAACAAACACACCTTGATTGTAAATTAGTTGCCAACATAACAGTAGTAGTTGTTACTTTAGTTAAAGAGTCATTTGTGGTTGACTGTTTTATACATGCATCCTGCAAAAGCCAATAAAGCCAGGATGTTGGACTAGTTGTGTAACTACTGTAAGTATAAAGTTGACAATATTAACACTTTCTGCAGAACATTTGCTGTAATCTGGAAATTCGGGCATCATCTGCCCACACTCAAATCGCTCAAAACGTGTATGACTCTTTCCTGTATAACAGTAAAGCAGTTATTATAAAAATGTCAAAGCTTTTCCATACAATATATAAGCGCATGTTGATCACTATGATTTGCAGGTTTTGTCACATCCCACGCTAATACAAGAAAGTTTTTAGTGTTTTTTTTAACACTTTGGTTATGATAAACAATAAATATAAATAAACTATGTGCCCAATATCAAATTTGCTGATTTTAAATCAACACTTATTTTACTCAAAAGGATACTTAATAGAAATACAAAATTCCCTAAAATATTCCAAAATAACATTTGAAAAATTAATCTTGTTGGTCAAAAAACTATTACTGCAAATTATGCCAATTTTTTGCCATGGTTATCAATACCAATCACCCAAAATGTTTTCAAATAAATCCACCTGACCAATATTACTATTACCCAATATGTTTGACAAATATTCCACAGAGATTCCCTTTAAATCCTTCTTTTCCCTCCGATTCTCTTTTTTAGATTCCCTTTGTTTTCAAAGTAAACTTTGAAAACATTTGGTATGTTAAAGCAGAGACAGAGTGACTTTGAAGGTGAAGGATTGCAGGATTATAGCAATTAGAGTTTTGTTATGATTTAATCACTGCCATGTTGTATTTACTTTCACAGAGCAATGGCCAAACTTTTATTTAAGTTTGAGCCCAGGACTCTAATGGACAAGGGGTGGGGGACAATGAGGACCAGTGTTGAGGTATAAAAAAGGCACTACTAGGTAGGCTTATGCCCCCGAGACCATCTTTGCCTTATTGGCCACCCATTTTAAAGACAGCAGCCCATTCTTGCCATGGACAATCAGGCAATTAAAGTTCCATAACCAGTAGCCCTTCAATGCAAACGTTCTTTTACAAGAGCCTTTCAGCATCCACAGAGCTCTCCAGCTGACGTGTCATCATAACTATGATGAATAAGGCCACATGTTTATAGTACCACAGCTGTAAACGCTAATGAAGGGGTGTGTTACAATGACTGTGATATATATCTTCTTGAGGCCACATAAAATCCAGCAAAATTATCATAAGCATCAGAGAGGAGATTAAATTGAGTAATAAACAGGTTATCATTTAATGACAATGAGAAGAATGAAGACTAAATGTGTTTCTTTATTCCTCACTGGACAATAAATAAATGCAGAAGGACATTTTGTGACATTATATTGTGCTAATCAAACTTACTCTACTGATATTTTTTCACATATTTTATTTGCTCTATCATAGATTGCCATAACCAGTGGGTCATACAGTGTCCCCAAAAAGTATTTGGACCCTTAATGTATGATATTTTGTTATCTATTGCAAACAAATAGTTTTAGACCTTTTTTTTTAACCAGCTAGTCCAACTGGTCCCAAAACAGTAATAAGTGTGGCTTAAGTATCCAAACACATTTTGATGCAGTGCATGTTGCTTGTTTTGAACAAGGGAAGTGATGCATACAAGCATGAAATTATGAGTGCCATAAAATTATTATTACAGCGCCTTAAAAAGTATTTGCCCTTTTTCTGATTTCCTCTTTTATTGCATATTTCTCTCATTGAATGGTTTCATATCAAATAAGAAATATATCAGACAAGGGAAAACTGAGATAATGTTGTTTTTAAATTATTATTTTAACAATTTAATAGAAAAAGTCACCAATTACCCAGATTCCCCAGATATTTTTAAATCTTAAATCAACAAGCATTTAGTTGGTTATTATATTCAGGAGATTAAAATATTAAAATGAAAGGAAATTCCAAAACAGCTAAAAAATAAAAGGTTATTTAGATATATCAGTCTGTTAACCTCAAGAAAGAATGACAGATGAGATCTGTTTAATATCTTCATTCTTTCTCCTAGCAATGACAATAAATGAAGTCTTCAGTGAAAATTCAAGATTACTAGGCGTTATTAACATAATTAATGTTTACTCCTAAGCAGTTTAATACCTAGTGGAAAGAACTAAGGACTGAGGTAATTTGTTGTTTTTGGACAGGACTGAAAATAGTGAATTTTCTCAATGTGGCCATGGCCAAACAACCAGAAATGTAAAGCAATGAGGGCACAGCAACCAGAAGATCCATGAAAAACTTCCAACGAGCTGCAGATGTAATAAAAAGGGACTGAGCAAAAATTGATTTTATGGAAGAGTGGTAAAGTGGAAACCTTTGCTTACCAAAAAGAACATCACAGCTTATCTCATGTTTAAAATGTTTATGGATGGATAAATCCTAATATAATGTTTTTCTGCCTATATCTGGTGTAAAATTTATATATACACTTATATATACACACACACACACACACACACACACACACACACACACACACACACACACACATATATATATAGATATACTGTAAGAACAATACATATTGTAAAACATGGTAGTGGCAGTGATATATTGCTGTCTCGGGACCTGGATGACTTGTGTTTATTAAAGGAATCAAGCAGACAATGTACCAGACAGTTTTCAAAGATAACTTTCAACCATCTGTGTATGAGCTGAAGTTAAAGCATATTTGGTAATGCAGCGGGACAATGGTCCATAACACAGAATCAACTTGACATCTAAATGACTGAAAGAAATCAAATTAAAGTTCTGGAGGCCTAGTCAAAGTTCTGACTCAAATCCAAGGTTACAGAACCTGCTATTCATCATTTGGCAAACATTCTCATCCAATGCAACTTAGCTAAACTATACTTTTCATGAGTACATGAATCGAACCAGTGACCGTGGTTTTAGTAGCACCATGCTCTACCAGTTGAGCTGTAAAAAAAACTGCTGCCTTAAATTTTAAGTCTTTTCAACTTAATATTTTAAATGCCGACTTGTGTTACTTATAAGTTAAGCAATCTTTTAGCTATTTCTTAAATTAGAGCAACTCAACACCAGTCAAGATTAAAAATAGTAAGTTGAAATGACGTGTGCAGCCAAGTTGATTAAACTTAAAAATTTAGGACAGTTTTTTTTTACAGTGTACAGGAAATCATCCCTGTCAGAGTTCTGTTAAAAGCAGTTCTGCAAAGTGTGGCCAGAATCCCTCCACAGAGATCCCTCCACAAATTATATGTGATGGATTCTTTAGATTCCATGTGTGCAATATTACATTGTGTTTAAAAAAATTGCAAAAATTCTGTTCTCCAAAAAGACAACAATTAAGAATATAACGAGGAGGGCAAATACCTTTTAATTGCACTGTGCATGCTGTATGTGTGTGACAAGATCACTTACTATGTCCTAGTTTATCAACATTATACAATTATTTCTTAAAGATAATTAAAATATAAACAAAATGATAAACTCTGACATTAGATGTGTTTTTCTTTATTTGATGGCCCAATCCTTGGTCATCCAGTTGCGGTGGTGAAATATTAATTGTACTCTGCATCAAGGCTATTAGCTAGGGTTTTTTCTCTTGGCCAATTTTGTACTAAATCATTTTTAATGTATTAATAAAAAATGAATTCCATATGTAAGCATTGCATTTTTTTCCCAGATTTTAAATAATTTTGTTTTAAACCAATTAGATGATAATTATTTGCTTCTACAGCATCACAGAAGTAGGTAGAGCTCAGAGATGATCAAAGGTCATATGTTTGATGTACAGTATTAGTATACAGTGTTAGTATTACTTTTTTAACCTCTTGACAATTGCTAAAATCAGATCAACATTTCAGTAATCTGTAACATTGAATCAGTGTTCCAGTTATAAAAACAAAAGATTTGGTTGGTCAAGGTAAGAACAGTCTGACCCATCATGCAAAGATGTGTTTTTCCTACATTTCTGGCCAGCGTGCTATTACTATTCTGCGCTTGTTATTTTTAATGGAGGTTATGCTCTGGCAAGCACCGTCCAATTGAAGAGAGATGGGGCTTGTGATTTTTGCTGTATCTTCTGCAGGTGCTGCTGTCCACTGTGAATAAAAGAAACATGAGATAGAACAGGCGCATGTGAGGCCTTATCGCAGCTAGCCGAGAGTGTAACAGATAGCTATGCATACAAGCCTCAGACCAATCTTTACCTTATTCCTGAGGGGACCTCAAAGTCGTTATAAAAACAGTTACTGTAAAGAAGTTTTGTTGCACTAAAACTTTGAAGTTACAGAGCCATTATCCAAAGAGGCCCATTCTACTTTTTTAAAAATGTCTATTGGGCAGTACAGACGTGTGGAAATGTGTTAAATTGGAGTCATCTAATTTTTTGTCCATTGACAGTTCCTAAAAGCACGTTCGTGGCACACGTGAGAACCAATTATGCTTTCACATTAGTAACATCAGCATTGACACAACATGTCAATGTTGCAAAATGATCTAATTGCAAAAGTGATTTCACAGCCTTGTCAGAGGGGAAGATCATCAGTGAATAATGAGCTCATAGTCTGTTCCTTACACAAAGCTATTGTCAGAAGACTTATAGAAATATCTGCTACATTTATCAGTAATATATAATGATACACAACTAAGCGCACTGTATAGATTACGATATCCCACAAGCCAATGCACTTGACCTGTGTAATACTGTGGATGAATAGGAAAATCAGCTGTGACTTTTTTGATGATTTGATCTGACTGAAAAAGGTTAAGATATTTTTACACAACATTGATAAAAATACAAAGTAAACACTTGTTCACATGGTGTTGCTTAGATTAGATTATAACGGCACTCATTGCAGTAAACAATGTGATGAAGTTGTGACAAAAGTTGTGACAAAAAATAAAGATGTGACAAAAGTGTGCCAACAATGTAGCACATTAGCTTTATTGACATTCATGGAATAATGGCTACTGTCTCACAATTTTACCAAAAGTAGGCAGCACACAATATATGTGACACAATATTCAGTAAATAGTACGTCACAGTATTCAGTAAATAGTAATTCAGTATTTCTTTCCAAACATATGCAAATTTCTTGTTGTCCTTTTTGGAGATTGACAGCCATGGTCACTATAATATATCATTGCATGAATCTTCAAATTGTGTTTTTTTTGTGTTTTTTATTTAAAAAAATAACACCATATTGGTTTGGAACGATGGATGAAGTTCGGCAAATGATGACAGTATATCATTTCTGGGTGAGCAATTTCTTTAAAAGTAACACCCTCTGAGCAAGAAAAGAGCAAATGTGGACAAAATGGTAAACACATGACAGCAAATCTTTACCGGTGGCTCAGGGGTTCTTTGCATCATGCCGATTCTACAAAATAACCTTGCACAGATTTTTGTAGGATGTTTACAAAGGAAGCTCCTGAGGAGAGCAGCCAGTGTGCAGGATTTCTGCCATATATCAGTTGGATTGTGGAATGGTGTCAAATAAGTGATTGCAACTCTTTCCAATCTTACAAGCGTCAACTGAAAATATGTACAACCCATCTTCATTAAAATGCTACCAGATAGCAATAACAATAGATCGCCCCTAGAAATCTGTCATAATATCTATAATATGACATAGATAATCATAATTTAATTAAATCACTTAGCACATTTGCTTTGGCTGCCCTAAAATATTAAAAGGAAAACTAAACAAGACTAATAAACGATCACAGAGCGTAAAACTAACAGTAATAAACCATCACAGAGCATTAAAAGAGTAAATCAAAACGTTTTATGTTGTACAGAATTTTGAGTCAACTTTTGTTAGACTAAAAAAGTCTTTAGAAAAACTTTGAATTGACTTTCAAAAAACACCTTTTTGTCTCCTAAAATGCTATATGGTATTGAGATATAATTCACTACCATTGAGATACAGTATATTCGCTAAGGAACTAGCCTGCAGTTTTGCTAATAATTGCAGTCTGTGGCCACATTCCTCTTATCTCTTTTAGTGAGATGTGCCAATCAGTCACTTATACTGTGCACACGTGTGCATGTGCCCTGTATCCCTCGCTGTACCACAGCCTATTTAACTTGCCAATGTCCCTTCAGTTGCATCTGCTCGCAGCAATACAGCCTCAATTTTCTGATAAGAGAAACCTAAATTTGTCAAGAGATACTTTTAATATAGATGTGAAACAGATAGAGAAGGTAGTAACTCTTAAAGAAGCACCTAATGCCTTCATCCTGTTTGTATGAAGCAAAAGGCACAGTCTGCATCCACTGATAAAGTGATCGCAAGTGACAGATTTAGAATGGCTGGGGACGTGCTTTTATTTGCCATTGAATCATAGGGCAAACATGAGGGCCGTGGCGAGGCCTTTTGACTCAGCAGCCGCAGTACTTCACCAGATCTTTGACTCACAGTAAAGACAAGGTTAGATGCTAACATAAAATCACTCGGAAGTGGCATTAAAATGAGTGGATTTACACACGAGAGTGTTATTCATTAATGATTGCAAGCTAAATGAGAAGACCTTTGAATTGGCACGTCAACACTTCATCTTTAGCCTCTTAATGATTATTTATATAGAATATTAACTTGTGTTTATATATCAGCCTCTTTTTAAACATAGCAGGCAGTGAGGTGCTTTACTAATGCACTGCGGCTTTGCGTACTGCTATTCAGTGCTTTCCAAAAGTGTTCTAAACTGTCAGAGGAATTCAGAGTGTCTTAAAAGAATAGTTCCTCAAAAACTGAAAATTTCTTTCCATGCAGTTACAGCTTCAAAAGCACCATAAAAGTATCATAAAATGGTCTGTAAGACTTGTGATATATGAATCTTCTAAAGCCATTTAATAGTATGAGGTGCAGAAACAACTGTAGTTATTGTTTACTGAAAATCTTTACATTGACTTTGTCACCAAAGCATTTTGAATTATATTAAATTAATCGTCAAAAACACATTTAATAAATGTTACATTCCAGATGGTTTTTCCTCACAGTTCAACACATGACTTTATATTACGCTGTATTAGCTTCAGACCCTATTTATTGTTTTTACATGGAAAAGACCAACCACAAAAACAATGTGCTTTACAGAAGACACAGGTCTGAAACAACATGAGGGAAAATGTATTTTCATTTTTGGTGACCTATTCCTTTTAATAAAAACTATCAGCCCCTTTTCCTTTGAAGTCTTTTTCTCTTTTTTGACATTGGTGCTGAAAATAATTTTTACATTCCATTTGTTTTTTTTCTGTTCTTTGTTTCCTCGGTTCCCAACCTCCTGGACAGCTCTGGGCTAGTAATGCTACCTCTGTTAGTTTAGAAGCCCTTCATCAGTTCTCATAGCACCAGTGCAACGTGCAACGTGCCTCCAGAGGTCAGGCTGAGCTTTCAGCCCTGAGTAGGCTTTTCTGAAAAGCCAGGGATACGGCCAGATTCAGAGGATGAAATCCACTTAGACCATTTGAAGGCACCAGAGAAAGTCACAGAGGCGTTCGTGTTGTATTTTATCTACGCTTGTATGTACACGTGAACACTGCAAGCAAATCACTATGTGCCAGGAACCGCGCTGCCCCCTTGTACCAATTTTGAGGGAAAAGAGAGAGAAAAAAGCAAAAGCAAAAGCAAAGAGAATCTTGCTTTGGAAGTATGGGCTTTGACCCAGAAATGTCAAATGACTTTTCTATACCGTATGCTCAGCATGGGGGATGTTATGCAAGGACAAAATCATGTGGCACAAATTATCAAGCTCAAATGACTCCACTTGTATTCACAGCGGAGCCGCTAATTTGGGGAACTGACACCAATTTTCAGCGGGCCACGCATTGCTGCGTGATGCACCCTTCTCCCTCTTCTTATTTACTCTTAAATGCCAGAGAAACGTTGCCTTGCTCTGTAACTGCTAGGACAACATTTTAATGCTGAAAGACATTTTTGTGGTATTAGAAACAGGTGGGTTTTATCATACTGTAACAGCACTGAAGTGTTTGGCATTTGTGGTTGATATTCTCCTGACACTGTCTATATTCAGGCAACATGACAGCATTTGTGAGGGCAGTGTTGCAAAATTCACCAGGGATGATTCCTCCACGAATGAATGAATAACACTAACTTTCCCACCTGTTTTTACGTAACACAGAACTCTATTAATCAGATGCTGAGTGACTCATGTGTCTATACTGGAATCTTTGATAAACTGTGTTAACCTCCTGGGATGCTGCACTTTATTTTTGTCCTCTTTGAAGGACATTTGTTTGCGTGCCACAGTTTTATGTCCCAGTGCATCCATAGAAAGGACATCTTGGGATGCACAGTTGATCTGGAGATGTTTAGGGGTTTGGCTGTGACAACTGCCTCGCTTCGGTTTTTAGACATAATTGCTATTTTTTGTATAACAAGATGCCCAAAAATATGTAAAAAATGTTAATATAAAAATAGACACTTTATGAGGCTGAGCGCATTCATTGTTGCCCATATTTACACAAACGTTGTTATCAGGGAAACAAATATTATTGCAATAATTCATTCATAACCATTTAGAATGTCCAAAGTTTGGTTCATGTTTAGTGGGATTTTTTTTTAGATTTCTGTGGAAAAATGCTTATGTAAAAGTATTTTGATTATCCTATTAAATTGTAACATTTCTAATTTATATGTAGGCCTATACTGTTATGCAGTCAGTTTATGCTAACAGAAAACATGACTGAGGGCTAAAGGCTAAAATGATTTGTGAGTACAGAGATTTTTTTTGCACATAAATAAAATGTTTCAAACATATTTTTTGCCTTTTTTTGCAGGGTCCCAGGAGACATGTTCTGTCTTACCCCCTAAAATACATGTGAGAAATGTAGACAGCTCATCATTAGCATGATCTACACCATCTGTTATAGTTGTGTTTGTGCACTTGATGAAGTTTTGGTGAACCCTTGAGGGTACTGGAAGGAGAGTAAGATGCAACATTTCTGACTTCTCTAATTGGCACAGCGTGTCCTGATTCCATTTGTTTGGGGATTTGCATGGTAGACCGGCTTAGGTTACCATGCTAGTTGGAAACACTTCAGACTATAAACTCTTTAATGAGCCTTCCATCTTTCGGCCAACGCTGGTCCTGCAAAGTTGTGATTGGATTGTAGAATGTTATTAAGACTTTCTGCTCATAATAGTAGTAATTTATCCTCTAATATTATTCAAATCAGGGCAGAATGACAGAATCTCTCATTGGTTGAATGAATGGATCCCGCGGGCATTAGTGCACCGAAGTGTCCCGTGTGGTACAGCATGCTGAAATGAGAGAGGTTTAATATTTCATTCTCACTGGAGACATTAGGATATAGCCATGTCTTACTGTACCATGAAGGAACGAAACCACTTTTAACTTCCTGCCAGGGGTATACTTCATCAGCATGCAGGGTGATTATTTCTTTGGAATGGAAGGCTTAGCAGGAAGTCACACTTCAATTCAGGAAAAGGTCAGAATTATTCAGACAGTATAAATAGACTTTATTTAGTTGGGAGAAACAAGGTTGTTTGCGGAACCATGCTCACTCTCTCTCTCTCTCTCTCTCTCTCTCTATTTTATTTTGGGGTCCTGCTGTTTGAAAACATACAGCCAAGAGGTGGCACTCCATGCATATCTGAGGGTCTAACAGAACCACAGGGCTGGACTGTGTCCTTTGCATACCAGTTCTTCTCTGTAACGGTTAAACAACAAGCTGTCCATGAGTTTCCCATTTGTGCATCAAGGTCCATTTCTTGCATGCACCACCGAGCACCTGCCAGACCCTCTGTCCTTATGGCACACCCAAACCCTCGAGCTTTTGACATGGGCGAACGTCCAGGTGCGGACCTCACACTTTGCACCACGCTGTCACACAGTAGATAATCTATTTAGAGTAAAAGGTTAAAGCAAGGACACGACGGGCATCAGCCGGTGTATGTCTCCTCATTAGGAGAGCAACACCAAATCAATCGTTTGTTTTTCCCTCCAAGCACAAGCACGCACACACACACACACACACACACACACATAAACTCTCTCTTTCTTGCAGCCCTGAGGCTCTCAAGGGGCCTGTACTTCTGATTGCTTATTTTACCTGGGTTCCAGCTGGGGCATATGCACCACGCTGGCACACTGTACGACTGACTCAATCAGCCACTGCCCTGTGGAAACTCTGCCAATCACTCGACTGCCTTTGATCCTATCCGGCGCTCATGCCATTCCTCTGCACACCACTCCGCACATGAAAAGATGTTGGCTTTCGCATGTCTGCAGGTGCCTATCACCTACATGCAGTCTGTGGCTACATATAATCAGAATGTAGTTGTTTTTGGAAAAAAACAAAAACAAGGTCAGAGGAAGTAAATGTGCTGTGTTGAGAAATTCTGCTGTTTACCTCAAGGTTGTCCTACAATCTGCGACCACTACAGTGGTTATATCGCAAAGCAATTTAAAATTATGTGTGAATCATGTAAATACTTGCTCAGAAATAAATTAAGTACATGCCCGAACTGCTCCAGATAAATAATTTGGCTGCTTATCTCCCCATCGATTTAACTCCACGTGTCAATCACAAAACGCAGCAAACCGAGTAAAACACAGTCAGTAAGTGTGAGTCATAGTAAAGGAGCACTTCTCTGAAAAATCAGTTAATATTGATGGATGGGGGTTAAAACTGTTACTGTTAACTCAAAACTACATTCCATGGATCTTATGGTTATTACTGAAACATTTGAACACTGTAAACGTTATGTGCTTGCCTGATCCTAGATCAGTTAGAGTAAGTGGTGTAAGTTACTTCTTCTAATTTCAGTTTGTAAGTGGTAAACGTTAAGAGGTTGGAGACCTAATTAACCTCCTGTTACTCTAGACATGCCCCTTTCTCTGCACCAATCAGATTGATGCAATAATGATTGGCAGCAGCTGTGAAGACAATATAAAGCCTGAGTTGAGCAGGTTTACTGGCTGTTGGTATGGTAACAGGCTACATTGCTATGGTTTCCTCCATAGTAGTAGCTTAGCATTATAATTTCACTACTTTGTCTGTCTCTTGTTCTCATTGTTTGTCTTATCACTTCAACTATGTTGGAGTCTTATTTGACTTATTTAGTGAGTGTTGGGATGCCACTACATGGGTCATGATCCAAAGCTAATCTTTGATCAGACTAATAATGTGTAACAATATTAAGAATTTTGACCCTAGTATTTGCAAGCTACAAATTCACTGTAGTCCTTTTAATAGTATTTTAAACATGACTGTTTGATCTTACTGTTTATATCTACTTTCTCAAAGTAAAAATAAAGTTATCGGCGCATCAGGTTTCATTTGCATTTGAATGTGTTCTAGTAATGAGATGCAGTGATCTTTGTAAGCCGTTTTTGTTTAAGCAAGATCATTATAAAAGGGTTGCAAGTTTCTCTTCAGTTAACAGCTAAATGTTGTTGAGACCTCAGACAGTTTTTGTGTTCACTATGAAATTCGATAGCTTTGCCAAAGTCTTGTTCCAGACCCATTTAGGCTTCATAAAGAGGAATAGGGCACTATTATGATCTCAGCCTAAACACTCTCAGCAACCACTGCTATAAACTTTATGTTTGTGTGCATATATCTGAAGTGCAGCTAAGGATTCACACTACAGTGACAAAAAGTACTGGACACTTAAGCCATACTTAGTGTATGAATGGCACGTACATAACCAAATATGAAACCAAGTGGAACGTATTTATAGAAAATGATGGAACTGTGCACTTTAAAGCAAACATTTCTCAAAAAGAGGTATAGATACATAATACTAATAAATGTAAGGCAAAAACTGACTGAGACCTACGCTTGTGGTTTCTGTGATAGGACACCTGTGTGAACCTGGGGAAACAGGCTTTACAGATCCACTGAAACAGTGTTTGCCAGTGTGCTGCTCCCCATGGTTCCCTAAAAAATCAAAGGGGGTGTTTTAAACATTGAAATTGAAGTTGGATGAAAGGAAAAACTTTCAAACTAATATTTTCTAAATAAAAATCATAAAGGTAACTGGTTTCCAAGGCAACCAGTAGCCTTTTGGGATACAATGTTAGCATGCCAACTGTTTGTGTGTGTGTGTGTGTTGAGCCTCATCTCTGCCAAATATTCAGCCAGACATCAGAGCCTGGACCTCAGTAATGCATTGATATCACATGCCATTAGGTGGAAACAATTAGGTATATTATGTTGAGGATATTGTTTCTTAACAAACTTTAATAGACCTATTAAACTTTTACTGGTGTAAAGGTCAAAATGGATAGATTAGGTTAAATTAGGTTGTTGTTGTTTTTTTTACATCTTTTTATGCCATTTTAATGGTTGCTGATTTATTTCCTGATTTTGTTTCTTAGGGCGGTGTGGGGAGGTGTAGGATCACATCTGAACTAAAACCCTGCATTAAAAATGACTTTAAACAGAAATGTGTTTGAATAGGGTTGGAACTAAATTGCAGAGTAAAATACATTTCAATTGAATGATCTGACTTTAAATTGAATTTAAAATACATTTCTTACAAAAAACTATTGTTGTGAATTTCCTGTTCCCAAAGCATTGTGTGCATTCTAAGCTATTGATTGCACACAGTGGTTTTTTAGTTTTTGCTGTAGGCTGTGTATTCAGACAATGAATTAAATCCTCATAAGTGAACAAAAGACTTATGGAATCCAATCCTCCATCCCTTACAGAAATATGAGATGTACTTTAACTTCAGATGAGTTGTTTGATGAATACATTTGTGAACTGATGTCACTTACTGAAGAAGTTGAGGTATTGCTCAAAGGCAAATGTGTTTAGCATTGAAAACGGTTGATGACTAAGGGGACAAGATATTTTTTATTAAAACTTGTGCTGACACTGTAGAACTATAAATGCTTCCCTGAGGCATACAGTGAGGATATTACTAATATTTGTGCTTTGATTACATAAACCGTTTATACATGCTATTTGAAGTGCAATGGGAATATTTCTTTTTGCCTTGAGGGAAAACCAGCTTCTCATTCTATAAAGCAGTTGGTCTTACTTAGATCCTGAGTGGAGCTGTATCAAGACAAAATACCATTTATTTGCTTGTACAGATAAGTATGTAATTGCTGGTTCCTTAAATTGTCTAACATGGGCATCCATCTGCTTTGTGTGCTTGTAAGCACAGCGCTGACTAATTAGTGTTTAGAAGTACGTTTGTCATTTTTTAGTTGGAGTTCTATGGAACTGCCATTCAGTAATTCAGTCAATGTTTGGTCAAATGTGTATAATGTAGTGTGTTTTATTCAACTCTATGGATAAATAGGGCTAGAGGTGGCATTATATACTTAAGGTTGACCTTGGGCAAATTATATACCGTGTTCATTGACGTATTCTGTAATGTGCATAACTTTTAAGATAATCCAAAGCCGATATCCGTGGTTTGATAGGTTAACAGAGTGGTGAATACTAGTTATAAACTGCCATTCAAACAAATGATCTCCTACTGCTATATAAGGTAGGTTTGGCATAGAAAAAAATAGCCTTTTCTTAACATCTTTCCATTGAGGGTAATTTAACATGAGTTTTATAGAGCCAAAAAATGAGAAGCATTTTTAAAGTAAATCACAATGAGAAAAAAAGTAATTTTATAAGATTTTAAAAGAATCTTTATATAACAGCAACAATTTCTATCAGCTAATCATGCAGTTTATTTCTGATACAAATCATACAGGTCAATAATCTGAGAATAGATTTAGGAACCATAGAGAGATTAAATGTTGGAATCAAATTGCAGTTTAAATGAAGGAAGCTTAATGGTGTGTTGAATTGGCTTTCTATCCAAAGAGCTTGTTGCTGTGTCTTTGAAATTTTCTAAATGACTGGCTTTCCTTTGCTTGTGTGATGCGTGTAATTTACTTTAGCACATCCTATGGATTATGTATTTGTAGTTTGTACAGTAGTTCAGGCAGGAGATTTCTTTGAAAACATATCACTAGGACCTAAAGAAAAAATATACAGTATACAAGTGCATAGTATACACACATACACTGTATTTGTATGTACTGTATGTACTAGAGAGGCATCAAAACATCAAATGTATTTGTTTATGTCTTTTGACAACATGTCATCTATTCATCACACCCCCAGGTCACTGTTTTTGTTTCAAAAAAGTCTTTCTGCACCAGCACTATCGCACCAGTAAGATAATGCTTGTGTAATGGTGTTGAGACATCACATCAAATTTATCATTCTAATGGCTCGTTATACATCTGCCACATCTGTAATGACAACGAGAAAAAAACTGTCGCATGATTTACCACGCTGACATAGTCCATTGGATTTTAGTTTGGGGATCATTTGCATAAAGTGAATAGCCACAGGACTATAAGGGAGGGGCAAGCTGAGCCATTAAAAAATGCAGAATCATGAAAACTTGCCCTCAGGGAACAACACATTAACAACAACTCCCAGAGGAGTTTATGAGTGGACCAGAGCAGTAGGTAAACTAATATGACCTTTTGGAATCATATGTAACTGTCTTGTGTGTGTTTGGCTTGGACAATGTCAAGGTCATTGCTTCAATTCGCAGGGAATGCCATAGTGTATATGTACTGTATGGATAGTCTGATGTAAGCTATATGTTGCTTTGGATAAATGTATAAGTGTATTTTTTTAACCTGATATGGTTTGAAATATTTATTTAGCTTTTCAGTATGCATACAGTGTACATTAGTCAATTTACAGTCAACGTTACTATCTTTAAATTTCAATTAAATTTTATTTATATAGTGCTTTTTACAATGTTGTATTGCTTCAAAGCAGCATTACACATAATGATAAATAAAACACAGAAAACAGAAAAATTATTAAACTAAACAACTTTTGTAGACCCTGTTTACTTCTTGCATTAATATCGAAAATTGATAACTTTGTCATAGTATTTTTTAGCTGCTGTTAGTCTTATTTCAGTGTTTTTGTAACGCTTCTTGTCCAGTCAGATTCACGAACCATAATCAGACCAATCACAAGTAGTTATAGTAGATGCATTTGAGATGTCTTTACTACTGAGTATAAACACTTGTGATCAGATTACCTAAGACAGATCTTAACACAAAGTGTAAACAGAGCCAGAGATGCTTATATAAGCTGTAAACTAGACACTTAAATCAATATGGCCCAATCAATATACAGCAGGCACACACCAACATAACCCCCTTTGTCTTGACTAACTTCTCAATCTAGTAATGATTTCAGGCTTTTTTTAAGAGGTCATAACGAGAGGAAACTATCGAATCCTTTCCGTCTTAAGATCAATGCATTTCTTTATAATTGGGGACTTGACAACCTTTCTTGATGACTTACCCTCTACCAGTTCAAAATGTTTACTGCCAACATGGCTGTTAGTACGAAAAAGCCACAGCAGAAGTTCGGGACCTTAAAAAAACAGTCTTCTCTAGTTCAAGACTCAATATTCCTTGTTTCAGCTACGGCAGAAAAAATAATTCCGCAGTATGTAATTTCGCAGTATGTCGCTGTCATGTTTTGACAGCCGATGAAGATACTGAGGTACAGAGAGGCTAATAAACACATTTTCTTTTAGCTGAGTCATGTGCTTAATGAGTCTTACTTTTAGCTGGGGTGAAATCCCACAGGCTTACCGTAAACATTCTTTTTGATGACACGACATGCCAAGGCTATGGTGATCCAATGAGGAACAACAAAAATATCATTGGAAAACAGGACAGTTCTGGTGCCAGTTGTCAAAACAGTAGATGACACAATCCCTCATGGCTTGGTGCACATTGGAGTGGTAAAGGGAGGTAATGGCTTATGTCAGCTTAAACACTTATTGTGTTGGGCGGAAGACTGCAGTCAGCCTGACTTGGCAGTCTCAGATAGATCCTCTTTCATCCCCGGAAAAAGGCTGGCCAAGAATTAATTTTCTGCCCAAAGCCGACTGCAGCCTGAGAATGGAGGCCATGCTAGAGGAGCAGTCATGCTTGAGATTCACCATGGTAAACCATTGACCCGCCTCTCGAAAACCTCACATCATGCAGTATGAATGTGCTTGCAAACCTCTAAACTCATTTTTAGAAGAAAACATCCAATTTTGTAAAGCTCCGCTAAGGTCTATTTATGAATGCTGACTCCTCAATTCACTATTATGGTGGTTCGATTTAGATATTAGTGTATACTTACATTGAAGACCCTATGAAATTGCTTGGTAGGTGCAGATTTGTCCTGTGTTAATACATTTCCTATTGAAACCGGAAGTTTGGGTGAGTTAAGTTAAGGCCCATGAAGCTACTAGCTGGTGGTATTGAGGGAGGGACATTTTCATTCTGAATAGCATTTGATTGGATGACAGTCTGTGCAGTGCATAGTGAGTCTTGATTTGTTTTCCTGTAAGAGAAAGACTGTTTTTATAAACGTGTATGAAAGTATTAGATTTTTAAATGAAGAATCAAATGAGCAGACACGTAAATTCCCTCTTTGTTGGGGGAATTTTGAAATTTGGCAATTGTTTGAGAAAATGAAAGAATGTGTCCAAGGAAAATGCACAACACTTTTTATATAAGAATGTTTTTTTATTTTTTTAGAGTTTTGTGTATATTGTCAGAGCTTGTAAGCTGAACTTTTTTGTTTTGTTTTTTACACCCTTGAAAGGGCATCAACCTGAGCCTGAAGCATTTGATCAGCATCCTTACCTCCTTGCCTTCCACCACTTTGTCAGATCCAGCAGTTGTAACGGCATGGCTCCGGGCGTTTCAGGCTGACTAGGCGACTGGTGAACCCAGTCTGAAGAGTCCATCGCCCGTCATAGCTTTGCTTCATCTGCAGGCATTCGTTCTCAGAGACAGTGACAGTTATCTAGGCAGATTTTTGTCCCCCCAGAACCAAATAAATCATGTTCAACCTTCGACAGGCTTGGACTAGCAGAAAGGGCAGAAACATCACAGGTCACATTTACAAGTTGACCACCCTGTTGAACTTCATCATATGTCGGATTGGTAACCTCTGCCTCCACTTTGTCACTCACAAACACTGTCGACGTGCCTGTGCCAAATTAACATCTTCCAAACATACCAAAACAATAGCAGACAGCAATGAAATCAGACGATGTGTTTGCTTACAAGGTGGAACGAATGAAGTACAAAAGCGCCACAGCGTTTTATTCTCTGAAAGATCTGCCCGTGAGGTTCATTCATCATAGTTCCTAATTTAATTTGCCACATTTGCCCTTGCAGGTATTTTACAACAGCATGGAACATATTAAAATACGCAAATTTTAAAGCATGTATGGAAGGAGGGAATGAAAGCAAGCACACAGAATGAAAGGAGAGGCATTTATTGTCCACAAATTGTTTAAAGAGTAAAACATGTTGAGTAGCTGGAACTGGGTGCAGTGAGTAGTGAAGAACATTGAATAGCTTATAGTGTGGGTGAATGGTTCAGAAAACTGGTGTGCTTTGGGTGTAGGACACCCAGTCTTCCATATTATGTGCATTGTAAAAATAGTTTGGACAAACAATGTAACAGACAAGCTGACATTTTTAGTGCTTATCTTGTCTTTCAACCCAGAAGGTTTCAGTACTGCCTGTCTATCCACTGGACATGTCCTGCACTTCTATGACTGCTGTCCTTGGCGAGCGAGCCTCAAGGTCAGTTATGCTTTGAGAGAAAATGAGAGAAATTCTCATAAATCTTTGTTTTTTTTTAGATTTATACTTGAATACCAACAACAATTTATTCATTCTGTTTCAACCTGCATCCCCCCCAAATCTCCACCTGCAATCATCCAGCATTAAACATTAAGTACTGCCTCATAAAATTACCTTTCACGTTTCATTATTGTCAACCAATTATACAGGAAAATAAATAAATGTTATTGTTATAATGACTGTAATGCCTTCTTTCATTATTGCTTCTTGATTTGGAAACATGAAAATGGACTGTCAAATTAAAAATGTAATTCAAACACAAACTTATTCTGTATTAGTAGTTTCTGCAAAGCCTCACTATTAACATTCCTCATTATATCATTTGTATCTCAAATCATTCAGTTTATTGAAGACACGTGTGTCATGACCAAAGAATAAATGCTAAAAAACAAACAAACAAAAAACTTGCATCGAGAAGGGTTCAGATGATCATATCTTAGGATCAGAATGCCTTGAATAGCTGGGGGGTGGGGGTTCTTTGACTTCTTTTCCAACAAAAAGCCTCAGCCTTATGGCATCAGAATATCATAGAGACATGAGGATCTTTTTACTTGGGGCTGTGTATTGAGGCCTTTTTGTGAGGCCCCTGGGAGATCTAGTCATATCTCTGCTCTATAACATTATACAGACTTACGGGGCTAGGTTCTTTTGACTTGAGGTGGTGTACTAAAGCCACCTTTACGTGAGTCACATTTCAGCCCTAGAATATTATAGATACATAAGGGTGAACTCTGATATGGCATAGAGTGGGTAGGCCGTGTGTAGTGTATCAAAGGCCCCGCACCTTAACACCTATGGAGGCCCCTGGGGGTCCTGGCCATATCTGGGTTGGAGTATCATAAAGAGATGTGGGTGGTCTCTTTAGACTTGCAGCATAGTACCGAGGATATTGTGGTGGTGAGTTTTGTACTGGCTTTGTTTAGAAAATATATCTATTTAGTTTTAAATGGCTATGGCCATGTTATTGAGCAAATAGTTTTCATTCAAAAAGACTGCATTAGACTTTTGAAGTTTAGAAGTAGAAAGTCGGATGGGGGTAAAAAGTAAAAACAGGTAAGCATGGAAAAAGAGGTATGGATTTTCTTTTTAGCCATATTTATAACCATGAAAGATTTCTGTCAAGAAATTCTTTCTGTAGATTGTGTGAACAAATGATTTTACCACACATCATTAACCCAGTCTGCATATGTTAATTGTTCTTGCATTTTATAAATAGAATGTCACATTGCCCACGATATGTTCTATTTAATCTCTTAATGCTAATAAATGCAATATTGCATTATATGTCACATAATATTACTCACCCACATACATACTCTCTGGTTAGACCTACTGTTACCATAGTAACAAAGAACACATAAACTTGTGGGACTGTATTTAATTTTCAGGTTTATAAATAACAAGCATTGTCAATGACCCTTCGATAGAATATCCATCATGTGAAAATGAACTAACAAATGAAAGCCTCTTGAAAGTAAAATGCTATAAGCACCTGACCCCGGCACAGTTGTCTCATTAAAACACTGTTCATTCATGGCACTTAAACTGAAGGGCAATAGGAAACTCAACTCTCACATTCATGCAGAGTCTCTGTGCAACCCTTGAGGCTTGCATTAGTATGGAAGGAATAGTTATGAGAATGCCTCATTTTTCTAGCACAAATGCACAGAAAATTGTTTTTTTGGGACCAATATTCCTTAACTGTGATGCACTGGTGTGATTGCAGTGGTTGTACAAACCGTATGATCAAATTCAATCCATGCTCATGTCTTGTTTGTTATATTTGGCCAGTTAGTGTGTGTGTGTATTTCTCAGATGTTGTAATTATGTAAAAAGATTTTATGGAGTTTTCAGTTATTTAAGTGTCAACTTAAAGAGTTCCTGTAGCTCAGTTGGTAGAGCATTGCGTTAGCAGCGCAAAGATTGTGGGTTCAATTCCCAGGGTACACGTGCACTGATAAATTGCATACCTTGAATACACGGTAAGTTGCTTTAAGTGTCTGCCAAATGCATAAAAATTTAAATGTAAACTTAGTCTCTTATGTTTCTCCTAAAATTGCTTAAGAGAAACAGATGCACCTGGGATAATAAAACTATGAAATGAATGTAGAGTGTATAGCTATGATAATCTGTTTTTTAGTTATTTTTTTCATAAACATCTGGGATGGCATGAGGATGAGTAATTAAACAGCCTTTCATTTTAAATGTTGTTTAAGTAAAAGTTTGTATTTTACAGTTAAGTTTGAAAAAATTACAAAACACTGTCATGATCTTTCTTTCTTAATGGACAGGTGCACCATAGTAAATACATTATATTTGCTTTCCTCACTGTAGTTACAGAGACTTCTCCATAGTTACACTGTTCCTCCATTTTAAATATAATTTTTCTAATCTTAATGTTATTTGTCTTAATACAAATTCATAGCATTTGTACGACCCTCTGCTGCAAGGTAAACATAATTTGAAACAACTACATTAGCATTCATTTAAGTCGTTCATTTGGCACTATATTGTCGCACATCAGTGCTTCTGCTGTCTCTGCCTGCCATCTGCTCGTCACAATTCCCACATTCAGGCTACTTCATTACGTCTGGACTGAGATTAGCAAGTGACACCAGACTGTTCTGCTATGAATAAAACATCAATAACGTTCTTGTCCGATAGATTTCCCATGTTCTTCTGCGAGGAACTGGAGATTGACTCTTTTTTACACAAGAGAGTACAGTATGTTCTCATGTACTAACGCTAGGTGCGATTCAATATTATCACTTCCTTTGAAAATTGTGGTCCTTTGAGACGATGTGCAGGGTTGCCCTCACGACGCTGGCGCGCTGAATTATTCACCGAGGCCAGGAGGACACCTGCTGTCCCATCAGCACAGCTGGGGCTCTGACTGCTCTCCACAGCTGCCCAGACACATGTCTACACTAATTGCAGTTTGGGGCAAGAAAGTGGTTTATACCCCACAAAGGATTAAAGATGATGGAGAACGATAGAGAGGGGTGAGGGAGAGAACGGGGGAAGTGATCTGGTAAGACATTCTGCATCCTGGAATCATCTCTGAGGGATGATTTCCCCTTGCATGCTTTGTATTGATCTGAGCAGAGGAATCAATTAATCAGGTCCTCATCTTTATGGACGGACACAGCTCATAGAGCAAAATAACCCAAAGGGCATGTATCATTGTTTTGTGTATGGAAAAAAACAATGATAGTGAAATATTTGACCTTGACTTCATCTTCTCTCTCAACCAAAAACAAACAGAAATGGAAAGTTGTATGAAGTCAACAGAGGCAAGTTCTCAGGAGAGCGCTTGCTGGTACTTTTTAACTGCTGACAGTCTGTAAACCAACTTTGAGTAGATAAATGAGTCACGGTGTCGCAAATTAACGAGGAGCTTTGCTTTTCGAAAATCGCTTTGCAAATATTCATTTTTCAGCCTTTAATAGAAACCACAGCAACGCTCATAGACGTTATCGAAACGAGTGAAGTCCCGCATGCAAAATTGTCCTCCAGCTTCTGGAGAAAGTGGGATGTATGAATATTTTTATGTCAAACTGAGATGTTATCTCAGAGCAGGAGTTGTCAAGGGAGAACGGCAAAGTTTTCTTGAAATATTATTATTTTGTGATACTGTGTGATGTGATGCTTTCTAGTGTGCAGGACTAGGTGAAACACACTCAATTTCTGATGTGTTGTCTGCATACTGCTGTGACAACTGCTTACTGGATGGCTGCATCTCTAGGACTGATGTGTGATGCATTGAGTCTTCCTGAGAGCGAGATGAGAAGACAGATACTTTACATTTAAACTGACTCGAACTGACTTTTTACTATCAAACAAACAGTGTGACAGTGCTAACGATGATGTTTAAAGTTTAACTGATAGATATAGGTATACCGCATTATATTCCTGAACAAGTCATTTCTCCTTAATTGCTAATTGCAGAAAATAGGTGTCAACAAACAGTAACGTTGGCGTATTTACACACACAGTCTTATGGCATTATGTCACAACAGTCACACACACAGTCTTATGGTGATTATGCATAATAGCTTGAGGTCTACAGTGATTTAAATTCTGTTTTTATGGGTAAATATAAAAGCAGTTTACGAGCGTCCTACCACAAATTGCAAAACTACTTTATGAACCCTTCATTGCGATCAATCTACATGTTTTAGAGTACAAGAAAAGTCCAAATGTGGTCATACTTCCTTGAGATTAATATGGCTACTTTTTTTACTGGACCTCTTCAACAGCCTTAGGAACTGCAGGTGTGTCTTGTATATCCACAGATGTGATTTAAAAGTTCACAATCTTGCGCTACGTGCAAGAAAACACCCGACCCTTCCATCCTCTCCTGTATATATGTTCCTCTCATTACCTCTTTCATGTTATATCAGTGTGGCTCCTGCCAGAGCGAATGGCCGAATGTACAGCCTACGCAAATGACGTTGCTCCGCTCGGGATAGGAAACCAAAGCAAATCCCAACAGACCTTTTACATCTCTGCAGAAAACAGATAGGTTGACATTCATTTAAAAACCAGCCAACCCCAACACCAAAACACGCAATTAATAGATTAGGCAGTGCAAGGATGTAAGTATTAAGACGGCTCAAAGCAAATAGTGACATATCGAGATTGTGAACCACAGGTCTAGCCCAGGCTAATGAGGAGTGATTTGAGGGTTAGCCTGAGATATAATTACTGCATCCACCTCTGCTGCTCAATGAGCCTTGGGTCTCCCGGGACCCGGGCCATTTCCAGTCAGTAATAGGGAGCTGGGCTCGGGTTGGATGATCAAATTGTCTGCCGATGGCAGGTTTTTGCTTTCCTGATCGTCCCAACGGAGACAAAGAGCTGACCCATGGAACTATTTTTCTTCTTGTCACCTGAAGAACGCAAATTTAAAAGCCAAAGCCGTCTCTCGAAAGGCGTCCTGTTTGCTCTCAGGTCCTCTCTGACGTTTGATTTATGTGAAGACGCTCAGAGAGGAGAGCAAAATCAAGGTCTCGCACCCGAAAAAATCCAGACTCTGAGGAAATGTGCTTTGAATTAAATGTATACATAACTGGTCTATCATTGCCCCAGCATGTAGTTACATGACTAATGTGTTGTACGAAGAACAAGGGATAACCCAGTTTATCATGAAAACCGCCATCTGGATGTGTGTCCCTGGTGTTGAACACAAGAGATGTGTGTTTGAATATGTAGGTGCTGTAAACATTCTGCACATGTCCTGATCTTTCGTGTGAGATATGAGTGTTGTACATGTGTTTCAGAAGACCGGAGCAAAAATATGCTTGTCAACATAGCAATGTAGCAACATTACATAGCTACAGTATATAGCCAAACACTAAGTGACATTTAGAAATATAAATGTGTAGCTCTACAGGGATTTTTATCTGCATTATAGGTTGTAGAAAAGATAGTGCTTTATATTTTTAAATTGGACCCACATGTTCACAGCCTGTCAAGTAATTGAAGATTATCTGAGCAGGAACTCGATGAACGACCAGGATTTCAGAGAAAGCTTGTCACAGGACAAACGCTCAAGCAGATGGTTTGCATTGTTAGAGGAAGTTTATCGGTTCAAGGAATCTTGAATCTATTTTTTCTTGCTTTCACGAGTACAGCACGAAGAGCAAACCCATTCCCTGTCGACCTTTCTGAGTTGTCATGACAACATGAGCAGGGGACCTCTGCTTCCATGTCATTGCCTGCAGATCCCTTTGGAATGAAACTCAGCACCAAGGTCTACAGAGTTCTATAACAATACATTGTATTAAACTTCAGCTGTGGAAACCAGGGAAGGTTTTATTGTGTCTATTGAAGAGATTTTAAAGTGTTTTTAAACAATTGTTGTCATGAAAAATATCACAGCATTTTAATATTAGGCTTTTAATTTCATTGCTGCATTAAGACAGCGTTAAACATATTTTAAAACTGCTTTGTGCTAGACTAGTGCATACATTATGGTTAAAATTGACATTTATGATGTTACCAAATACCGATTAACAAAAAGTACCTTATTTCTTCTGAACTGCAAAATACAGCTAAAGAAAACAAACTTGAGTTGATTAAAAACAACCACTTTATAAATGTCAGTGCATTTTTCATGCTCAGCACCGCTATTATCTGCAGAAACGCATAGCGAATTTTCAAATTTGAGTCAAACTTAAACGTGTGATTCACGGTATGACGTAAACGCATGCTGTCGATTTTCATTTTCGTAATTTGCACTGATCCAGTCACAAAACCAAAGAAAGGTCATCTGAAATATACTGGAAGACACTTTCATTGTTTTGATATCCTGCTGTTTGCACAGCACAGCCGAAGATGCTGGTAGCAGTGTGGTGTCTTTGTCTCTGGATTACCCTGAGCCCAGAGGTGACACATAAAGGTGGTGTGAGGGTGAAAATCTTCATCCTGTGTGGATGGTCATAGCAGCCCATCGGCTGAGATGAGCATCGGCTGAAAATCTCCATGGTTGCGCAGGAAGAATGTGCTCAGGAGCCGCTGCCGTCTAACATTCATCATCCACCACGTTCGGTCTAGAAGAAATATGCCTTTGGAGCTGCCATCTTTCATTGGAGTCACCGTGTGAAGCCTCCATTTGTTTTGTGGACATAAAGTTCCTTTAATTCTGCTGAAAGAGTCACAGAGCCTGAAGGCCTGTGGATAAGTACTTTAACCATCAGGGCGATTCACCAGTGGCATATGTCACAAACTGTAATGTTTGCGAGGAGCATATGCTGCAGAAATTAATCTTGAGTTCATCGGCATTTGGGGGTTTATGCTTAAAATATTAAAAAAACAAACAAACATTGATCTTAGAAGAGGGGGCTAACTCATTCGACTAAATTCAGGCTCGCTGGCTGTGATAAATAGCTCAGAGACCAAATATTTGCAGTGCTTTCTCATTTAGCACATACAGTATCTTTTAAATGGCATACAGTATAAGGGAATTTATTTAAAGTCAGGCAATTAAAAAGACAGCTAATTTAAAGGATTTGATTAAATATAGCATGCGAACAACAGTAAAATTGCAGAATAACAAGAAAAAAATACAATAATTTTGTTGAAAAAAGCTGTTTTGTATATCCTGTTTGAAAAATAGAACATACCTAATATTTGTTTTTACCACAATGGGAGCAAAGTTCTGCTTTTGTGTCAATGTATGTAGCGAGTGTGACAGTAAGAGATTCGGTTGCTTCTGCACGGTTCACTGGAATATTGAACACTGAGATGGTAAAATGATTGACTGGCATCTTCTGAAGAAAAGGGTGAATGCGTAAAAAAGAGAGAGAAGGAGAAAAGACAGAGAAAGATTTGAGCCACCAAAGCACCACCAAACAGAATGACAAAATACTGACTATTACATCACCTAACAAAAAATATATATGATGCAATTCATTGCATTGCTTTAACACCATTTATTTTACCCATTTATCTGGGTTGAGACTGATTGTAAACTACAGATATTTTTAGGTTAGCTATACCCAGCTAACAATTTTATAATGTACGAACATTTCCATAATGTTTTGGTTAAGTAACAAAAATAATAACAAGTAAAAATGATAATAAGTAAAAATGTTATTTTGAACGTTCTAGGAACAATAAAAACATCTAGTTTCTTAGTGTCTAATTTGATTGGTAAATCAAATCTAGAATCTGTTAAAGAGCCTGCACACATACATGTTTGTGTATATGTTGACACAATACAATCTCTAGCTATTTACCCTAACCTTAACCATCCCAACTACCTGCCTAACCCTTACCCTAAACTTGACCTTAATGATCCAATGATCTAACTGGTCACACTGGTCCTGACAAAGATAAATGTACATGTACGCACACACACACACACACACACACTCATATAAAACGTAGAGAGAGCGGTCAGTCAGTATGCATTAAGAACACCTAGCTTATTTCTGTCAAGGTAGACGTCTTTGCATGTCTTTGCACCCCAAATCCTTCCCATGATTCATAACATAAGACATAACAAGGTCACTTAAAGAAATGAATCATCATTGTGACAGTTCTGTAGCCTGAGGCACTGAGGTATTTGATTGCTTTGATTTGTTACCACCTGGGCCAAAATATAACTCTTAGACACACCCAAAACATTAGCATTTAGTAATGGTATTCATATTACTTACAAAATATGAGTGACAAGGAAATTCAGTCACATGGCTTTCAAATGACATGTAAAGGTCACGAGTGGCTGTGACACCATTAAACAGATTAATGCATCTTAATATAATGTATGTAAAAGGTAAAGTGCATCAGGAAAATGCAAAAATACACCTTACAAAACGGTGTTATTCCTTACCTTTGATGTGGATCATGAATTTCTGTTCTTTAATGTGAAGTGCATCAGCAGGCTGAAAAGGTAACAGTGAATTTATAGCAGCCATTTGATGCAAAGAGATATAAATACATTCACCTCACCAAAAGAAAACATTTGCTGGAACAGAGGGAAGTTTATATCTTAACATCTCCCGGGACCCTGTTCTCTTGAAGGGAATGTTTTACAGGCATTACAACCAAGCAAGAATCTCCTGGGATTTCTGTGCAGGCAAATATCACTTTACCTCATCCACATTTTTTTCATTGCATAAAGAGATGGAAATATTCATGATGTCCTGATTTCCAGATGCACTAGCAGGCAGTCGTAAGCGGCAAACTCGGTACAAAGTGTGCGAAATCAAAAGGCCTCAAGCAAAGCAAGCTTTACCTGAAACAAAATTAGCTGATTTTAACTGAAATTAACTGAACTGCTGTTCTAAACCACATACAACAGCAATACAATATATAAATATATATATAATGAACTAATTCCTATCAAAATGTTCAACAGGAATGTCGTTCTTGTAAAAGACTGTTTTTTTATTGTTTTAATATCTTAAATTATAAGTAATGAAGAAAAATCTTCTATTTAAATCGATTTTAAAAACTCCTTAAATCAAGAACTTAGACTACCGTGTCTCAGATTTATATAACTCGCACAACAGATTCAGGATCTCCCACAATATCCTCTGTTATGAATTCAAAAATGTCACATTAGAATCAGACATGATAGCTTGGCCTGTTTCTGAGAAGTCACTGTATGTGTGAAAGAGAGCGAGTGACAGAGAGAGAGCATGACTGAACATGTGTGATTGCCTCCATCTGCCGTGACGTCAGCCGTATCGTTTCAACATGGCAGAATGAACTGTAAAGTGTCCTTTTCTGCTCCTGCACCCCTTGAAAAATAACACACAATAATCGCACTTGAGAACTGAAACAAATCGTCATCTAAAATTAATTAGAAATATTCCTTATACCATTTTAAACATACAGTTTATTTATAGACTTTGTTATTGCTTAGACCGAGCATTTGTAGTGCAGGCTAGTATTTAGCACTGCTTTAGCAAGACTTCGCTATGGCTGCTGCAAATTATTGACCTGTGAATTTTCTCTCTGTAATCACCTCCTGGATTCAGAGTGTGGCCAGATTTGTGTTGTACATTGGTTTGCTGGCTGTCCTCCTCACCTGCTTGACCTTCCCCATCTGCCTGACCTTCTCCTGAAACGCTGCTCTTACATCTGCTAATTATGCACATAAAAGTTACGCATGAAAACTCATGCGATGCACCAACCTGGACTTCAATTCTGATTCTTGTTGTTTCTCAAAAACAGATAGACAGAAAGAGAAACTGAAAAAAAAACATTCTACTGCCCCAAATTGTTTGTTTTGCACATTTGTTTGTTTTTCCTCAGGTTTGCATGGCTAATTGATTTTGAGTGACTTGTTTTTATTTTAGAAAAAAGGCTAGCAGTGTTTGTTGTGGAGACAAAATATAGCCAAATGCTGGCACCATCCACCAGTGACAAAAAACTGATTACTTCAGTCTAGTCTAAATTTTGGAATTCTCATTACACCAAATAAAACAGAAAGGAAAATGAAATGAGACAAGCCGTCAGATATTTTATTTGACTGTGAACTCTTCCCTGTGGTCCTAATGAATTGTTTAATATTTAATTTTTGCTGCCTGTATTCATCTGTGTGTTTATTTATCAGCATTCATTGATTTTCTGTTTTAACAAGTCATATATCATTCAGCTATAGATCCATCTACCACAAGAGATGTGTAGGTATGTAAACTCCATATAGGTTATGTACATAAATCAGGTCTCTGTAGAAAGATCAATTACCACGAGCTACGGAAAATTATTCAATACTCTCTCTTTTTCTCTGCTTATAGGTTCATATGTACCTAGTTCAGACATCTCATCCATCTTTGAAACAATGGAATTCTCTCAAAGACTGTTGCTTGATCCTGATGTATAATTGACAGATCTGTGACTGTCTATATGAAGTACAAAGTCAAAATCAAGCAAGCTGACAGAACACCCTTAAAGAGACTAAATCTATAAATAGTTTGGTCACATGATGTATGGTATTGATCTATTTTAATAAATGGTGGGATGCATTAATCAAAAACAAAATACGGTTGAAGTGTGAATCACACATTAAAAAGATGATTGAAATTTAAAGTGTGAGACTGACAGTGTGAAAGACAAATTTCTATTTTTATTTCTGTACTTTGAAAGACAATTTATAAGCCACTGATCCAAAGTATAGATGCAAATAAATAAAATCCACAGCTAACTTCTGTTTTGACATGTGCCAGGTCAGTATGTTGAGCATTTTTTAGATTAGGGAAAATAATTAGATGGTTGGTTATTACGTCGTACCTGTATATCTCTCTGAGGATCAAGAGAAAATGAACCAAATGGTGTATTGTATTATTCACAGAGATTTTTACCACATTTACATACGACGATCTAATATATATGTATTAGTTATCCTATCCAGTTATCCTATTAAATTCCTTCATAACAAAGATGGCTACTGTCTCATTTTTACACGTGTATTGTTCAGCTCTCTAAAGGAAAAAAACTGTAAATGTACATTTGAGTATTGCCACAAACGTTTATCAGGCTAAACATTATTACAAAGTATATACATATGAAACAATGGACATTCTAAACCTGTGGGCACTCTTATATAAATTAGGATTAGAATGATAACCTTTCTACACTGAATTAATTGCACTGGGACCAACAAATGAACAGTATACAGTTTATGTTTATGTTGTCCCTTGTTGGCTATTTTAGATTTCAAAGTGGAACCACATTAATGATATTTAATTTCCCTCGCTTTATAAATCAGTTTATGTAATTTGTGTTTCTGATTATGAGTCATTGTCCACAACAATACTTAATTGCCCCATGTACTCATAATTTCTACCCAATAAAATATTCTAGCGTGTGGCGTAATTAGAAAGATGTATATTTGCTGTAAAATAGCTAAATAATAACACAGATTTTGAGTTTTAGTTGTTTTATGTTATTTAATTGCTTGTTTTGGCATCTTTTAAGTCATCTTGAGTCTCTAGCCTCCTGGTTCAGAAACACTGGTCTGATGTCACTGCGACTGAGACAGTATTGTGAAGGAAAGAATGACAGAAAGAATGAACAAATGAAGGAATGAATGAATAAATGAATGGGTATTGGTGGTTTGATAAGTGTTTTGAATTCGCAAAACAGTTTTTGACCATTGCAGTAAGATGCTGTAGGAGCGATTCCAATTGCTGAAGCAGAAATCCATTATCATTTTTAGAACTTTGTCTAAAACAAACTTATATTAATGCTTGTAGAACTGTTTAATTAAAGCCTTCTTGTGTGATATTGCTTTAATGAATGTTTACCTCTAGAAGCTATGTATACAGATACACCCACGCTCAATGAGCTAAGAAGTTTTCACAGGACAAAAGCAATGGAAAATATTTGCCGATGAAAAACGGAAACGGTTTAGAGCCATTGCTTCCAAACCATCAAAGGAGGCACGCTGCAATCTCCTGCAATCATCTGTGCTATTTCTCTTGATATTCCGGGTGTGCTTGTGACGGGTCGCAGGAGAGAAGGTCTGTGATACAGTCTGTAGCTAACTCTCCCGAGGCTTCCGAATCATCCTGTGATAGCGCAGGCACGGTTCGCACCAATAAGATTCCTGGCGTGCTATCGGAGTTGGGTCAATTCATTCTACCTTCAGTCTTCATCAGAAAAAAACAGATTGTGGCTAATTTTCTCTTACATGATTAAGCTGAGAGTTCATATCTTCAGAAACAATAGGACCATGTTGTTCCCAGTATATGACCTCAATTCTTCATATATAATGTCAGTTATGCACAGCTGAGAACAGGAATTCTCTGACAAAGCAACATGAAAGTGAATAAAGTTAATATACAGATGAGCTCAGGTCTTTGTTATTGCACTTTGTACATTCACAAAATGTATTTTTCATGCTCACTGGGCTGGCAGGAGAATCCTCATGAAGCTCCCCAAATCCAAACTTTGAGTCTAAGATTTCTCTCACCTGTCTCTATTTTTGACTTTTCACATATATAGATTACTTTGGTAGAAATCTAGATATACTAGAAATCTAGATAATGTGTGATGGGACACATGAAGTATTGGATATAAATGGGCGCACTATTATAGCTCCATAAAATTTAGCATTGTATTGTTTTCATGACAATTATCATCACCCCACCACCACTAGAACATATTAAACTGTGAAAATGACTAATACAATATATATATTAAATTTATTAAGTAAATCAGTTTACAAGACAACAAATATTACAAGGATAAATACTTTATATCTTATTTTATAAATCTTAATTTTTAATTTATTACAGTAATCAGTTTTTGTCATTAAATTGATGGGAATTGCAGGGTGTGAATAATTGTCATTAAAATCACTTCCACAATGCAAAATACAGGCTATAAAATAGGCTTAATTGTGTAATTAAATTGTAATTAAAATTTTTTCTATTATTTTTTTGGTTTGGCCATTAAATATGACTGTTTAAAGAATGTTCTTTAAATAAACAGAATGTTCTTATACAAGTGCTGTGGGATACACCTAGATATGCATATGAGTATGTGATTTCCCTAGAAAATCATGCATATTCAGTGACTTTCTTAAAAAAAATCCCAAACATTGTCATGATTAAGACCTACCTGTTCTTAAATTCCTCAGCAGGGCATTAATACACACTTCCTCAATATGTGCATTTTAGGAGCCTGTAAATTTTACATTTTGTTTAAACCTGTTACCAAAGGATTCATGCTGTGTGAGGCAAAACACAGAGCAATATTATCATGTATTTTTATCCTCTAATTATTCAGCCTGTACTAGGCTAGAAATACTTAATCTCAGAGTCATAGTTATAGCAAGCTGAAGCAAAAAACTGTGCTTTTTAATGTACAAAACACAATCAAACCAGTCTGCTATGTTGGAAATGCACTCATCCTCATCTTCTTTATTCCAAAAAGAAAACTATGAGACATAAATATTGTTTCATGAAGTCCCAATCCATTATGTATTTGTATAGCTTGAGGTCTAAGAAAAGATAAATTGCAAGACACCTGTTTGTACAGAGACATGGCTGCCACTATGTGCTCCCTGAGTATAAACAACAGTATGTGTGATGTTAGTTTCATCAAAAGCCAGCAGGGCAACAAAGGGAGATGAGAAGACAGAGAGTGCCTTTTAGATGTACTTAGACCTCCTGGGGTTCCACTGATATCTCACAACTTGAACAAATCAGCTAATGAAGACAGCTTTTTAAAGAAACACCATGTTTTGGATAGTCAAAAATAAATAAACTGTTACACAAGCTGTTCCACTGAGGAAAAAAGTGACAGTTTCAGTACAGGAGATGAAAGTTTAAGGGGTCTCATTCTGAAGAGAAGCCTCATTGCTCTTGCTTTGGAAACCAATCCACATCGGGCCTCTGAGGGAATATTATGCAAACATATTATGCGGCCCCAATTTACTGTCAGTATCTTTTGTCATTCCATGCATTTCAAGTGATCTTTGAACATAATTTCTTACGTATTCCACTCTTTTAACCTTTGGCGATACAGGAAGGTTAAGGAGGAACTAGGAGGCGAGGGACAGTGGTAAACAGCCCCTGAGCATTTTTTTATTTTGTAAGTGAATTTGATTGTAGAGTAAAGCACGCGCTATCAAAGAACGCAGTAAATCAAATCAAAAATACGTAGGTGTGGAATATTTCTTTCCGCTAGAACACTCATCTGAAGTTAGGGATACAGCTGCTAATTTAGGTTCTCCTGACAGGAAACGTAAGCGCTCTTCAAAGCCAGCCTGGGAGTCTTTGTCTGTTTTAGCGTCAACATTGCAGCATGTTTCTCCAAGGGAGAAGAAATAATTGGCTGCATTGTGAGAGGTATATGTGTCAGGTCTGATAAGCGATATACTAGTGATGTACACAAGGACATGAAAGAGACATGGAAGAAGTCTTTCTTTTGAACTTTCAATGTGTTGATAAAGTTGCATCCATATTTAATGTCTTGATATTCACCTACAGCATATGAGATATTGCTGAAACGTGGGTGCAAGATCTAGTTTTTCTACGCCTACACCTGCAACTTTTTCCCCTGGTGGCTGTCCCTGTTTGCGTGTTGTGATTTGTGTGCTTTCCTGTTAACGTTTCTATTATGCTAATTAACTGTGGTTTAACACTTCTGAGGAAACTTCAAAGCTCCAGGTACAAAAAGTTCTGAGAAAAAAAGTGGCAGTGCAATATTTTAATTCCTACTGGCCACTTTCTAAAGTCTAAAAGGATTTTATATATTCTTATTTATGTTTAAAAACTATTTACTTTTGTATTTAATGGGATGAATATTCAGATTTTAATGTAAGAACAAAGCATGATTGTGAGGTATTCATATCATAAAACATTAAGAAAACTGTAGATAATTTGCCAATTTCAGAGGCTAGCAATTGGAGCCTAGCTTTTTTCAGACTGAATGCTATGATTGGACATACATTTTATGGTCCTGCGTCTTCCACAGTACATATAAATATATTTATACCACTTTACTTAGTGATATAAGGATGTGAAGAGACTTTCAACCAGCAACACAAAACATGTTCCTGGAAAAAATGGCCTATCCTGCCTTTTTTCAAAATGTCTCAATTTCTCCATATAATAAAAGTGAACAGTAACTGAAGCTGGCAGGTACTAACATTCTGCTTAATCTCCCGTAGTGTTCTACAGAAACAAGAATACTAGACTGGTCTGAAAAAATGTGAGAGCAAGTAAATGATGACAGGATTTTATTTTTGGGCTGTTTGAGCTGTTTAAGAAAATCTTGTAAATGTACTCTTGACAATTTTATGTTCTTAAATTCTGGACTGCCTACTCTGGATTGTTTATTCCCTAAAACTGTCTAATTAGTTAACAGGAGTTTTCTGTTTCATTGATATACGAACCCCAGCCAAGGATGTGCGTACCAGGTTTGGGGGAATATCTGGAAAGATTTTACTTTTGCTTTGGTAAACCTGTATGTCTTTGTTACCTGTAAGTCATTGCTTCCTCATTAAAATTTGTACATGACAGCAGATTCGCTCATGGGTGAAATTCCATACTTGTCGAAGTTCTACGGTACCTAAAATCCACCATGCAATGAGCTCAAATGACGTGACTTTTGTTAAACGTCCCGTCTGGGTTTCATTATAAATAAATTCACCATTATGTCTTTCAGAAAGAAGGTTTATCTGTAATTGCCCCCTGAACTGTCAAAAGGGATGAAAGGCAAACAAGCTCAATTGTCAAAGGAGGTGAAGGTACTTGGTGAGTCTATGTTTTTCCTGCAGCATTGGTTGGTTTTTGTTGAGACATTGAAATAAAGGCTAGTTAACTCATATTAATGCTAAATCATTTTCTATATAATATCAGTTAAAATATACATAATTCTGTTTTATTGTTGATGAAAAGGAAACTTAAGTATTACTGATGGGGCTGTGGGGATACATCTAGCCTGGGGAAAACTAATCTTTCCTTCCTAGCATACCCTTTTGTCACATTTAACACTTTGTCAAATATGCTTTGCAGATTTTTCTACCTTAAATTCATGATAAATTGCCTTCATTTGACCAACTCGTCTTAAACTAATGTTTAAAACAGAACACCGAATTCTCACTTTAATTTATCACGAGCCCTGAAACTGAACTCCGAAATCGTAGAAGTCAGATAGAGGAAAACCCATCCACGCTTTGACAGTGGAATGTCAGAAACTTTATGACTCATAGATTATTAAATCAGGTTTTAGCAACGGATAATGAGCATCTTGGACATGTCTTAAAGGCACGGAGTCCTCTCATTTCCGCAGAATCCTGACATAGCCTTGTAACTACAAACAATACCCCCAGCAAGTTCTTGAACACGGTACAAAGAAATGGAGAAAGGGGCATTCTGCAGTGACAGCTCAGAGTAGTTTTAATAGGCTGATAAAATGCTGACTTGAGCATACAAAGACACTGCGGAGGTTTTCGCAGTGCAAAGCTGACTGATGGAGACTGGTCTCCGCTACAGTTTTTATCATTTGATGCATTCCTTCACTATATTTTACCATTTTAGGAAATAATGAGAAACCGACACATTGAACCTACTGTGGCCGGATTGTCCTTTCCAGATTTTGTCATTGACAATATAGCGCCTTAGGTAAACACAGTCGTTTGCAAACTGAATGATGGAGTTGTAGTTATTTAGCCATTTTGAGCACCAACTGAAATTACATATAAACTGCCACTCACTCTCTCCTGACCGTGATGTTTTGAAACGTACATGTGCGAGTCGACACCAGAGCGCTTTTGTCTGTAAGGATGAAACAGATCTAGCCGCTAATTAAGCTGTTTTCAAACAGTCTGATATCCTCACGAGAGACTGTCAACTGCACATCACTTACAGCCATTCGCAATACCTCCAGGACATCAGCATAGCCGTCAATGTACTTCGACCATAATTACTATAATCACGCCATATGAAGCTATTGATGAGCACCAATCAAATCCTCTCCCAGTTTCATGTCATCTTTCTCATCTTCAAAAAGAAAAGTTTCCTCAACTTTTCTACAGGAAGGTCACAGTATTCCTGTAGCACATCGCAAAAAAAGGACTTTCTGTATAACTGGTTGAGTTTTAGTTGAAGACACTGTCTAGGTTGACCTTGTCCATTTGAGTAATTTGTAACAGGTAGGGAAAGATTACAATATGTAATAGCATTATCCCCTCCATCAGAGGTGAAAGACAACAGTAGTGTTGACGTGTTCTGCCACTGGCTGTTAAAAGCCTGTTATTGAAACCTTCAGTGCGTTTACCGCTGTATTCCTCCAGCTTTCTGGAGGACTGGACCTCCTCATTAGGCTGCCTGACTACTGTCAAACCCAAGAGTCTGTGCTGCGGAGTCAAGCAGACATCACACCATCATTCTGCAACACCCTCCACCTCCTCCCTTCTGCATTGCCTCATTCTTATCTTTCCTATCTGCACCAGACTTGTTAAACAGAGCTCCACATTAGTCCGGCTTCTCTCTCCGTAGAGGCTCGTAGGCCTGTCAGCCCCAAGGTTTAGTTAATCACTCAGTGAGATCAGCCCCGCGCTCAGGCCCCGGACGCTAATAGAGCGACGAGCGAGACTCAAACACAACATGAGGGCCTCGTTAGCACAGCAGGTATTTAAGGAAACTCTCCGTTTCAAATGAAAGGATAATTTGTCTTCACGTGGAACCACGGGGCCCTTTTTGAGGGATGGCTGTGCGTCGTCAGCACCAGTAGCATTGGGAGGCTGCGGGCCGGCGCGGTTGACATCATCAATTTGACGTTTAATAAATATTTCTGTTGAACTCACTGTATACTTTATCCCCAAATACATTACAAAGTCATTTTGTAACATTGAGGGCTTTTTGCTGACTGCATTTTTTTTCTTTTTCTTTCAGTCAGCAGCTGAACGAAGGTAGACTCAATAATGATAAAATATAACTTCTCCCCGAAGTGCAGTGTTGCTCCAGATAATAGCGTTAGCAGACGATGATCAATGCGATTCAAATAAGCCCTCATAATAACCAAACCGTTTGTTTGCATTGCAAAATCAATACGCCTGAATTAGAAATCTAAGCTGAAAGAGCAAAAAACTGGTTCATAGGAATTACACAAAACATTTTTCCCCTCTCAACTCTGAAGCTAAAAATCTATTATGCTACAGTAGAAGGTGCCGCAAACACATTAATTTATCTATTAATAAAAAAGGAGAACACGGTTTTAAATGCACATGTTTTTTCCTACTGAAGGAAGAAAGACTGTGGTCCCCACAGGCAGAACGGTCCCTCAGGTGGGGCCTCTGTGGTCTCGAGTGTTTGTTATTATGCCATATTATTAGAGAGAGAATCAGTGTTAAATGTCATATATCTGCCATAATGAACTATTCCCTCACTTCCCGTGCAGCCGCACAGACATTAATCCACCCGTTCTGTCATGGAAGCACAGGTCCCTTCTCTCATTAGTGCTGGCAGGTATCAGAATGCAAATAATGAGGAACTGCCCGCCAGTCAAACTACATATATATGAGGGGGAAAGAAGGGGTTTGGGAGTCCAGGAAGTGCCATGAGTGAAAAGCAATCACAAATGAGAAAATGCCCAGAAGAACACTTGTACACGCACTAACTGCAAGAAACCACAGCGACAAGCTGAGCGCCGTCGTTTTGGGTAGAAATGGTGGCAGCTTTTGTCCCGGCACAATATGCCAATCACAGTGTAATGTCACTCTTGCCAGTAATTGGAATTAGAGACAAAAGACTGGAGAACGGTTTATGTCAATAACATTCCCCATTCAAGCTCGAGTTTCACCAGAATTCCCTTTCATTTTGTTTACTGTATGGAGAAATGATGCCATGCAATACAAACAATTATTTTTCTGCCCTGTTGAATTTGTCTGACACATTCTCTTGGGAGAGTAAAATGCAATTTTCGGTGTATTTTCAGGGATTTCTCTACATTGTGTCTGGATGTCTCTGTTGGATGGTTGTGCGTAAAACCGTGGCAATTATCACAGAGGACACAAACAGCTTAACCACTGTGAAACAGCAGTATAAGATATATGCATTATGTATTTTGGAACACATATGGTTTGACAAACTCTGCATAATGATGCTTTCATTCAAGCTTTAAAGATAATTACAAAGTACATCAAACTCTTTTTCCACCCGCTTCATGTGAACACAAATAAAATGTTTTTTGGCTCCAAAGGACATCCATAAAACTGGCATCTACAAACTGCAGACTGCTACCGCAAAATAAATTAGATTCTAGTACATTTTTATATTATTACATTCAGCATGCATTCAGGATGGAACATGCAGTTTATACATTTTATTATTACAGTATACATGCAGTGGAAACTAAATCGGCAAAAGTACTTTTAAGGCAGTTAACTTGTTTTAAACGAGGACAGACTTTAGGGTCTCTGTATAATTTCATGTGCTATAAAGTTAATGGGCACTGTCCTTGTTAATTGCCTTCTGTGCAGTCTGGTTCATGTTGAACAGAATGGGACCAGTCGGACAAAAAAGTGAGAGCCACACTAATTACTCCTGTAGTACTCTAAGACCCATGGTCTTACAGGTATGCAAAAATGAACACTTTAATTAAAAACAATTCAGGCTGTCTACCTTGAGATTTCTCCAGAAGATTACTTAAATGAGCAACTGGGATGTAGCAAAACCTGTGAAACAGTGCAGATAAATTACTTTTTGCTGTGTTGCTAAACTTAAACCCACTATGTAGGGAAAATGGGGCTTGTTGGGAAACAGCAAGGTGTAGCCCTGCATAAGCTCTATAACTGTAAGGTTTATAATGAAGGTCCCAATTACACAAATATGTTTTTAGCAGCAGTTTTGTATGCAGGTCCAGACACCTGGTTCAAAACCATCAGTACATTTTGATGTTTTATGAACTGCTTTGTATTTCGTAATTGTTTCATTGTTTAAATCTAGCTGAAAAGCCGATACTAGACTTTTAATGCAGGTGTTAATGTGTTTAATAGCGCAAATGACCCCATATATTGCCCTGGAAGTTAACACTATGGAGGCATGTTGTCACATGTGTGTTCAATAAACGATAGTTTTCTTCCTAAAAAAAAGGTGGCAGAAATGTTTGTTAGCTATCCAAGTTATCTATGACGTGTCCATACTGAAATTGATTGAAAAAAAATACTCTCTTTGACAACTAGCCCCGTATTCCCTATATCGCCTATATCTAGCTCTGTAAATGTCTTGGACTTATTTATTTGAATTAATAAGATACTGTAGATCACCTAATTGCAGTTAAGTGGTTATTGATATATTCAAGGACCGCTGATCAATGTGAACGCTTTTGATTTTCTAAATGCTGAGCGATTTTTCTCCAGAGTCGATATTAGCCACATCTGAATGCCCTGTTTCCACTTCATTAAAGATGCTGAAATGGTTTCAACACTGGGCCTGATCCATGTCTTTCTTGATCCAAATGGAACTGATGAGCTTTGATTGAAACTTTGATAATTCCAGCGAGACGCACATTTATTTTTGGCTTGTAAAATCATTACTTTTTATGAGGCCCTTTCCACAATTACATACTCTAGATGTTAATATAACTTTCAGGCAGAATTACTGCTTTATGTGCTCAGATGCTTGTAGTCCATTAATTTAGTTTTATTGCCACTAAATTAGTTTCACTTACCCCTCAGGCAGCAAAATGTAATGTGCATAAATATAATTTATACCCCTAAACATTTGCACTACAAATATTCAGCTCACACAAATGTCAATTACCCGCCATGTGCACCCCACTCAAGCTCATATAAAATGGATGCACTTTGCTCATTAGAAGTTAAGGGAGAGTTATTCTTATTAGACGCAGTCCCAAACTGCTAGGGCACCTTGTGCTAGATAAGATAAAGTTACATGGGATACAATTTTCTTGGAGATTTTTTTTTTGGTTATAGTGTCACCTTCACCTAAAAAATCGTTCCTACGCTATTTCACTTCCATGCATTAATATCATCTTTTAGTGCAACCATTACATTTATACGAGGGCACATATTCCTCTTGGATAGGCTGAGGCCCAGTAAAGAGAAGGTGTCACTTTGGGAGTGTCTTGATTGTGCTTGTGTGATGAACTATGAAGAACACTGAATGAGGTTGCAAAAATTGCTCTTCTGGGGAACATTGAATTTTCAATGGAAGGTATAAAAGCAAACAGTATGATAGACATGAATGGCAGTGGATGTTTGTGGCACGGTGTGATAAAAGTGAGAAAACGTATTTTTTATTTTTCAATAAATCCTATAATGCATTAATTATTCAATTACAAAGAAACGCATATTTCAATGTTTTTTACATTTAAAATGTCATTTTAAAAAAAATGTTCTACACATTTGTATTTTGAGAATGTTTACTGCAATAAAATAATATGTAGTGGACGTCATGCATCAAAGGGTTAATATCACGGTCAATGAAACGATCCTAATTTCATCAATATTATTATACAGTATGAAAGCATACTAAGCTGTAAATAAGTGACAGTTTTTAATAAGTGTTATTTGGGGGAAAAAGAAGATAATGAAAAATGCGATACAGACTGAAAAACAAAGCAAACTCCTTTAATTTAAATTTGCAAACTTTAATTTGCAGCCACTTGTGGTTTCAGTCTTAATTAGGCTTGTGATCACTGCACGATTCTGACTGAGCACAAACACCGCTCTCCCTACTTCCATTGTGCATTTAACACCAATCTGGTTCAGAATTGATACAGCAAGGATGACCCTTTGTTCTGACCCCTTTCTTAAATGTGCTCACATAAACATTTAATTACAGGAGTGGGAGTCCCAGGATATTTTTTTATAGTGGTTACACTAAGCAGTTGCATTGCCCTTATGAGCTGAGGCTTGATTGGTGTAATTAAAGTGACAGCTAAATTCTTTAGTTTTAAAGTAATTTATGAAGCTCACAACAACGTCCAAAGTACCTAAAATGAGACGCACACTTTCTAATTGTGGCTTTAAAATAGTTCTTCCCATAGAACAAAAATGATAGTCTTTGTTCGTTTAGTGTTACTGCTGGTGTTACTTAATTTTGCGATAAAACTCCAAAAACCTGCAAAGTTCTGGTAGTCTCAAAAGCACGACTACAGTACAGTGTGTATTGTAGAGTCTAACATAAAGAACTGTCGATGACACATGGTGTGCTATGGCTTTTACTCTATTTCTCTCAGATTTCTCCCTATTCTATAATAAAACTCCCTCTTAGTAGCTTTATTATTAAGTTTTAAGAAGAAACTCCTTTATTTCTAATATTTTGAAGAACTGAAGGTGTGATAAAATCTTTCTAAATACAGGTCCTGGTGTTATGCCAGTGTTAGGTAGTAAAGCACACAAAGCACACACCCATGTCCTGTTTATACTGTGATAGAGTCCAGACTGAATTGAGTATGGATGCTGGAAGTAACATTTATGAGGCCCAAAGAGGCTTAAATTATTTCAAGTAAACATAGACTCATCTAGCAGATTTTAGAAGCTTTGATCTCTGTTAATCTCAGCTGACATGAACCAGTTTAAATGCAGAAGGTATTTGTCTGGTTATCAACTATGCTTATAGTATATGTATTTTATAACTTGTGCCCTTGTAAAAACATTAATGCCATGTTTAGAATTAGAGTAACCATAGACAGATGACCAAATAGAGGAAACCTTACTCTGTAACTACTAAACATTTTGCATTTCAAGCAGGCAGATAAAAACAGCAGCAACAGGCCTGCTGCATTTGAATTAAACCTTTGTCTTGTGAATCAGGGTGCAAGTGAATAGTGACAAAATGGCTATGAAAACAACAACAGCAAACTTTTAGAGTGATTGCAAATAGCATATAAATAGGAATGAAGAGACTTATGTTATGTAGAGTAAACACCATATTTCAGTAATCATATCTTTAAACTTCTGAACTGCACCTCTAGTAACTGCCATAACATCCCATAACGCTGATTAGCTCGGCCCCTTTGTAGCCCCTTTAAATTGATGTTTTTGCAGGCCCCTTACTTGAGATATATCACAGCTGACCAATCAATAACTCATTTAGCTTTTTGTTATCTATTAAGGTGAAAAAGGTTTTCTAACTTTTCTGTGTGGCAGCAATTTCACCTTGTTTGTTCCCTAATGATATGGCTGCTTCATCTCAAAGTGACTCAAGGAGAAAAGTTTAGGAAGTCATCTTATGCGAAAAGCACAGTCGAAAACTGCTCCTCCATATTGTTTGTCAAAGCTTTTCTTAGCAGATGATTTGTGAAGGCTCTCTCATGGAATCGTTTCTCAGAGAAACCTGTCTTGCAGCTCGTGAATGTGTTCATCTGATAAGATAAAGTGGCATTTATTAAACTACAGCAAATTCTTATTCTAGGTCAAAATGGAATAAAAATGGAATCTATTATTGTACCAAATCACATTTGCCTGCCAAATACAAAGAGAAAAATGTCTTCCACTGCATTATAAATATGAGTAGCGTATACATATGTACATCTGAAGAGGGTTTATATTCTTACCGTATAATTTAAGACAGTCATGAGAGAACCTCTAAATAAAACTACATTATGGATGTGCAATTCAAGCAAACAGAGGTTTTTACAGACGGCACATAAAAATGACTTTTATTTAGAGTATTAACAAATTCATGTTCTATACATTTTATGGACATTACCTTCGTAACTTGTCACAAATAACAGATTTTATAAAAATAAATGTACATGAACAGAATATATAACAGGTTCCTTGCTTACGGTGTGTGATTTTAAACAGATTTTCTTCTACAATCTTCCAACAAGTACCTTAAAAATAGTTTTGAGCATAAACAAAACAATCTATTGTTGATTAGGATACTGGTATTTTTAAGAGTTACAGTGTTGACAGACAGAGTAGAACAGAAAAATAAAAGCATGTCCAAATTTTTGCCCAGGCACAGATGTCTGATTACACAAACAAGATTTGGCTCACCACGGTTTGAAAGATTCTTTTAAGCGTTCTGAGATTGAAGAGGTGAAAATGTGAAAACAAACTAAAAATGAAATTTTTTCCATAAAACGTCCGTGTGTTGTATGCGCTGTTTATCAAAACTGGTGCTGAAATGTATTCGGGCAAAGTGGCATGAAATCGTCATATTTTGAGTTATTGTTAATCAGTTACAGTAGGAAACACAAAGGCAAAGTTTTGGCCCTTCTTCTAAAGCGACACTTACATCAGTACACCAAACTGTGGCGAACGTCCTGGACCATCAACACTGTATCCCATTAGCAGTCTGAGAATACCAGGCCATTTAACAACAGTTAATGAAACCACAAATATACTGCTGCCTTGCAGAGACTTTAGCTACATAGTTTGGTAGTTTCATATTCCATTGAGTTTGGCTGCTTGGCGCTGAAGGCCTGAAGAGCAGCCTGGATCCGGACCACATCAGTGGTAGAAAGTTTGAGACGATGGCGTAGCAGGCAGGAGAACAGGTCTAGAGGCTGCTGGCCTGGCGGTGAGAGTCTGTTGACCCGGTCTCGGATTTCCAAAAGCTGCAGCAGGGCTGAATCCTGTGAACCCTGTGTGTACGGGTAGTCCAACTGCAAGATCAAGTCCTGGATGGCCTCTGGATCAAAGTGCATACTGTAACCAAACACCTGCATACTGTTAATTTTCATGTAGCCAAGGTTACGGGAGGAGTCCATGTATTCCAATGGCTCAAAATGGACGGTGCCGTTCCCCTGACCTGATGCTGTTTTGACACGGCTTCTCAGATAAATGTGGACCGTTTCGAAAAACGTCTTCCACTTGTTACCCAGAGTCAGGGTCCAGTTATAACAGTCAAGTGGGATGTCTAACTTGGTCCTTTCCCAGTCGGGGTAACTGTTCTGATCAATAGGCATGATCCAGCTTTCGGAATGACTACCTCCAAATGGGTTGATGTAGACTGTAAGCATGGGTTCCAGAGTGCTGTTTTTAGTAAGGCATATCTGCAGGGAGATCCCTAAGAGCATATGAACATGGCTAGATTTAAACTTGTTGCTCTTAAGTGTTAACAGCATCCTCTTCCTCCAGCTGGGATCGAACCAGTTGTTGAGTCTCACATCATTGCTTATGAACATGGCGTGGATGCTGATTCGGCCATCTTTCTTTTGCAGAAGGTAGCGCAGCTCCATGTCTTGGAGGTCCGTCTCAAAACCAATGTAGTTGTCAGTAGAATCTGGTATGGTATTCCTACAGGTTCCTTGGCTCAGCATGTAGCCAGGATTGCAACTGGCACACCGAGAGCGATTTTCATAGGAGCAGGAGGCACAATGAGGCCCGTCACCCACAGAACATGGAATGACACCCTGACAGGACGGGTGCTCATAAGAACAGGAGCAGGTCCGCATTTCCTCCATGTAGGAGCCTATCTGATTGTTCTCACTGCAGTACATGATGGAGAGGATGTATCGGAGCCAGTAACTGAGAGGCCTATGTGAAGGAGGGAATGCAATAAGTCAAATTCTGTTGAAAGTTATAAATGACATGGTATTTCATTATAGAATCAAGAGTCTGAAAATAAATACAGTAGTTATTAAAGATGTCACAACAATTAATCACGCTACTGTAATCTAATGGGAACATGGTTTATTTTGTTCATTCAGCTCCACCAGCTTGCAGCCTAAAGCTATTAGAAGTGAGCTTGTAAAGTTGAGATATATAATTATTCTTAGAAAAGTACAGACGGCTTTTTAAAAACGCAAGGTTTTTGGCGTAATTGTAGATGATTTAAACTAACCGGAAAATGTGTGGAAAAAAATCAATATTTTAAAAAAATGCAAGTTACTAAATTATTTCCAAATAATTACATCCATTTTACAAGCATGAAAAGCCCGTCTTGCAAAAATTTCCATAACATGCATATTCAGATACTATAATGACTCTCTCCGCAGTCACTGGCAAATGAACCAAGTGGAGTGAATCAGCACGATCTGTCACATAGTCAAATTGTAAACATCAGCTAAAACACACTTGCTTCCCACTTTCAATTTCACTTTGTTTCAAGCGGAATAACAGGGTAAAAATTCAATTTAGTAAGTAAATGATGTGTCTACTCATGCCCAAGCACCAAAAGTCTCTAAAATATTTAAATATGTGTATATAATTATTGACATTCATTCACGTCTTTAGTAAACAATCCTCACTGAAAGACACAAATTATAACTGACCCAAACAGGATAATGTTTATGCATAAATCAGTACGATCAAAAGATTTTTTCTTATCTTCTTTACAGATAAATTACTTATTATAGCTGTGGCAATGCTTTGGTTATGCATGCCAGCGCTTTTGTTTTATAATCTATTTCAGCAATTACCCAGTGCCTTTTGTTACGCTATCCAAACAGATAGCCGCAGATTTTCTGCCATGGTATTTCCACTTGCTCAGAGAAAAACAGTTTACCCTGGATTAAAACATAAGTGATGGCAACAGAATGTATAAATATTCATGGCACCAGGCAGCCTGAGAGACAGTATGCAGGTGGTTGGCAATGAAAAAAATCTCAGCAGCCTGTCAGCATATTTCACTGACAGCGAAACGGAAATTCACACCAGAGACGAAACATGCCCGTGCCTATTTATTCCAAGAAAAAACAATTACTGGAGAATTTCCATATTTTTAGACTGTGAAAAACATCTGATAAAGAAACAATAATAGCTTGAACCCAGCTAACAATTTTAGGTTCTAAGAATGTTTCTTTAATGTTTCCATTATGTAACAAAAACATTTAAAAGCGTTATTTTCTACGTTTTAGTAACATTATAAATGTCCAGTTTTTTAAACATTGTATTAACGTTATTGCTTGGTTATAAGAATGTTACTCAAACATTTTTTTAATTGTGTAACATCTTAAAATGTTCCACTAACTGCTTTTACATTGGAATTACATTTTTGATTTTTGATGATGTACAACACTGGAAAAATGTTCTACTAACGTTTTAATGTTATTGATAACTTGAAATTTAAAAAAATGTTAGCCAATGTTCTGAAAATGTTGAAATTAGCTTTGTTGCTTTTCTTACTGTAATTACACCCTCTTGTAACCAGAAGAATATGCTTGCTGTGGTACTGTAGATAGGATATAAAAGCCAGATATCATTAAAATAATAATTATAAACAATTATAAACGATTTATAACGTTTATAATTATTATTTTGAGCACAGACTGTTTAAAGTTACAGTAAAAGACTTTTGAATGTTTGAATGTCTTTTATGAATGAATTTATCACGATGTAGCTTTTGCATCTGCTTGACAAAAGAAATAAAATAAGAACACGACGCAAAGAAAACGAGTGATGAAATGATGGTAAAAAAACAGTAAAATAGAGACTCAAAAGCAAGTTGAAAAAAGATTTTTCTGTTTGCCTGCTTTATTTTTCTTGGTGCAACTTGAATCGTATTATTAAAGAAGAACGATGCTCTTGAAGATTGATCAAGGAGCATTTCAAAAACATGCCTGTGTTGATGCTGATACCCAAGATCTTCATTTCAAAAACTCTCTTTCCTTCAAGGAATAAACCTAAACAGGATTTTTAGAAGCATCTATACTGTATGCATCTGTATCATTTTCACAGCACCTCATTAGCGTAAGCAATAATATGGTGATATCTGAATAATGTGTCTTTGAGAATCAATATGAATATTAATAAACGAAGAGCTTGCAACTATGAAAGTTGATCATCGCTTTGCATTCATCTCATCTGACTCGAGTAGTTTCCACTTAACTTAACTGCTTGCATGGTTTGCATAATTCTGTTTTGGGCACATCCTTGGCCGTCCACCATTTTTAAACAGTCCGTTTCTCAGACATAAGTTGTGAACTTTCTCCTTTCGTAACCCTTACCAAAGCCACTGCATTATCATGCCAGTGCAGAGCCTATAAATTACCTGTTTCTGGTATCTTCCATTAAAACACATCCTGCACTTTAGCCTATAGATGAGAAGATAAAACCTATTCATCCACTAACTCCTGAAATGATTAGATGGGACAGTCTTTATCATTTCAGAGAGGCTGGGACTTCAGCCAAGGCACTAGACTTAACACAATTATGCTTGCCACAAATGCCCTCAGATATGGACTGAGCAGTGTGTTAAAGGCATTTCTTAATTAATTAGTTCAAGGGACATGCATTTTAAATCTCCTATTAGTCCATCCATTTGGAAACATATCAAGAACGAAGATCTACTGACACATCACAATGTATGTAAACATCAAATCAAATATGGACGGTATTTAGGGTTTGATTTTCCATGAATCTACAATTCGATTCTGTGAACAAAAATCTTTGCAACACTATAATTTTTTAGACAATCCATGACAAGTAGCTATTTTACTTGCATATACTTACAGAGGCTTGTCTCTAAAGCTATCTAGGATCAAACCCATGACCTTGCTTGCACCATGTACGGCATAATCAATTAAAAATAAAGATACATTTACAGGATCTTCATAACTCACTGGTAAAAATAGTGTGTTTCTTACCTTTCCCTGGGCAGGGATATTTTGGGTTGAGTTCGACACCTTTTGCTGAGTTTGAAGAGCTTGCTAACGATCCGCTGTGCTTTGCCGAGCAGCTGTTGAGTGCTAGTTTCCAACAGTTGAAAGCGTTGCTGAACACCAGGGTCCATTTTCCAGATGTACTGCACAGCAGATGTGTTCAGGGCGTAGAATGTTGGTAATCTTCTCACAAAATTTTGGAACTCCTCTAGAAAGTAGACAAGTGTTAAGAATAAATTACCTGAGTGACGTTCCCTCATGTGGGGAAAAATAAATCAGTCGTGTTTGATAAAATGAGTCAACAGTGAAACTGGGAGTAGAAGGGAGCAGGTGGAATGTTATTTTCATTTCTTTTTGATGAAAATTGAAAATTGTCCTGTGTGATTGAACGATGATAAACGAGGACAGCTGGGTATTTTCGGTAGCTTGACTAACGCTAAGCCGTTTCTAAGAAGAATGGACTGATTTTGAAGGGCTGTGTACAGCTCGACTTCAACACAGACCAAAAATAATATTAAGTCCCGACAGGATGGTAAGTTGTTAAAGAAAAGAAGGATCATCTGGCCGCACAAATGTCTTTCAGCGGAGGGAAGTTCATTTTCAACCGTGGTCGGAAAAATCGATAGCTGTGTTATAGCACCTAACACTCAAATCAATGCTCCCTAACATCCAATAAGAAATGATCTCAGTGCCTATAATTAACAACACAGATCCTCATCATGACCTGACAATTCCAGTCTGCACAGATTTTTCATGCTATTAGACGTCAGGTAATTGAAATTATTACAATTTCCATTTTTAGATATCCATTGATCTCTACAAGCCACCAAAAAAGTTTTTTTTTGATTACCAATTTGGGTACCGAACAAAAATGCTTAGCGCCCCAACTGAATACAGAAAGTGACTATTAGATCATCTCACTCCAGCAGATGATTATTGTTTATTTATCTGGCTTACAGTCATTAGGCAGAGGTTTTTAGTCCCTGCTGTTTCTGCAGGAGGTAGAGCTCCAACATGGCCGTGGTGCGCTCAAAAACCTGCTCAGCGCTGGCTCCGTGCCTAGCTCAGGGACAAGTACAGCTGCCAAGTCCAAAATGCTGCTTTACCACAATGACAATGTTACTAGATCCCAGGAAGCACTTCCCACCATTTCCTTGTTAGGCATCAAAAGTAACAAGGTGACAATCACTGTTTATTGTCAGCCCGCTATGTGTCAGGGGTATTCCCAGTTTTGAGCAGCATGACAGAATTAACGCGATGCTGCAGAATTAGTCTAATTTACTGGCTCCTGATTCCTGATCATCGAGGTAAAACAAAGAACTTTTTTTTTAAGTTTACATTATTAAAAAGTGAATTGACCAGCAGACCCGAGTAGCAAATCTGAGGAAAATTCATTTATGTCTGGGGAATGAAATTGCACAATCTTACCAGACTCTTCAAACTCCTGGTTGGCTTGCATCCAAGATTCTCTGATGAGTTTCAGACTGTCCTGCATGGCCTTCAGGTCTTCACCGGGACAGTTGCACTGGGGATAATCAGCGTTACATTTGCACCAGCAGTCATTTTCTCTGCACACAAACTCGCCCTCTGAGTGACAGCCAATATAGCTGAGAGCTGCCTCCACAAATCGGCTCCTTAGGTACTCTGGCAGAATAGCCTGAAGCCCTTAAAAATACAAAAAATGCTTTCAAACAAATCTATATAATATCCCCTCGGACAGTCATATTCCACTGTCTCTCGCTCCGCCCCCATCTGCCATTGGTCAACCAAGCAAAAAGTCCCACCAACCTATGCCATGGGCTATCTGAATACTTATAGCTTTCTCCGCATTTAAGTAACATTTTAACGTTGTATAAATGACACAATTTTTAAAGAAACATATTAATTTTGAATAAAAATGAATTTTCTAAAAACAGACTACATGCAAAGTTTTTATTTGCATGTACAAGATGGCTGTGGATTATTGCGATCTTGCTGCTGCCTCTTTCAATATAAAATCAAAAGAACAAAATTAAATGAATGACAACATCATTAGAAAGTCTGGTATGCCTAAATTATGAATGCGCTACCTTGTAGATGAATCTTGTTTTCAGGACTCTGAACCAAAACGGAACTGACAGAATCGAGGTTGTCATAGTTACTGCATCCAAGAGGGCCTGTCCTTGTTTCGGTCACCTTAAGGGAAGACAAGAAAAGGCACATGACAATACTCTATGCAAAACAAAGGCAGAAATGACACTGAGGCTATTAAATATGCAGAACAAGCAGATGAGTGTCCCATGAAATCAAAGTATAAAAAGATTTATCCAGAGCTTCTACAAGGCAGCAAACAGATTGTTTGAGACATGCAGTTTATACAAGTCCACAGGACTGCAATTTGAATATATAATGTTATTAATAATACAAACACTAATGCTACACGCTGTTTAAGAGCTCAACCCCCCAGAGGTTACTGTAAGAATTTAATGAGAAATCTTTGAGTTCATTTTGATATCTGGTTTGAGTCATTTTTGATACAACTTTTTCTTTTTAGAGACTAGGACTTTTCAGGAGAAATATCTAAAAAGCAGGAGACTTCCTTAAACTGTTTATTTTAATTTTAAATGCTGTCTAGCAGACACAATTGAAATATTAAAGATCTGTGACTTGTTTCTTTCCACTGGGCTTGTTTGTCTGGACCGATGTTATATTTGCTGCTACAAGGGCATTACTGTTATTGAGAAGGCTATCATTTGTAACAAATTCACCAGTGAATATGCAATTGTTGTAAAGTGGTGAAAGGCAATATTTCACAGTGAAAGTAATGTACATTAACTGTAAGTAAATGTTCCGGCAGCCACACTGAAGGTTAATGGACCCAGCGTTGAAGTAAATGGCTGAATCCAACTCACATATTTCACAATCAAGTTAGTAAACATCAACATATATTTAACAACGCACATACAACTAAAGTTTTGGGAAATTATTGTAAGAAAAAGAAAATGAGTCATAATTGTTTTTTTTAATGAGGGGACTTTATTAATCTCCCAGCATTCATCTTTTTAAAAGTTGTAAACTGTAAAATATAGGTAAATATCTCAGTTAAAAATTAAATATTTGTCATAGTATATTTTTAATGAGGTATAATTGTTTTTTTTTAATGAGGGGACTTTATTAATCCCCTAGAATTCAACTTTTCTTAAAATGTTGAATGTGTAAAATAGAAGTAAATATCTCAGCTGACGAAACCATATCGACACCAGATCTTTGTTCCTATCTAAGACTTGTGTTAAAATGGTGCACAGTCACCGCTCCATCATTCCTGACAAAAGCGGGATTTGAAGTCACTGTATATCAAGGCTCCTCTGACACATGGGAAGATACACACACTGCCTGTGGGCAAATATATCTCCCGACCTGTCACTTACAAATTGTTCTCTGTTCTACATTGTCTTCTTTAATATTTCCCCAGTGAGTGAATAAAAGTATCCATGTCACATTTGTAGATTAATGGAGACCCAAGATTTTATTCCAAGCAGAACAAGTCTAACTTTTCCTCCTCTGTGCGAGAGGAGTTTTCTTTAATCAGTGACTTCTGAGAGGGTCACTGGATAATCTGTGAAGTGGATAGAATTAGACAGAGTAAATGTTATGGTGAACCTTTATTCCAGGCTGCTGTTGTTGTCGCGTAAGTGAACCACAGAAAATGACTGAGGACCTGGAAAAGCCGGGGAAGCATTTCTAATGTGTTACACAAGCCACAAATACCCATTATCGAGAGGTGCTTTATTTAATTTCCATTCAATGTGTTGAAATAACATTCAGGAAAGGGAGAGGATCAGGGGAAAACCACGAGTTCAGCAAACACACCGCTGGCATTTCCATTTCTCTTATTGATGCGTCTACGCAATTAATTAAAATCCAAGGAGCCTCTACAGGGATCAGCAGATTCATTTCTAACAAAGACAGATGTTCGACGTAAAAGGAAAATTGACCAAATGCAAGTATAAAGATGGGTTTTTCCATGAATAGTAATGAGCCGGGTTGCAACAAGGGTCTGGTGGAGCGAGCATGTGTAGAACTCGCTTTTCTTTTCTGAAATAAAGCAAAAACGGAAAAACTGTTGCTGTGGCTGGTGTATCCGAATTGGAAAATCGGAATTTACCTGAGTGTGCACTATGTAGCATCATTACGGATTCTGAGGGAATCTAAAGTCATGCAAACTCAAAATTGTGTTTTTTATTATCTGCAGTGTTTCATTTTTGCTGACTGCATCAGAATTCCAAGCGGCAGGCATTAATGAGATCAGGAACTGGTATAAGGGTCGCTTTCCAGTGTGGCTGAGTATATGGGACGTATTGGTACAAATGGGTCATTTGTGTCACCCTGAAGTTTATAAATCTGCACCTTTATCTTAATTAAAGATAATCTGATGCTTATAATCCCTGACGTGTCATTCTGTACATGGTTATTGTTCCAATTTTTTTATCCCCATATTCCCATATTAAAATCTACTAGAAACACTGCACTGAAAAAACGTACAGTAAGCTGATCGTTTTTATAAAATAAACCCCGATAGGGTGATCTGAGCCCCGCTGCTAAATGATTGTACATTATTCCTTATTACTAAGATACTTTCCAAACAAATAAATAAATGGATATGAAATACTGATTTAGGTAGAATAAAATTTCACCATCATATGACATAGAGCATCTTATACAAGAGTTATAAGAGACATGAAACTAGCACAATTTTCAAGCTTAGCACAGCTGGTGGAGGAAGGAACTGGCAACACAAGGTCGTGGGATCATTTCCCAGGGAATTCATCTACTATTAAATGTATACCTTAAAGAAATAGTTCACGCAAAAATGAAAACTCTCTCGTATTATACACACCCTCATGCCTTCCCAACTGTATAAGACTTCTCTTCCTTTCATATTTGACCACAGAATTGACCAATTATAATCAAGTATTCTAGAAAGTCATCCAATAATAACACTTAATCCTTGCTATTTAAAATGCTAAATAAACCAATATCAGCCATCCGTCGCATATCTCAACACAATGAATGGGTAAAAACAGACAGTTTTGTAATACCCACCTGCCACTAATCCAACAAAAGCCATGGAAAATGTCACCGGTATAGCTGCGCATTTAAATAATAATGGATTTTAAGATTCCTATCCAAGCTTGTTTAATACATTAGAACTGCCGTTAATGTTTCCAAAGGATTGGCACTTGGTATAAAATTGCTTTTTACCGCGATCACAATACAATGAGACCTGTAATTCATCAATGGGTATTAGTCCATACATATGCATATTTCTATTTGCATAAAGCATGTTTTTATACCACGCTGAAACAATTTTGAGAATTTCAGCAGCTGGTTTTACAAAAAGTCCCTTTCCGGTGGCTTAGCGCAACCCCCCGTGTCGGCATGTGTGTGCTAAAGGGGAAGCTTATCATTGGAGGAATATGTGCATTAGAATGGAATTATACTCCTCTCTACAGAAAATGGGACTTTATTGAAAGCAGCAGGGAATCCTAGTAGTGGTTAATGCTCTCGGCTTCGGCTCGTGAAATCTCAGAATGAAACACAAAGGCATGTTCTTTAGAAGGAAGCTTCATCTGTGTGCATTAGCTGGAAGTTCTTTTTGATTTTCAAGCGTTCCATCCTCCCAGCCGGATTCGGAAGTTCTCGCTCTGGTTTGTGCCGGTTAAGAGGCAGAGACCGGGGGAGGTGTGGAGGTGCTGGCACCTCTTTCATGCCTCCCAGCCTGGGCTCGGGATGCTTGACTGATGACCCAGGCGAACGTCAAAACGCTACCCATGGCAAAATGCCCAACTCTTTCTCTGTATCATAATCTTTTATAAAGTTTTCCACAGTTCATCTGTTTCTGCCACAGAGTCTGCAAGAGTATTCACGGCATGCAAAATGTTTTTTACTCTTTAACGGGGAAGAAGGTTAAATGGGACGTTTGAGTATTTATTGAGTATCAAATTAATTACATGATTGCTCATTAATCACAATAAATTGTACATAGCAATATAAGCTAAGAACAGAACATTTAGAGACATTACATTTACTGTGACAGATGGACTGACATTACAAAAATATCTTTGATTATAGGAAAATCCCTTTTTTACGCAATTCATGTGTTTGGTTGGGTGGTGCGACATTAAAGTGACAGTGCTACATTTGTTATGTGTACATTCGTTTTTCATTACAAAAGCAAAATTATAATGTGCCCTTGACCCATTGTCTGGTGTTCATGCAAACCTCTTGAGAGTTATAAATTCTGGCCACTTACCATATTGGTTTCTGAATATATCACCTTGAGAAACCTTGCATGGTTGTTGAAGGCAACGTATTGTTACATCATGCGACCAGGCATTAAAATGCACCTGACTACTCCAACTGTCCAGACAATTCAAACCATGCCCTGATTGTTATAAACCTTGGCTTACACTCCTCCCTCATGTAAATCAAAATTAAATGTCATGATTTATATAAACTGGCACTCTCTGGGTTTCCTGTCCACCATCTCGCCTCTCTGTGGAGGTTAAAGATCCATTTATTATTGGTGGTGCAGAAAATCCTCCTCATAAGTCTCTTATTCATTAGAGCCTGACACCTCACTTATATTCAAAATGGCTGACAAATGGGCTGGGCTCTCAAAGAAGTTATTGAAATGGAAAAGATAATTTGTCACACTGAGGCATAATTCTACCAGCACCTTCATATTTATTTATTTGATATATTCTCTTTACACACCTCCCCCAAGCAGATAGTGCTTCTATTTGAGCAGAGCAGTCTCTCTCCCAGCAATGTCGCATGTTTAATACTGAGTGAATCGCCGATTCGGTATAGAGAGGCTTTGTATTCACATCTGTCTTCATCCACATGAGGTAAAAATCCATGGGCTGAATTAAGGACTGCTGATGCCTGGAATATTTCACATCAATCACCAGAAATGCCAGGCGAATAAAGGCATCTAAAAGGACCTCCATCTACTCATTTCCATCAAATGGCTCACAAGCTCTTAGGCTGAGACATTTGCTGTCAGGAAACAATGTGTCTTGCTCGCTGTACCTACAAATCAACTACAATGGAGTCAACAGAGATTTGTACACAGTTGTTTCACGGACATACTTACTGAATCAATCTCAGGCACACTAAGGTCTGTTTTCAGACAACAATTCAACCCAAAAACTATAAAGACACTTTGGGCCAATTATAAGCAGAGTGCATTAATTTACTGACCAGACACAATCCCAAACTTTACCTGGTATTAAATGCACTTTAATGACGTTGTTTTGTGCTGCATTTAAAAATAAAAAACCCTGTGATTGTTTTCAGTGCTAGCGTGCCTTTCTATAAGAATTAGATTTATTATAAATTGTGCCTTATTTACAATCAGCTGTATTTGGGTGGCACAGTTAACACTGTTCTGTAGCTGCCAAATAAACAGCGCTACCTGCAGGAGAACTTGACTTTGTAAATTCCCACTTTGTGCTTTGTGCACAGCCATTTAACTAGTTTACTGCAGAGTATTTGGGTTACTGTTCTGAGCACAGTCACTGACCTGACACACTTGTTCAGTGTAATCCATAGCAATCAGTAACTTGCTATGAATTATAATGTATGATGTATCATGCAGTATTTGCTTAAAGTTAAATGCATCTGAAAAGTGCCTTTCATACACAATTTAATCTTATATGTAGGTATATGTAAGATATACAGTGAACTTGAACTTTTTGAACCTTCCCCTTGTATTTTATTGAGACTTTATGTGATAGACCAACACAAAGTAGCACATAATTGTGAAGTGGAACGAAAATGATATACGGTTTTCAAAATTTTAAGCAAATAAAAATCTGAAAAGTGTGGCGTACATTAGTATTCAGTACTCTGATACCCCTAAATAAAATCCAGTGCAATCAATTGCCTTCAGAAGTCACCTAATTAGTTAATAGAGTCCACTTGTGTGTAATTTAGTCTCAGTATAAATACACCTGTTCTGTGAAGGCCTCAGTGGTTTGTTAGAGAACACTAGTGAACAAACAGCATCATGAAGACCAAGGAACTCACAAGACAGGTCAGGGATAAAGTTGTGGAGAAGTTTAAAGCAGGGTTAGGTTATAAAAAATATCCCAAGCTTTGAACATCTCAAGGAGCACTGTTAAATCCATCATCCAAAAATGAAACAAGTATGTCACAACTGCAAAGCTACCAAGACATGGCCGTCCACCTAAACTGACAGTCAGAACAAGAAAAGCACTGGTCAGAGAAGCGGTCACTTTGGAGGAGCTGAAGAAATCCACAGCTCAGGTGTGAGAATCTGTCTACAGGACAACTATAAGTCATGTACTCCACAAATCTGGCCTTTATGGAAGAGTGGCAAGAAGAAGCCATTGTTGAAAGAAAGACATAAGTCCCGTTTGGAGTTTGCCACAAGCCATGTAGAAGACGACACAGCAAACATGTGGAAGAAGGTGCTCTGGTAAAGTAAAATGGAAAAGTAACACTGCTCATCACCCTGAACACACCATCCCCACTGTGAAACATGGTGGTGGCAGCATCATGCTGCGGGGTGCTTTCCTTTAGCAGGGACAGGGGAGCTGGTCAGAGCTGATGGGAAGATGGATGGAGCTAAATACAGGGCAATCATGGAAGAAAACCTGTTGGAGGCTGCAAAAGACACAAGACTGGGAAGGAGATTCACCTTCCAGCAAGACAATGACCCTAAACATACAGCCAGAGCTACAATGGAATGATTTGGATCAAAGAATATTCATGCGTTAGAATGGCCCAGTCAAAGTCCAGACCTAAATCCTATTGAGCATCTGTGGCAAGACTTTAAAATTGCTGTTCACAGATGCTCCCCATTTAATCTGGCTGAGTTTAAGATATTTTGCAAAAAAGAATGGGGGAAAATTTCCGTCTCTAGATGTGCAAAGCTGGTAGAGACATACCCTAAAAGACTTGCAGCTGTAATTGCAGTGAAAGGTGGCTCTACAAAGTATTGACGCAGGGGGCTGAATACAAATGCCACATTTTTCAGATTTTTATTTGCTAAAAATTTTGAAAACCATGTATCGTTTTTGTTCCACTTCACAATTATGTGCTACTTTGTGTTGGTCTATTACATAAAATCTCAATAAAAAACATTTCAGTTTGTGGTTGTAATGTGCCAAAATGAGGAAAAGTTCAAGGGGTAAGAATACTTTTGCGAGGCACTGTATTTCTTAGTGCACATATTATTTTTACATCTGTTTTAGTCATTTCATTCGGTTTAAATTAATTTTTTGAATTTGTATTTAAATTGTTTTTTTTAAGTGCATCCAAGTGTATGCATACAATCATATGCTCTAGTCATTCAAAAGTGTATTGCATTTGACCCTGTGCATGAACACAAATGGACGACGCATGCACTTTTAAATTAAATTTGTACAAAAGCATAAATCTTTCCTTGCAGCGTTCATCAATGTGGGTTTCTATTGTGGCACCGTTTCTGTCTTTCGTGCTTCTTCTTTAAACTTGTGAAACAACAGCCTAGGTTGCCACTTTGTGGCCCGTTGTTTAGTGCAACCATTTCCAGACACACCTGAAGACCACATTTACATTCAGCGTAAAAATCCATCTGCCCGTACACAGTGCTCGCCTATCCTGTCAATCATGCCATACGCCAAAAACAAAACAGACTTTATTCACACAACCAAACATACGGAAAGCAATGTGCCACTGTGATATTTAACCCAGCTTTCCTCTATCTCCAAAAGATTAAAAAAAACAATAGAAACATCCAAGCTCTTTTCCAAAAATAAGCACTCAAATGTGGGGTCAGGTCCCTAGGTCTGTGCACATCTAGGCCACAGGGTTACCTTGATGGCAGTGGAGGCAATCTGGAGGTGGTGTAGTTTTCTCAGAGTGCTCTCTCTGTCTATGAAGTAGGAGGCAGCCAGCTGGTGAAGGGTCTCCAGAGTGACAGCCGTGCCATTTGAGTCAGTCAGGTCTGCTGCACGGCTCAGCCTCCTCTTGTCCACAAATATAGTCAAAGCCTCCTCACCTACAATGGGGACAACACAAGATAACAAAGGTTAAGGAATGTTTTGAAAAATAGGAACTCTGTTTGTTTGTGTTAGGAAGAGGATTACATATATAGGCAATGCTTTTGAATACTAAAAACATGGACTGAATAAAAAGGGAAATTCATTAAGATAACATTTTTATGTCCTATGAATAAATTATTAAGTATTTCAGAGAGCTGTGCAAAACTTAATATAATGCTTAACAGAGGCACATTTCGTGTACATTTATATATGAATATAAAATCTATATAAATATATATTATATATTTATATGAAAGTATATTATATATACGGAAGTTTCATTTTAACTATATAAATGGATGTTATTCTAAATGTATATAAATTATAGTATTGATCTGTTTAGCTATACTATAAATATCATACTAAGGGTTAGGTAAATAAACTCTTATTAAACCGTTTAATGATTTAAACTGTAAGTTTTAGCACATGTATCTCAGATCATAAATGATGAAAAGACAATTGCCAATTAAAGATACTAAGATGCAGCCTAAGAATCAGATCTGTTTCTCTCTCCTAGCATCTATTATGGAAATGACATTCTGCTAAAATGAAAAGGCAGCTCTGCTCAAGTACCTCCAAGTGTAGCTGTAAGCAGAAAGTGCGTGCCATATTTTCTGATGATGTTCTCAGTAATGGCACTGAGGGTGGGTCTGCGGCCCAGTTGCCTGATGGTCTGCATGAACTCTGGATCGAGGGGTAGAGCCACGCCATTGTCCTCTCTCTCCAGAGCCAGGCTGTTCACCTTCCAGCGCCCAAACTCTCTGCAAGGTCACACACAAATACACACACAGACAGCCTATTTGGAAATGTCCTTCGTTTCAGCCACAATGGGCACATGAGGGTGAGAATCATTTTTCCAACAGCTGAAAAAGTTTGTGCATTGTCTGGTCATGTGAAAGTTGCTGTTAAAGGACCAGTTCACACAAACAGGAAACATCTGTCAATGTTTACTCACCCACATGGTGGGTAAAAACAGACAAAATGGAATATTCTGCCTATTCTATCCTATACAGTGAAAGAGAATTAAAGCTGGGAATGTCCATCTTCAAATTACCAAATAAAGTATCATAATATCACACCAGTTGTTATAAAAGTATTGTTGTTTATGCTGTTAGAATGTTGCTTTGTGCCTCACTATTATATGATTTGAGTATGACAATACAGTAAATAAATAGATATTATAGCTACTGTATATTCACATAGAGACTACACAGCACACGAGAGGTATGGACTATTTGACACCTCTTATGCAGCTTTATTGTCATTTTAGTGCTTAAAATCCCCTTTCCCTTTCATTATATGTAACACAACAGTCATGGTGGCTTTTGACAAATTTACCTAAGTTTTCTACAAATGAAATAGATAGAATTAGATCGAATTTTAGTTTTTGGTGAACTGCTCCTTTAAGTTACAAACATGGCAAGAGATGTATGAGAAACCTTCACGCAGTTTGAGTGCAAAAGGGCCACGTGTGTTCAGTTAAGACCCACTGAGGAGAAAATGCAATGAATGCACGACCCCCCTGCCTGCAATTCAAATCATTTTGTGCATCCACTTTATTTTTTCCACAATGTTTCAACGTAAGCCCTGGCCTGCTGTAAAACTCTTGTGCTCTGCATAATGGTGCAATCTGGGGTTATTCTGAGTGACTTCTGCATTGAAGCACGGCTGACTGGGAGTAATCAGGGTCAATGGCCAGCGTCTTTCATGAATAAAATGTCTCTTCGATGAGCACAGCTGGAGTTTGGTTTGAGAAAATCAAGCTGCCACTATCCTTTTACGGTCTCCCGTAATACAATGTACAATACAAGAGTACAATACAATGAAATTCCCCATATACCCTTTTACACTATATGAACCTTACTGGGTAATACAAATATGAAATGTTTGCAACAGTTTGCAGTATGATTTTATCGTAGGTAATACCACATTAAGTTAATACTTTCATATATAGTGTACATTGCACTACAAAAGCAGGACCACAGGTGCGTGAGATGTTGTGTAAATATAACATCACGTTTACAGAGCTGTGTGTGTTCATACATAAAAAAAAATAAAAACAACTTTTAATGTTACTTTGAAATTTTAGCTCTGAATTATGCTTGTTCAATTTTTCCATTTCTTTTCCATTTAAACTAAAACAAAATGCACGATGAGTGCTAATTTCCATATTATGTCCTTGTTATTATTATGCCTTTTAGTTAGATGCAGTTGTGGAATATAAAAATTACTACTTTATGTTAATTTCCAGGCTACAAATATTCATCTTTGTAGCAAGTGCATTTTAATGGTTATTTATACCTCAAGTTGCGCATTTAGTCTTTTACAGAAAGAGCGCACACACTGTACCTAACTAATCATCAAAATCCACTGGTCATAACTGTCTACTCTCCTCTTCTCCAGCAGTCCTTGCCTCTGTGATAGTTTTTCACCGATAAACGTTTTTCTTTAGCAGATCTTAGTTTTAATATTTTTTTTTTTTTACTGGAAAATGTTGTGATGCTTTTAGCTTGGTTGTATCATTTGGAATTCATTATTTTAGGTTGTAATGATTTTCCCCATATATTTTTCATGATACACAATAGTATGTATTTTTGATACTGCCTGTGTTATTTTTGATACTGCTATATTATTAACTGTCTTAGCATTTAAAATCAGTGCATACCATACAACAAATACACACGAACACTGATCCAAAATTAGGGTGCTTTAAGTATTTTGATAGTGCTTTACATGGTCACTAGCTAGTGTAGGAAGTGGAGTATGCAAAACACGAACCCTTTTTGTCAGTGAAATTGATGTTCATTAGCCTACATATATAATCTTTTACTCAAAATATACTGAGATTGTATATATCTACAGCAAATTATGGCTTGCTAAGTGTTTGTGTATCTAAATATCAACAGTGACAAAATATGACAATTATTAGCAGCAGGAGGGAAAACAGCAATAACAGTGAGACACCGATAGACAAATGAAGGGAAAGAAAGAAGGAGAGAGAAGAGATGATGAGAGAAAGTATGATCGACATTGTGTCAGAGCATACTTTTTGATGGACAGTTATAGATGGAGCTGGAGGCTAATCCAGCACTGAGCCTACGCTGAACCCTCACAGCAGGAGAAGGCATATTGAAGAACTACCTGCCAGGCTTCCCCACAGAGACCTACGGCAACAAGGAGTCAACAGTGAGAACATGCTCCACTGGAGCAGTCTTAAGCCAAAGGGAGACCAACAGTGTCAAGCAAATAAGGCCAGTTTTATTGTACTATAGAAGGCAATAATAACTTGGGATCAGTTTGGTTACTTTCACATTTATTAAAAAATGACATAACCATAAACAAAGACGACCAACATTATTTATCTGTATTTTAATGAAATATAATGCATTTCAATTTTAAGAATTAATAATAATTAATAATAATCAATAAGAGATTTAACAAGTATATAAATAGGTTGTCAAATTTGTTGGAGCTACATTCATTAATTTAAGACTTTATACCATATTTTTTACCCATTTATGCTTTATGTTGGCATTTTTCCATGTTAAGTTTTTGTGGCATATTTTGGAACAGAAAAGAGCGGTCTGTTTTTGGCTGCCGTGCCTTTAAGAAAGGTGAAATCATAGGTGAAAGCTGAAGACGTAGGATCTTTTTACACTGAAGAGAAAGTTTTGAGTTCTGAAACGTACAGTATGTTCACATATTACATCAATATCTGAAATATCAAGCATAAAGTCCTCATGATATTACCCCTTTAAAATAAATATTTAGGTCATGTTTTTTCGGCCACCATCCAACATATCCACATCTAAATGTCATTTTTAATAAATTATATTAGAAAACAGTTTTTTTCAATATGTATTCATTAAAGTGTCCTTTTCAGGGTAATACTGTCAACAACAAGCTGTGTTTATATCATGGTCTTAACCTGATTTTCAATTCAGGACAAACCTGAGGAAAACTGGGATCTCAGGCTACACCTCCATTAGTTGTGTTTATCAAACACATCTTCATGCTGACAGTAATCTGATAGAAACATGCTCATTAGTGCTCACTGCAGGAGTCATTTAGGACTTTAAGAAACTTTCCAGGCCTAAACTAAAAGTTAATTGGTCAACAGAGGGCATTTCCTATTTATTCAAAGCGTATTTTTTCATATTGAGCCATCAGAGCCCATATCATCATCATCACATTTGTCAGCTGTGAGATATAATTTATTACGACGAACTCTGTGGGCTTCCATCATTCAATTCCCATAAGAAAAGTCAAGCAGCTCATCCCTCAGAGCTGAGCCCTGGCCCTAATAAACTGATCCAGGAAAACAATCTACCATAGCAATGACCGAGCAGCCAGTAGGTGTTTTGTCCTTGATTGTGTTTCCAATGCAAGTGCAAGCATACTCTGGGGATATACATGTCTTCAAACATAAATAATGAGACGATTAGCTGGGGCCTGGTGCCACTAGCCTGATATCTCTCTCTTGTTCGCTCTCTTCCTCTCTTTCCCAGCTTTTCTCACTCTCTTATATAGGGTGAATTATGGTAATCTGGGACATTTGGTTAGGTGGTAATGAGGGGACACCCAGTCTCTGTTGTGTACATTTCATACTCTATCGCAAGCAAAAGAAGGGATAAAGTCTCAGTTGCTGGTATAAAGTTTTGAGTTGTCAATCACAGCAAATTGCAGGAGTTGAAAGTGCAAAAAGACATTGTAGATTACTGTAATTCACTTTATGTGTATAATCTGCTTTTGTTGCTATGTTTACGTCGTGTTGGAATTACTGTAATTACAAGATGTCACCGAGAGATTCTAGTAGGAGCTATTCATATCCTTATAGTCAAAAGTTATTTGTTTCCATGGCAATGCTCATAGCGGCAAAACAGATCTGTAACCGATGTGTAACTTTACTCTTGATGATAGTTCAAAAATGTAATCCTCTTTATGTTCTTACAATATAAAGAAAGAAATTGCAGCAGGTACTAATGTCAATATGGCATGTCGAACAGAAATATGTATAAAACTAGCTTTTATTGTTCTGGCTGCTGTCATAGGTGTTCCTTTTTACATGAAGTCAGTAACAAAATTCCGAATTATATTTTATATTTGTTTACCTGTTACACATTCAAAATTCATAATTATGGTGAAACATGACGACAATGCACAAAATGCCAAGCCACAAGTACAGTCCATATAATAAAACATAAATAAAACAATAAAACATCTCTTATTTTATTAGGTGTTTGTCAACTAAGGGTCAGAGTATAGAAATATTTCACTTTAAATTCACCTTTTACCTTAAATTCACCTATGTAACATCTAACTGATGGGACAACAAGCCCTTTCAACCTATGTAAAAATGTCAAATATGACATACCTTCACGTGTTAAATTTAAAATTCCACATCAGTAAATGTCACTGATATTGCCCCGGTTTGATTTTCAGGTCCATGTTGAGATATCTGTTTGATAAGAGCAGTTCTTAAAGTATTTACACAGAACCCAGCTGTTAGTGGCATACTGTACTGCACACGTGACTGCACTGAGTGTAGCATTATTCTAAAACAGCACAAATTAGTGTCCCTAATTGCACAATCAATGGCCTGAAGCTTTTATAGAAAATCATCAGACATTATTGCCATTATGCTGAACATTTTCTGTCTGTTGGAACACAGAAGAGATCTGAGGCTAACAGCTGACAGGCATTACAACACGTCTACATTTTAAAGAATATATAATTATTTAATTTTTCTCATTCTTTTTACAGTCTAACAATGTAGCTCTTTATGTCCCTCATGTCCCTTGTTTACTATTTACATTTAGCCTATACAGACTAATACATGCAATGAGATGATGATTTACTAATTAAGCAAAAGATAATATAGCTCTGGCACCATCATCAGTATCATCTCATAAAGGCAGCTGTTAAAAGCTTTATAGCCCAATTCACTGTACCTCTCCTGCTCTGCCTGGACACCATTCAAGATCTTTTCATTTAAATAATAGAGACACAAATGGCAAATAGCTTCCCACTACGTGTTAGGAAAATACAGCACATCTCTCTCTTTTCACGAATGTATTTTTCAGTAAAACTAAAGTGCGGCTAAATAGAATAAAATGTGTTTACACTTTCATAATACGTTTAATTCCAGTCTAGGAAGGAATGTACACATGTACTGTCTAATGCTGAATATCAGACCCGGTCGACTTGCATGTTTACACATCACCTCACACTCCAGAGCACAGGAAAACTTCAGGATGATGTGTTGTGTGGGAGAAATACTGCTTATCCTTATTGTAGCTTGCACAGCTCCGGCTAAGTCGACAATTGCTGTCACCTTGTGCTCGAGGAGCTGTGCTATTAGCATCTCCAGGAAGAGCATCAACGCTTGTAAGCGAGCACGTATCTGCTCTGGCAGCCCTTTTCGCCGCCCGCCTCACCCACCCATCCTCCTGTGCAGAACCCCCCATCACACACTTGTCAGGCAGCATATGTCTGGTGTTTTATGAGATCCCTTTCAAGCATATGACAGGGAGGATAGACACTACTAAGTCTTTACTGTACCCTTGGGCTCCATTCAACCTTTGGCAGGAGGTAAATGGGTAGAATGAGAATATAACGTCTGACATGAATTTACCTCCAATGCATGTCACGGCACACCATTACTACAAGCTTAGTAAGTTTTGGATTTTGTAAAGCAGCAAATGCATACAAACCGCTGGCATTACGAACGATGATGTCGTCCAATTCTGCAGCAAGGAACTCAGCAAGCGTTATTTTGGCAGGATTTATTAGACTGACAAATTTCTGCAGGTGGGACGACAGCTTAAGTTTTCTAGATCTTATTTACAGCGATCGTATGTGACAAACATATTAAAATGTGTAACAAAGATAAAACTGATCAATAGAAAAAATACTCTACAAACCATTACTGCTGTCTAAGAAGTCAACCCATTTCTGCTTTCTAAGAAGTCTATGAAAAATGAACAATGAAAGGAAACAATGATTATGTGGGAGATTATTTGTACACCTAGGAAAACATATTAAAAAACTGTTCCGATATAACACATTATTATTTTTCTTAAATGTCTCATACTGGGCCAACTGTGGTAAGGGGCCGGGATGCAGAATTGATTCCCTCTTAGCTCAGATCTGTAGCAGATGCAAACCTGTCCCTCTCTGTACTGCAAGTGTAAGAACAAGGCACTTAAAAGTCATTGAGGCACTAGGGATGTTGGGAGAGGCTTCCTGCCTAGCATGCAAAGTGAAACCATGTACTAACGCACATGCATATCAACGCACGCACGCACGCTGCCAAATTCCACCAGCAGGGGGAGATCCGACATTGAGAAAGCACAACTGGACTTGTTTTTGACTCTTATACCCTATCTTTAGAAATAATCAAGCCAGTAGAGCGTTCAAAGATATACACGTATGTTGAGGAGTGCGTCTGACCAACCCCAGTGTTGCTATCTCCATCTGTGCCTGGCAGCGTGGTCCGGCAGCCCTGCCAAATGAGTGTGTCAGTCAGGCTCAGTTCAGCCAGCACTTTTCTCTTGTTTTCTCTCCTCCTTTTTGTTTATCGCTTTATCTAATCCTCAGCTCAAACTCAGCACAACTTCCCTCAACGGCTCACCTTACATAAACCGCAACTACAGTTTGAGCTTAAGTTTCACTCACATTTTGCAATATTTCTTTCCAACAGCAGTCAGGTTGGTTACAAAAGCTACGATAACCCTTTCACTCCTGTGACTGCATATCAGTAACATTCTAGCATGTTAACATTCTTATTCTTATTAACATTCAGTCTGTACTGTCGACCCTGTCATGTTATATTTGTCTATAATCTGTCTTTACTATGTCACAGTACTATGCACTGCATTATTTATTGCATATTCCATAACTGTACTGTATACTACATTGTATATTGCACAGTATTTATATTGCATGCTATATTGTATATTTAGACATGTACATACATGTGCACACATGTACAATGTTCATACAGTGTTTTGTGTATGTTACACAGATGTACCTACAACAATTTACACTGGTAAAGACTATGTGGCAAACCAGCTTCTATTCAATTCTGTTCTATTCTATTCTATTCTATTCTATTCTTGCAACTGTTTCCACACAAATAAACAAAATGAGCCGACCTCTGCTTGTTTCTTGTCAACTTCTTGTCACACGAGTTCTTGTGTACAAGTAAATGGAAAAAGCGCTGTGTTTTCCACACATTATAAAAAGATACAGCATATTCGGCACATCAATAAGCAGAACAAATTAAGTGACTCACCTGTAAATCTTGTACTTTGTTGTGAAGCCTTGTTGATAACGCTCCACAAATTCTGCAAATTCCTGTGACTGATAAAAAGGCCCTTTATCTGAAAGGAGCCACCCAAACGGACCAGCGGCATCATGGGAGGCTGCCACGGGGGCTACAACCCAGCAGTGAAGGCTTAGTACTGCACACACCCATAGACTCATCAGATACGCCAGTCTAAAATCAGTACGCTGGCAGTTCATGCTTCACCCTGCGATTCGACATTCTCTCCAAACTTTCCTCGCCTTCTGAAACAGCAAAGACAATCATTGAATACAAGTGCGTATAACTGCTTCCCGACAGATACTTTCTGTAACAGCTGCAAACAAAAATACTAAGTTATTCAAATAAATCACGGCAATTCATCGCCATCACCTAAGGCACAATCGTTTTGTCAGGTAACTTAACGTATGTGCTCTATATGTACTAAAGTCTTATTTAACTAGATTTATTTCATTAAAACTATCATTTACTACGACTAAGCAAGGTGATTACAAAAAGTTATATATTAACCGTCAGATATAAACCTCACAAGAACAGGTTTATGCATATTAATATTACTTAATATTAATATATTAATAAATACAGTATATTATGACAATATTTTGTCATTTTCCAGGCAAACTACGTCACAAAAACATTGTTATTGTAAATACAGTTACGTTACAAGCGATTCTGTAACTCAGGTGAAAGAGCATCACGCAGAAATTATTTGTAATTAAATTACAATTAGTTTACCTTGTCAAGCTGTCCGATGTTTAACGACTGATTTCAACACCCTGTATTGTTTAACGATTAAAAGCAAATTATTATAAACGCAAGAAATAAGTTGATATCGGCGAGGGTCACCTTTGAGGGTTTGACTCAGTTCAACTTGTTTCAAACACCATCGCAAAAGAACAGCCCCGTGAACACAGCATCCAACTATCTCATCCCAGCATCGGGTATATTTCCAAACGTCTCGTGCCGTATAATCCCGGTGTGCAGAAGAAGAAACTAAAGCATGCAAAAGCGGTCGATATCGCTTCACTCTTTTCTCTCCAGGTAGGTAGGTCTCTTATGAACTGGAAGTTACCGTGAAGCAATCCCATAACTATTTAACGACTGTCGGCTGTTAAAGTCTATTTTTCCCTCGGTCGACATTTGAACTTAACCCGCTGTCCAAGAAACACTAAATAAATGTAGACTCCAGAGGTCCACTCTGTGCAACTGCGCGTATGTCGGATGCTCCAAAGCGATGCTTCCCATACACCATAAAAATATCCAATTTATTTCTGAGACAAGCCTCCTCTACTCCTCATTGGCTGTGCAGGAACGACAGGGGTGGGGTTTCTGAGCAGAGAGAATGTACTTTTGTACTTCAGGGTCAAAATGAGTTTGAACAATACGTGCTTGTTATGAAAATAAATGCAAACTTATTTGACTCGTGATATGAATCGAGTAGTCTCTTTGTGATATACGAATAATTCCAGAGCTGCAACATCATATACATTCTGCATTATATTTATTCAAGTCGTTATCGTTCTCAAATTGTTCATATCATACTCATATTAATGGTAAACTCTAATACTATGAAACAAATACCAATCCTGGATCACTACTTAATATAATAACAAGTGATGATGTTTTGACAATTGTCATCATAACCTTTGACAATTGTCATTTGCACAAACCTTTGGTTATTTGAGAATAAAATACATAGCACAACATATTATTCCTATAAAGATACATATATTTGCTTTGTAAAAATGCCAGTACACTTCATAAAGTGATTGAAGATTAAATAAGCCATATTTTATGATATACAAAATCTCACTTAGACACACACCCACAGGCATATATATATATATACACACACACACACACATATATATATACAGGCAATGTACTGGGCTGATGATGCTGCTGACATTCGTTTTAAACACAAGGATGAGTGGAAACAGATAGGCATTGACTACCAATTGATTCTCTGTGATCGACCGTGTAAGGAAATGAGCAATCTTGGGAGAAAAAAAAAGGGGAAGAAATCAAAGAAAAGATCAAATGAAGTCTATCAGTGAGAGAGTGAGAGAAATCTCAGCACCATTGTTGCCAGCATGTTTTCAGATGTTGTGGATAGTAAAGACACATCCACAGGACCAACAGCAGATCACTGGATCGTGCAGAAAACAGCTGCTTGACAAAGCTGAGGCAGCATGCTTTGAAGGCAGTCTGCTGTTGTGGGTGGAGTCAAGATATAGATTGTGGTACTGCGTGACATCACGAGGCAGGAACATTTATCACTGTACAGACAGAAAGTCATTACAACAGGTAAATATTCACTTAAAACACAGACCTGATGGTGTCAATGATGTGTCGTCTTGGTGACGAGTAATCTAGGGAGTAAAGATAATATTTTAATTGGCCTGAATCCTGACAGCTGTGTCAGTACATTTTCCGCATTCATTTCACCTCTGTTCAGATGTATCATGCTTACTCATTCTTTCCACATACTTTCTTTCTCCCAATCCCTCTTTGCCTTGCAATGTGCCTCCTGTAAATAAGTTAGGCTATGAAAACATGAGAAGTCTTTGGACAATGTAATTGCAGGCAGGAGAAACGCACTCCTGCACACAGTTCTGCTCTTGCTTGCATAATTAGCCGGTAGACGGGCATTACATATTAACTAAGTGCGTCTTCGTTGTTTGTGAAACTAGGTAAAACTGATGTTTATTTCATCAATTTAGCATGTTGGCACCGAGAGCTTTCAAGAGCTATTAAATTGTCATAAGCAATGGGTGAAGCTTTAGTCTTAGCCACTGAGTGTGTAGCTGAAGTGTTAGACTCTCCACTGGCTGTATGAATCACCCGAATAGTGATGAGGCCAAGCCAGTGTCATGCTCTCCTTCTCTAATGACTCTGACATATGAGCTTTGTTCCACAGTAACAAGCACCATTGCTACAGCTGGAAATGTCTAATGATGATGTCTGAAAAAACATTAACCCTCCTGTCTCAATGCTATGTGTTCAATGTGCAAAGCCATAAATCAATCCACTACATTGTGAGTTTGTAAGGTTTGTTTAACTGCAAATATCAAATCAAGATACAAATAGTGGTTTTGCATTAAGCCAACATATCCTGAAAGGATTGAAAAGCATAAATGTTCTCTTCTGTATTCTTATTTTTATTATATAAATAAATTCAGCTCAATATACAAATACACACATATGGGTTTATTATAGACAATTAAAGCCAAATATATGAGTTATTGTTTTAATATTTTGAATTTAGTTGTTTTTTGGGTTAAATCTTTTTATGAGTTTCATAAGCACATTGTTAAAATGTTTCTAAAATCTCTCTAAAAATGTGTTTTGTGTCACAACGCTCTAAACTAATGGGATTAATTAAAGTCAAATGCATTATTTAATGACAGAATCAACCTGACTATAGTAGGTAACACCAACAAAAGTCATTTTTAATGGCCAGATCCGGTATTAATACACCTTTGACAGTGTTTCCTACAGAAAACATGTGCAATTCCTTATCAATGGATAGGTCATCAGTGCACTGAAGAATAACTGAACAGTAACTGAAAGTATCTTTAATTGCATCTGCTGTATGGAAAAACTGAGGGACATTCAGTCATATTGCTATATATGTGGTAACATGCCAATATGTCTGAGCAGTGTCATGATATCATTATATTGTTCTATTACAATGCACAAAAGACTTTCTTCAAATCAAAGGAGAGTTCATAATGTTCTGGAGCTACATCATTGTTCATGTTATTTTATCCCCATCTTTCTTCCTGTAAGATGATATAATAGCTGACAAATGTCGAAAAAGATGCCTCAATGGAAAGCCCTTTTATTAAAAAAGGGGCAAAAGGCATTTTAATTTAGTAAGTCAACCTCTGATGGAAAAATAAATATATGAAATAAAAATAAAAGGAGGTATTGTCATTACAGACCCTGGGTCATTTGCTAATGGCTTCTTTTATTGATAAAACCAATGAGGAGATGCATTATTTGTATGATGTTTGTACCTTTAGAATAGATCCATCTTGATATTAGATTCTGTCATGGTTCAGAGGCAACAGTATCCCCCCCCCCTTACTTATGGCGTGACTTTTTGCTTGAATAAGGTGGGCTAAAAAGGACTTTGTGGCATTTGTCTGGGGAGCGCACAGATTGTACAGGTCATTGATAGAAAATGGCATATCACAGCAGAATGGATTGTACTGGTCGCCTGATGAATGGCACGGTCCAGGGGGTGAGCTTGGTAGACAGCGGCCCTGGAAATAGCATAAGAGTTTCTTTTTTACTTCATTCATATTTTTATATAACAGCTCAATTATTATGCAGCATTAAAAAAATACCTAAAAAGAGTAAGTTAAGGTTTACACTGTTCTGTTTAGAGACCCTGAATCTGAAAATTGCGACCTGCACTTGTGTGGCATTCTGCAGCGTTTCAAACCTACATAGTCGTGACATAGTTCTGATGCATTTCACAAGCGCAACTCTGAAGTGATGGTCTTTGTTGTTTTTTTCTTTTGTTCTCATTAGCGGACAGATATATTAGATATTGACATCTACACTAATAACATAGGATAGATATGTCAAATGTAGTGTTTTTACTGCTTTAAAAGCTGATTAAATGTTTCTCTTGGACTAATGATCAAAATTAAAATGGCATAATCTTCTCAAATAATCGTTAAAGCTTGACAAAAGACTGGCTGAGCTGTGTGAAGAAAGTTTAAAAAAGATCTGTTGGAACATTGTCTTTCTTTACCATTTGTCTTAAAATAATCTCTGACAAAGAAGGGGCTGGCAGCATTCACTTAGAACACTTTGGCTCATTATACTGTTCCATGCAGCCAAAAAACAAAACACACGCACACAAAAAGAACAAACAAAAAACTATTGAATTCTTAACAGACTAACACCACATGTTGTGATCTGTAAACACACAATATTGCATGAGTGATGTGATGGTTTATTCAATGGTTATAGAACACTCTTTTTTTAATAACATTGTGTATTTGCTTAATCAACCAGGTCAATGTAGTAATAAAAAAACATGGGGCAGTTTACTTAGAGATTGATCTTTTAAAGGCAAATATGCAAATTATGCCCTACTGAATGGAAATGAAAAAGTAATCACCCCCCATTCACTATTGGTCAGGCAAACAAAAACAGTCCTACTGCAATCGCGCACCATTGGTTCAACCAATCATGCTGCGTCGGAGTGGTTGTAATACTTAAAGCAATGTTTTGAAAGAGTCACAGTGTTTTTTTAAACTTTTTTGGGGGGGATGTAAGTAATAAGCTGTAAATGGCTTATTTATAGCGGCCTTTGCTTTGTAACTGGGATAGGAGCAACAATTATACAATTATTGAACGTTTTAATAATTTTAATGCATTTATAAAGATGACAAAAGGGGAATAAATGATCTGCCACCATTTCAGTTATTTTTAGTACTTCAAAATGTTTACCATGCTCTCGGGGCAGCATGTACTCTTGAGGTCTAGACTTCAGTTAACTCGCACTTAATCGAAGGGTTGATCACACATACTTTCTGAGATCTTTCTGAGAGTAATTGACTGGCAGTTTAGATAACAGTGGGGATTCGATTCGCCAATGGGGAACAGCCAGTGAGTCAACAAGGAAGTGTTGAAATGACTCCAAGGTCTTTCTTCACCTAACGTTTCTATTTATTTATAATTTGCTTCAGTTTCTGTAAAAAATTTTTAGTTTTGTATGTTTTATGTTTGTTTTTATTAACAGGCATTCTGGTATTAAACGATTGGCCTGGTAAGCCATTACAATTCATAGTGATGAACACAATCACAATAGTTTACCTTGAAACAACATCTGTGGCAACATCAAGGACAGAAGTCGAGTCTGCGGATTTAAATTAAGCTTTTTCTAATGTGCCCATCACCTTTGGCAAAAGCAGAAGCCTTATAGGACATACTTAATTCACTGAACGATGGTGCAGTAAATTAACCAAATCCCACTGCTGAAGTGTCAGGTAATGATTTCCCTAATTACACTTTAATTCAATTTCAGAATATATTGACACCCTTCAATGACTTTCGCATCTTTTTCCCCTTCTCTCTCTCTCGCCCTGTCTCCCTCTCTCTCTCGCCCTGTCTCTCTCTTTCTCACACACTGTCTCTCCCTCTCTCACATAAAAATACATACAACTGCCATTCTCTGGAGAGACACTAGACTCCTTTCATGCACGGCTTGTGATTGATATAACCCTCTGTATTTATTTGATGATTTGTGACCCTTTTCCAGTCCTGTGCTACAGCGCAAGAATATCTTTATTGCAAAGATTTCCAACAAATCTGGCCACCAGTAAGGAACAACAATTTCCCCTGCACATGTGTCTGCTTGTAAACACAGATTCATGCATGTGCACGGATGATCGTAGTTTTTCCCAATTAGGAACAAATTTCCCTGAAATAAAGTTGCTGTTAGCTGCGGGGTGCATTAATGTAGAAGTGCAATGGAGAGAGTCATTGTTAGGCTAACGTGCAATATGTTTTCTTCACCTAAACTATTGTGGAAGAAAATTAGCATAATGCTGGCCTGGCTAGGATTTTTCTAAAAAAAGGGGGGAAGGCACTGCAGCGAAAAGGGAAAGAGGAACAGACCGAGACTTAGGAGCTGGAACAGGTGCAAAAGCAGAGCACAAAGAGGGCAAACAGAGGAGTCAGTGTTCAGCTCTGTCAGAGGAGTGAAATATTTAAGGATTTGGAAACAGTGAGCGTTCTTAGTCCACCCAGCCATCACTGTAGACTGCTGTGCTCGGCCAGAAAAAGAAACCACTGAGGGAAGGGGAAGGTCTGTGTGATTCTGTGTTCCTCCTAGAGCCAAACGATCCCTAAAACCAACACGTGTGATTGAAATTTCATGCTTTAGCAAGTAAGCTGTTATCTTTCATGCAGGGTTAGATGAAATGTCAAATGCTTTAAGACAGGTTCATGTAAAATGCATTTTCCTAAAATCACTGCTTTGTTTTTTCTCTCAGTCTGCATCAAACCTACAGATGTGCATCATGTTTTGTCAAGGTTATAACCACATTTTCAGGAGTGTGGTGGGTGGGATTTAACAATCAACCACTGAAAACCAAAAAATCTTGTTTAATCAATAATCTATATTTGGATAATCTATATTTCACCAATGTATGTGTTACTTACAGCCCTATGTTCTGTTTTAAAGAAGCACTAAAAAAGTTTTCCCACTACAGAAATAGCACTTTTAGAATATATGTTTGAAAGTGTGAGACAAAAACTTCAGTTATATCATTAGTCAGTTATATCAGTAGCTATATCATGCCTTTTATTAGCCAATTTCGCTATTAAAAGTGAATAATACCTGACTGTATGCAGCATATTTCTGCAATGGAATTGGTAACCAAAACTAACCCTTGTGCAGTATCAGTAAGTCCAAGACAACTCCCATGTCAGCAAGTGCAACAAAAATGTGATTCTTTTGTGCACCTTCAAGGCTTTGCAATTGGGTGTATGGCAAGTGATCCAAAACCATTACTTACAGAGAAAGCAAGTGCTTGTTTTGTGGGCCAGTTTTAAAGTTTCTATATAAAACTCTCTTTAGCACCTACACTGTCCTTAGGTTGTCTCTGCAACAGCTTTAAATGAGCGTGTGAGAAATCTTGTGCTGTTGTCATGCTGTTAAAGTGCTGTTTCCTTCTTAAATTTCCACTTATCCATTTCCACTGAAATCCATTTATGTGCTTTCTCTGGGAGAAGTCAAAAATCTTTTCTCTTATGTTTGTCATTTACTTTTGGGCAGTGTATCTTCACTTCTGACAAGAGAGCAAGCATATCTTCCATTTCCTTTACTCCTGTCAGTTTTACATGTTCCTGTTGAACAATATAAATGAGACACACAATACAAACATCAATGCATGTATTCTTCTGCTGAAAAGGGTTATGATTGGGCTTCATTTGCTATGATAATTGATACATTTCTAAAACCTCTCTTGCATTTACATGTAAACGTTATGTACGGGTCCACCAAACAGCTTGTTCCGAAGCTTTGCACTTTTGTTATTCTGTGTTAGAATTAACACAACTGTGTGTGCACTAGCACAGTGTCATTGGGGCTGTTGTGGTTATTTACTTAGACATGTGGTGTGAAAATGATGCATTATGCACCGCCTTTCAAATCTGCTGTCCTGCTGCCCAAACTGATCTTTCCTCTCGTCTTTCTCTATCTATCTCTCTTTCTCTCTTGCACACACACACACACACCTCTCATGTTGGCTGTAGGTTCCTAAGGAAAGTCAGTGAGCGGGTTGCAGCTCTTGGCTGCAGTTATCTGTGCAGAGCAGGTTGCATTCTTGATGTGAGTTTCTATGATGGAGTACTGCTGAAGAGGATGTCCATCTGTTCTCTTCATTATTAGTTATGTCAGACAGTTGTTTAGACATCATTTGCCTTGCTTGGCATTTTCTTATCTAGTATATAAGCATTCCAGTCGTTGGAGTTCTATTGTCACTAAATGCCAAAGGGACATTGCAGGGAAATGAGCTATTTCAGAAAGTACGAACAGTAATTTGCTAGCCAGTAAGGTATTCTGATGCATTTCGAACATCAACTGGATGTATTATCTATTACCATAATTATTTGCTCATTGATACATAAAGGGTACATCTGAAGTGTATTTTATTGTATGAAATAAGACAACAACAGCTCAGTCCAATATGCAATGGCTTGTAAGCTTTGTTTCATTAGGTCAGTGTAACTTTTTAGTCAAGAAGTGATGTGGAAAGCCACAATGTGATACTTAACATGTTTTAGCTATAAAATGAGACAATAAACACATCACAACCTATTAGATCAACATAACATTTTTTTCAGAATAAATTAAACAGATCAAATAGATTTAGATGCATGGATACAACAGGCACATGTATATACGTATTTAGTGATTTGGTAATAGGATAAATTCCAAACATAGATTCAACACAAACTTTCTCTTTTATTTCAACAGGCCAGTCTCTCTGTTTGGACCCTAAAGACAAGAGAAGCAATATTGAATATAACTGTTATTATGTTGCAGCCTTCTGGTATTATATTGGGACAGATTTCCAATGATGTCTTTTTTCCACAGTGGAAAGGTAATAAACTACTGTTGATATTGTAGTGTCATGACCTTCGTCCTCTCTGAAAACCTTTAATATTTTATTATCTCTATCTATTTATCATCTGAAATAAAACGTCAAACTTGTGGTAAACTTCTGGATTTGCTGCTCAGAACTTTCACAGCTTGATTAGTCTGCAGTTTTTCACAGAATCCCCGAAGTGCTATATGAGGGAAAATAATTGTGTTTAAAAGTGTTATAAAAAGTGTTTTTTAAGACACAAACAAAATATTTTTGTAGAACTTAGACATTTAGACAATTAGCATTTAGGTCACAATGTGTCACATTCCTCTTTTTTTAAATCACAACATCCACACTTCGTGATAACTGCTTTAATATTACATTTATTGCATTTTTCATCATGCCCTTTAAGGCTTTTTTAACCATAAGGAAAAACAGACATGTATACTACATTTAGTGTTCACTACATGGAAACACTAAATGGTTATGGAAATCTCATACTACAAAGACATACATAGATGTATTTTTTACATAAGTGTTTTATTTATTTTTAAGAAGAAACTCCAAAAACAGACATTAAATCCACATATTTCAGATTCTTGGTTACACCATTGTCTAATTTATTGCATTAACAAACTGCCCCTTATATTTAACATTATACTTTTGTTTTTATTCTGGTTTTATGTTTTTCTATATAAAGCCTCTTTGTCAGCTGGTTTGAGCTCTGGATGTTTCAGCTTGTGAGACCATTAAGAACATAGAGATCATGCAGACAGTCCTACCAAATGTAATGTTATCCTTCAAAACGTAATGCTGGGTGCGAGCATTACCATTGATTTGCTACTTCTGTACGACCATTATAATTAAAAATGCGCACAGAATTATTAACAGTGTTTAATACTATAGCCTTTAGAAGTATTTTTGTACTTAAAGTACTGGCGTTAATTTTGAAATTTGGCTATTTTGTTGTTTTTATTCGTAATAAGCGGAAGGCAAACGCTTTTGTTGTCACGCGTCTGGAAAAGGAAACAAACGTCACATGTCCGTATGCAAAAAAGGCGCTAGTTTAACTTAATGAAGACATCCACTAGGTGGAGATTGTAAACAGCCGTTTCCAAAAGTCGCATATTTTAAGCAAACTTATGATAATCCGTTTATATTTCTTCATATGTGCATGCCTGTGGAATAAAATCACTATTAGGCATTGTCGACAAACGATACAAAGCTTATATAATAGGTTGTATCTCTGTATGTGTCTGTGGATCGTCATTTCAAAATACAGGTATGATATTCGTTTAGGTTTTGCATGTTTTAATGTTTTAACACTTCAAAAAAATGTATATATTGCTATCACTGAAACAGTTTAATTGTAGAACAATAATCTAGAATATAGAAGTTTATATATTGTATGCAAATTAGTATTTTGACAGTACAATAAATGAGTTAAACAAGAAGTAAATTAATTTAATAAAATGTATAAAGCTACATTATTGTCCACAGTAGCATGTGTATGCAACATAGTTATCTAACTGTCAAAACAGCAAAAACACTTGATCTTATGACTAAAATGATCTTTTGTTTCATCTACTTTGATGATGAGGTCATTTGTATGGATTCCGGATACTGATTGGAGTAAACAGTGTGTACTGGATGCAGGAACCTCTCCAAAGGTCATGGACCTGTGGCCACCCAGCATCATTTGGATGATTCATGAGCATACTCCAGGGTTACTGGCACTGCCTTGGAGCTTGCCAGTGGCCAATCCCTGAGTCCCTAGCACTCACCTTTCCTCATTTCACTTTATACACGTGCCACCATGGAAACAAGGAGCGTACGGGGAGTGTGTATGCTGATATGTAATTACCCTGAAGGTAAGTTGTCTATTTCTCATTCAACCATAGCCCAATCAGCCTTGATGAGCCAATTTAGCTGTAAGCATCTCACAAACCAACAACAACAACAAATGAATGTTTTATACATGGACTATAAAACAAGGCATTGTGTTGCAATAATCATCAGATTAATTTGTGCACTCTGTAGTGATAAATAGAGTGCCACTATAGTGTCAGGATAATCTTAGAATATCTGTTACAGTATGTATGCTTTTGATGTTGAATTGTATAGTGATGTACCATTGAAATCTCATCATTAATGTCAAGCTTATTAAGTTGTTTATTTTCTCGCACTGTAAGCGCAAATTATCTTAACTGAATGTTGCGCTGCATGTATTCTTGCAGTATCTGCTGAATCACTCTCCTTTAAAGCACTTAATGCAGTGCAGTTGTGCTTGGATGTGATTTTTTTATGCAAATAGATTTATAGGCTGATTGATAAATGTGACTTTTAAGGTAATGGAGGTCTAGCTAGTCCATAAGCAATAAATAGTCTAGAATAATGTTGTGTTGGCTCACATTTAGATTTATATAAAAATATTCTTTCTTTGGTATATTATTTGTTAAGATCGATGTTTGTTTTTTCTGTATTAGGAAAATGACATATTATTTAAGTCAATTATTTAACTAATTAATTAAGTTTAGCCAAGGGATGAGATGCAGTTTTTAAAAAGAATTTGCTCAGCAAATTGGTCTTTAGTCGATAAGAGTGAAGTATATTCTGATGACTGTACACAGAAAAGTCGCTATTATTGCCCACTCCTGCCGCCCTGCAAGTTTTGCTGTATCACAACCTACACAGATAAATTAGATTTTACAAATAACCCTGGTGCTTAAGAAGAAATTTAAATATAATGATTACGTACTAAAGCATTTGCACCGGTGTGTTCGGTCTCATGCCACTTAACCTTGCGAAATATATTTGATTTATCAGAATAGTTTGAATACAACAGTACATCTGGACATCATTCATTGAGAGAATAATTATTTCCAGCTGTACGCTGTAAGCTGCAGATCTGTGACATTATCCGCCATTATCGACACAGTACAGCGTAAACACATTCTGGTAGAAAGTCGTAATATTAAGCCAATTTTGAGATGATTTGCCTGCAAGGGAAGTAAACAATTTAGTAGTGGGTCGCATCAACTTATTGTGCAGAAAGATGTAACTAGGCTAAACTCCATTAAAAAGCTGTTGCAGTATTTTTTAAAAGTCTTTTTGCCCCACATTCTTTCCTTATTACCCCTCACCGAGAGTAAATCTGTGGCCGTTATTATTGGAAATAATTCAGCAAGGAGACAATTTAGTGGAACCTGTGCTCTAGGGGTTATTAAACGGCCTGCATCGCATCTCAGTCCCTCTTCACCAGCCCAGGCTTGGAATTTTTTTCATTTTCTGACCCAGTAGTACATTTTAACTGAATTGGGCGGCAGCTCCAGCCTTTTAATATCTGATTTTGCTTTGAAAGATTCTATGTCAGCTTTAATAGATGATCCCATGAAAGACTATAGCCATTTCAAATTCATACGCTTGTAATCTACTGATGATATGCTCGTGTTGATGTGTGAGACCCTATGATTGGCCATCTCACAGTTAGTCGCTAATGCGAAAACCAATTTGCATCAAACATCATTTGCATTGTGCAAGTGTAATTATGAATCATGGAATTGTCAGATCACCATCTTTCACAAGTACAATAAAACTGCAAAAACAACACCCACGGCAGCCCTTCATCTGGGTACAGGTTGAAACACATTACAGTTCATCACCAAAGACAGAATTATCCAAAACGAATACTGCGGTTGCTCTCATTGTTTTGACACTCTCACACTCATCTCCTGACTTATTGTAATGTGTCAAGCTTGAGAAAAAGATTACATGAATATGAATGGGAAGGCAATCAGGCTGTCAGGCGTTGTCCATCGGGAGATAGTGTGGAGAAAAAGTGCAAATGAACTGTGATGACTCTAGAATATGTAAATACTGCTTAGTTAAATAACTTTATTGTGTTTGTCTGCCTAAACCATAACAAACTACTTGTCTAAAGTTGTGTAATTACATATTTTAAAACATATCATGATGGAGTCATATGGGATTGCTTAAAGTCTGCGCGCATAAATTGACTGCCAGTGCAGTTTATTATGCATGTTCTGCTAAGTGTACGTGGCAGCGAAATTCATGTTTTACTTTGATGTCTCAGTGTGTTCTTGTCTTCTTATCAGTTAATTGTGTGGCCACAATCTTATATTTGAAATAAGACTTTTTCGTACGCTTTTATCCTTCAGAATATCCCACATATATCTGACTTCTATCTGCTGGTTTATCTTTGTGCCTATCACTGAATTACTTGGATACTTAAACTCACTTGTCTGCAAACCCTCAAAATCTTCTGAAACTAAAAAGTAAGAAAATTCTAAAACGAGGTTGAATGGCTTTTTTACTGACGTACGTTGGGAGAGAATGTCTGTTTCCAGCACAAAAAATCCAATTATAATTTACAACAGCGCTTTGACAGTTCTATGCATGGAGGAGAGAACAATACAATGCATTAGGCCTAGGGCAGCAAAGCCATTATACAGACATATGAAGCTAACTATAAGTGCACCATTGTATTAAATATAGGCAGTCATGGCACACAGTAATCATATTTGACACTATCCTTGCATTATCCACCATGAAGGTTGGTAAAGATGTGTCTGCTCGGTACAATATGGCAGTGTGGTATCTTAGTGCAGTGACCTAGTTATGGATTGGGACACTGGCAAATATATCTGCAAGGATTTGCCAAAGGGAACATGAAATAGGTGGTAAAATGGTTTAATGACGATCAGAATAGTAGTGTGTTCAGGGCACAGGCTTAGTGTTCCACTTCTTGTTACCTATTCACACAGCAAGCAGGAACAGAATTCACTTCACTTACCCAACAAACAATTAATAATCTTAGTTGACTCAAGATTCAGAAAAGAAAAATAGGCACCCTTTGGAAATTTGGATTAATTTAGGCTACTGAATACGTTTGTTGATTATAGTTTTAGTATTTAAACACTAAACCACAGATTAAAGATGCAAGTACTGTACATGAATTTTACAGTAATTTGGCATTACACAGCATGTAAAATAACGTGCCAGGTAACGGAGCAGTGGAAAACACAAATGAAGCCAACATTTAATTTTTTTCTGTTAATGAGCAAACATGAAGATAAAGCACACATAGATTGCCATATGGGCAGCATCCAAACCTGCATCCACACCTGATAATGTTGTCTTCAAGTCTAAAACTGAAATACTCAACATATGGGAGTGAAAAACAAGAAATGTGACTGCAGAGCAACATTTGATGCAATCAGTTGGCATTTGTGTTCAACAATGTTTTTAATTCATAATTAATTGCATATAATTTCTCTTTGTTCTGCATGTTGTTTGGTAATCACACGTACAATATATCAGTCGTAAAAAGAGGATTCTCAGTTCCACCAGATATTTTTTCAGCATGATTCATCTTAAAGTATGAATCAGACAAAATTATCTGGGTGAGAGTTACTTACAAATAGCTCTTAATATTACACCAGTTTAAGAGACATGAATCAGAGAGTAAGTATCTCCAATGTACTTAACTGATGTCCATCAAATGGAGTAATATTGGGTTGCTGAAACATTTCAACCCCTTTGTCATTTACACAGAATCTGAATTCTACACATTAATCATTGCACAAACGTGATGACCAAACTGCCAAATGTCAAGTAATTCATATACAAAAAAAGATAAGAAATATTGGAGCAAGTCCGAACTGTCATTTCCTTCAGTGATACATAATTCAGTGATCATATATTTGACATATATGGTCAGTATTTTTGGTATCACTTTGCGTGTTTTCCTGGAAGGCCCCCAGACTGCGCTTCTCGATCACATGCAACAGTTGATCCTGATTTGGCATCCTTCGTTTTCATCCTTATTTTTTGTTAGCGTAGAAATAATATACTTTGTTGTATAAATGCAATATAATACTTGGAGTTGTAGTGCTGTGTACTGATTTTTACCCATGGGTCTCTTTATACAGTATTTAAGGAATCATGACTGACATTTCTATTTTTAAGAAATGTGCTGACATTTGGTTTGCCTTGTTTCTTGCATAGAATCACTCACCTTTGATCGTGTTTTGCTCGTAATCATTCCTGCCAAAGAGACATGCACTACATTTAAAGTTACACTCAACATCAGCTCCACGTACCCTTAGTGCTTCTGACACAGACATCACCACTTACCTCTCTAAACTTTTAACCCTGTTCAATAAGCCATTATAGTTTTTACTATGGTGGGCAGTGGATGAAAATGGGAGAAAGAAATATATCATGTTTATTTATATTAGATACTAAATGCTGCTTTTCCAACTATATCGAAAAGGATGATAAACAATTCAACACCACAGAGGTAGTCATGGGCCCAAACACTCACATTCCTGTGGACTGCGTTAATGATAATGCTTTGTGAATGGCAGTACACTGTGTACAGGCTAGCTGTGTCTGTGAAAGCTTTTAGAGAGAGAAAAATAGCCTATTACCATCCGGGAGTGAGTAACACCCCATGACAAAAAATGCTGCAATATTGATGCTGGCATCAAATTACTTTCAGGTTTAAAAACTTGGAACAACCGAGGTGTAATATTTTCTGTCCTCCAACCACTAAGCGAAGCATACAGTACATCGCTTTTGCCTTGTTTTGTGTGTTTTGCCCTTGGCATTGCTGGCTTTTAAGAAAGCTCTGAGTATTTTTATTATTGACCATAATTACGTGCATTAATTTCCTTCATGTACACATTCCGGGAGACTGGAAAGTCTCAAGGATGAAATTGCACTGTTTGGCAGAGGAAGGCTTTTTGTTCTCTGCTCTTGTCGCTACTGCAACTAAGGGAATTGGAAGCACTGCCAAGATTTAAAAATGATGGCCAGCACCATTTTGAGACGGTTTGTAATCTTCTCAAGCAAAGGCCTGACACACTTTTTTTTTTGATGCCACATGGTGAAGTATGATGACAACTAAGAGCTGCTATAGGATCAGGTCCATTGGGTGAAGGTCAGGAGAAATGCTGATGGGCTGCTCAGGGTCAGTGCTCATAGCCCTGAAGCCTAACAGCCTTCTGGAGAATGTGACGGCAGAGGACAAGGGAGGAGATGATCTCTGACATGAAAAATAGTGTCTGTTTCTTACTGACAAGCTTCTGCTTTCGGGTCATTTCTGTTATGCAGTACACCTTCATTCCCCGATCATATATGTCTTAATACATTAGATCATGTACTAAATGTGCTATTTATTAAAGACTGAAAACATATTTGTTTTTTTATTGCAGTATCACAATTAAATGAACACAGCAGTGAATTTTGGTTTAAGCAGATTTACCATGTCCCTTTGTGTCCTAAAACAATTTACTGCTTTCTTTTTTTCACTGAATTATTTACTGAATTATTCCAATTGTTTCTTCATGTTTATCTTTCTCTAATGGTCACTTTTTTAAACAGAATATGTTTTCTTGGAAATATTCCTCAATATGTCTTTCCAGGTAATAACTCACATTTAGTCAGTTTTGGTTTAGTTTTCAAAGACTTGGTATGTTTCCTTTGTTTCTTTATTCCTACATTCACACTTGTCATTAGTTGTAATAGGTCCTCATTGTTTTTTAATTAGATCACACCTGTTTTGTACTGAGTTTGTTTTTCTGTGTATTTAACACCTTCGGTTATCTTCATTCATTGACTGGTGGTGTTTGTGTTAATGGCATGCTGTTACATTTTTGATAGTTTTGGCTGCTGTCTTTTATGTTATTTAATTAAAGTAAGGCATCATATTTGGTGGAAAAACAATACAACATCAGTTTATTTTTTTGGGTGTATTTGAATTCCTAACATGTGACGGTGTGAAAATTTCAAAAGATTTAAAAAATATCTTTGAATTGACACCCTTAAGTTAACTTAATCCTTTGGTTAGCTTTTCTAACCTGATGGGCAGCCTGCTAATTTTCTTGAGGTAGAGTATTTATGTTTACGTTTATGTACTACACCGGAGCGTATTTTTTGAAAGTCTGTTATGCACTTGAATAGAAACCCTTCCTTCGATTACAATAAAAGTGTTTTCTTTTCTGAAAAGTTAAAATTGTTCTAACATAACAGGAAAGACCCTTGAAAGCTAGCCAGAATTTTATCCAAAGTAACTGTTCACTGTTTTGGCTGTAAGTGCTTATGAGTACAAGCTCAAATTTGTTTGCAAATTAAAGTTTCCTTTTTAAAATAACAGAACAGTTTTTAGTGCACTTTTTTGATGTGTCTGAATTCCACATTCACTCTGCAGTTCATTGTGATCCAGTCTTAAACTTTGTGACCCTACGGGTGTTCACAGTTGGTGCATTCATCCTATAATTCTCTTATTATGCCAATCAAGCTACTAGGTGTGCTCAAATTACAATAGGATTGGAGACCGATCTTTGCCCTTTGGGACTACAACCACTGTATTTTTTTAATTACAGCTTAAAAGTTTAATGCTGAGTGTTCGCCGAATTTGACGCCGTGGTGGGGATTATCATAACTAATGTATTTTAATAATAAGCAGGTTTAAGAGTCAGCGGAGGTTGATTATAGTGGCTGCAAAAGCGTGATTGTCAGCCTTAAGGCTAGAAGCCCTAATGGGGATTTATTACATACCAAAGAGGGTTCACATGCCTTCATTAAAATATTTCCTTTGCTGTCCAAATGCCCTGTTTAAAAGGCAACAAACACAGAGCTACCATTAAGTTTACTGTTTCACTGGTTGTTGAATGGTTGACATTTGTTCTGGTAGATAATGAGTGTAATTAAAGTTTAACTGACTATTGCGGTAGGAAACTTAAACCTGAGCACCACCAGGAGACATTTAGAGTTAATATGATTATCACTAGTTTATGTTTACACATCGTTTTAGGGGTAGATTTATTTGACGCATTTTCTTTTCATGTTTAGTTAGAAAGCAGCATCAACAAGAAGTGGCTAAAACACTCTTTGGAAGGACTTTGTTATTTTAACATTGTTGAGGTTACAGTTAATAACAGTGAGCGTCTTGTGATTTTATGTAATTCTTAAAATTGGGATGTCGGAACAATTCCTGTCGGAAAAGGAATTGTTCCAGTAGCCATTCTGAGCAATTCAGTTCTTTTTCCTTCGAATGAAACGCCTCCAGTAATTGAACCACCAATTGATATTTTACTTAGAAAGTCATCAAAAAGGTCTAAATTTAAAAAGAGCACCTGTCAGGTTAACAGAGCTGTAGCTTTACTTGTAGTATTTTACGAAGGTCAAAACAAATGAGCATTGTTAAAAATAACATACCACTATCAGTTTTATCTGAATGGGATTAGATGTACCAAAAGACTCTCAAATTAGGTTGGTAACAGTTGGTAATTGGTAGTTGGTGCTCATGTGAGAAAAAAACAGATGAAATTAGACGTGGCCAGACAAAGTATGATCAAATAAATTGGCTAAATATTACATTTACATGTGGGAAAACTAGTTCAGTCTGAGATGGGCTTTAGTGTAGTCTTGCAAAATGTTTTACTAGTTCAGCCTCAAAGTGTCAGGTACAAAGTTTTGGTGCACTGAGGTGAGGATACACTGCCATTCACTGTCAGGATTCACTGCCATGTATTGACACTCTTCAGTCACGTCCCCAGTGACTTTTATTAAGTCCAGCTCAAACCAAAAAAACAACAGAACAAACAACAGAAAAATCTACTTTAACCCTCACAGAGTCTGAAATGATGATGAGGCTCAACCTATAGTCTGTAATCTGATGACAACTTTTTGGCGTTACTGGGGACAAAGAGGGGGCAAAAGGCTCCAGTTCGCCAAACTATTAACTATTTTACAGGTATAAATCGAAACATTATATTTCCTAGTTCCAACGGACCATAGAATCCTTCTAATATATTCCCTATGGACGTAATCTGGTGAGTACTGTGCAGTGGCGTGTGGACTTCTGAAATAAGGAGAGCAATTTCCCCTTTGAATTTGTTTTTTTTAGTCCAATATAAATTCATCTTTCAGTTCCAGTTGATGTTTACAAGGTTTTCAGGTTAAAGGAACAACATATAAAATTTTTACATAATCAACAACAACAGCAAAAAGAGTATACTATTTTTTAGGGTAACAATATATTTACGTTATATAAAAGTGTGAATTTTTATGTCAAATTGTTTTTACATTGCTTTAAAACTAATAACTATGGTGGCTAATATTTAGCTATTATATTATTGCCTTCTTTCAAGATTTTTATTAGTCAATAAATCCATAGTAAACATTGCCAGTGAAATGAGGGTGATGATTTAAAGCCTTCAAAAAAAGCCTTCATCATTTCAAGTGATAAAAGTGCTGATATCTGAGTATGGAAGTTTAGTGAGTTCATGTCCACCAGTTGGATCCATTCAGAATGATTTGATGCCTGCGAACATCACAGGCGCATTATCCTGTTGACAGCATAATCAGCCAAAGGATTTCCCAAAGCATGCTTTACAATGTCAATAAGAACACAGTGAACTCAAGGGAGGCCAAAGAGACGCTATCCCATTCTTAAAATCTACTGTAGGGGCTTTTGCACTGCAGGAACTTTCCCTTAGTTCCTAAAGCTATTGGCAGAAGTTTGGCAGAAGTTCCTACTTTTGGTATGTTTGCACCGTAGGAACTGGGAACAATTTTAGCTCTAGAAACACCTTTTAGAGGAACTAAATTAGCACCTACTTCAGAGCAGGGTCTTACCCAGCACAACAGGACCTTATAGTGATGTAATTGTAAGCTGACTGGCTGAATGCTGTCATGGAACAGAATTTTGTGTTACAAGGCATGAACATACTGAAGGTGCATACTAATATTAACAGCATTTATCTGTCACTTTTGTCTGCAGCATTTCGCTGCTTCGATGATATAAAGCACTGCAATCTGTCGTAGGAGATGTAGCCTCTTGCTGTTTAATCGCAACTTATAAGCCTACATCTCATGTGCGATATCACAAAACCCATGACATATAATAAAAACAATGCTTCAATCACGCTGTCCTCCAGTTGTTTGCTTTTTGAATGGCACACTGACTTACGTCATTTCACAGTTCTTACTGCCAATGTTCCTATTTTCTGAAATTCGTTCCCCCTCAAGATTTCTGGTTTCTTGAACTTAGTAACCTGTAATTTGGTTCCTAGAACTAACTGGTGTGAAAGCGACTTATGACACTGTTAACACAATATTCCTGTAACTCAACTTGCAGAGCATGTCAAGGTCATGGGTTTGATTCCCAGGAAATGCACATACTGATAAAAATGTATAGCTTGAATGCACTGTTGTTTAGGATAAAGTGTTGTTTTGGATATCTCCCAAATACATTAATGTAAACAAAAAGCAATTTTTCTAAAGTTACTTTAGAAAAATGAGTGCTTGACACACTGTTCGATCTCATTTTTCAAAAGTTCTGTACACTTTGTCATCCAAATTTTTAAGGAGGCCTCTTTGGAGAGAAAAGGCCTCTGGCACTGAAGTATAAAAGGTGAAGTAAGGTGTGTTAGACGCAGTAAAATCGCTACCTTCTTACATAGTGGAAAAAAAGCACATTAGTCTCTCGCTTGTACAGCTGTGGGCCCAACACTGCCTATGTGATGTGGTTCACAATGAACCTAAATGATGGGTTAACACATTGAATATTTTAGCCACCAGACACAGCAAGAACATCCAGGAATTTGTCTTCACAGGGGAAATAGTGTTGTCGAGGAGAGCCCACTGTGGAGGGAACTCATTAATCATTTCAAACTACTGAACCGTGGAGTTCTTCTGCTCTTCTCAACCATCTCTGCTACAGAGAGAAGCACTCTCATTCAACGCTATTTCGATGTCCTTTCATTAATCACGCCAAATCAAATTGCATGTTACTACTTAATAACAGAAGCCCCCCAAAAAGCTCTCCGGATGCTTCTTGCAGAAACTGGTGTACGTTGAGCAATGACTCTGAAACTAAGTACAACCTTTAATTTCAAACTCTGAATTTAATACACACTGGAGGAACTGTGCCGTAAGTGTGAGTTCTGCTGATGTTCTTAAGCACAGGCTGTTTTGTTCAGACTTTGGAAAGTTACAAGTATGCTCAGTACATTGCTAGTTGTGCTGCAGCTTTGAGAACATCTAAGTGTGCTATAAAACCAAAAAGCTGAATGAAGGACAGCTATTACTAGTTATTTAACATTCCAGTAGACATTATAGCTTTCAGCTGAACCATAATTATACTCCCAGCAGGTTTTGTGGCATATTTTGGTCAAGATTGTAGAAGTTTTTTACTTAACTTTATATGGCATCTCTGGTCTTAGGCGGGGTACACCCTGAATAGATGGCCAGTCTATTGCACGGTAAACATTCACACATACACAATACAAAGGGCAATTTTGTTATATCACATTTACCTAACCTGCATGTTTTTGGACCACGCTGACACCACCAGCAACATGCAGATGCCACACAGAAAGGCCTCTTGCTGTGAGACAACAATGCTACCCACTGTGCCACTGTGTTTTGACATGAAATACATAAAATATTAATACTTACTACAGATGCGATTCCTGAAACTCATTTTGTAGTTTTTAATGAATATTAAAAATAGATTTTATGTGACCACCTGTTTTGCAACTGTACCTTTAAAACTTCAATGTCCTTGGCCCATATGAATTTTTATCTAGTGCTTAATTATGGATTTCACGTTTGATGGTGGGCTTTATATATTTGGCACTACCCCGTTCTTTTATAATCCATTAATTCTTTTATAAACTGTTAAGATCAGACCGACGTGATGAAGGACCTTGTTAAAAAGATAACATCATAAACATCATAACACCGTAAGCCATATCCTATTCTTCTTGATAGTTAAAAACTAATAGTACCTCATTTAGTATTCAGTCTATGGGCTACTGACATCTGCTGTATACTTATTAAGTGTGACTGGGCGGTATAGGCTGCTAAATACTGAATGTGCATCATAGATTTGAAAAGTGTCTGTCTTGTGTTAATCTATTCACCCCTATAATGCTTCAACATCACAGATTGAGAACAAACCTTTTTTGCGGCTTGGTTTTAATATAACTGTGTTTTTGGACTGAGTTTTGACATATGAAAGTGAGATTTTTTTTTCATAGGAACATTGAACTGTTTTACTTCAAAAGATCAAGGAAAATTTGATTTTTCATGATATGACCCCTTTAATAAAGGGAGAGTTCTGCTTCCCTTCAATAAATGATGAAGGGCTGCTTGAAAGATTACTTTGTTTTTATGAGTGGCATTTCATTTTAATTGGTTCATTATTTCCAGCAATTGCATCTTCAGATTCCCTTGATTGCTGCAGCTGTGGTTCATGCTGTGTCAGGAACGCTGAGGTTGTGAACACACACACACCATTTGCCAGATGGACACATTAAATCGGTGCTTGCTGGACCTGGCAGGATGTTATCAGAAGCCATTGACAGCTTCTGCTATGGGTGAATATTGCTATAAAATCAGAAAAAAGTGCTGATGTTATTGAATGATGGATTTCAGTCATAAGGATGTGATGGCTTTCATTTTCTAATTGAGCATCCCTTAAATAGAGCTTTCAGACATGTGTTCTATATTAGCACTCATGGCCGGCGCCTTGCCACCGCGTGATGTTTTATTGTGAAAATATAGTGACTGTTAAATGATGTACATCCATCTTTTCAAAGATGTCAAAAAACAAAAAAGAAGAATTTTATTGCTTCCGTAACTCAGGAGATTTGATGAGTTCTAGGTTTGTTTAAGTTTCAACTTTGTTTTAGATATTTCACCTAAAACCGCTGTTGAGAAATAGAATTAGATACAAATGAGGCAAACTATCATGTATAGCTCAGATAATCTGTAATAATCGTTCAATAATAATCTTTTAGACACATTTGATGAAAAATGTTTGAATTCATACAAAAATCATCAGTGATGTTGGCTTGATTTTAGACTTGTCAGATTTGAGCACAGTCTGAGATCTCTTCTAAAACTCTAGTGGAGACCTGAGATTTTTTTTTCTCAGGAGAAATATGTGAGACACATTATCTCTCCATTTAATAGCATTACTGTCTTGGAGAAACAATTAAGATATTCAAGAGATCACTCTGATGTGCACAAGAGATGTGCTCTGTCTTATGGGTTCACACTATGATACTAAACCAGGTGACACAAAAAAATCTCTGAGGATGGAAAAAGAAGAGTTTTATATTTTAGGAAGTGTCTTTTAAGAATAGAGTTATTGCGAGGGGGAGTCATGGTTATTGCCAAGTTCTCACAGCAATATGATGGTCGATTCAATGAAATGATAAATGGTTTCAAATATTTTCAGGCCAAAAATGTTTTTTCCCATACCACAGCCCAGCCACTGAAAATGTCGTCGCTGCCTCAAAGATATTTTATCTAGGAAATGCTGAGGTTTGGAGAGGAGAAAAAATCCCTGCTTATCCGGCATGACAGGCCCTTGTTTGGTCTATCAGAGACAGAGACGTGTGAAAAACGGTTCACAGAAATCTTTTTGCCATTGATAGCTGTTTTTTTCTTGCTGTAAGGATTTGTCTGTTCTCAGTTTTGTGAACCTTAAACATGACAAGTGCAACCTTCTTATCTGACAGGCGGGTTTGGGAGATCACCAGACTCAAAGGACTGGTTAGTCCAATCTTTGAGCGTTTAGCTGTGCTTTCACCCCTGTAGGTTATTAAAATGCACCATCTGTTTACTGAAACCTGCTCAGCATGATTTACATGCAAGACCTTGTCAGTCAAATTTATGCTCGAATGGATGGGCATGGCACCATATGCTGGGCAGGAGAATGACAAATAAGTAAATCCAACTGCACATTTTTACAGAAATATGGAAGCTTGTTTTACTGAACCACATTTGACACAATACAAGGATGACCAAAGCCAGAAATAAAACATGAAACTGTACATTTGTTTCATTCCAAATCCAGTGAGACCATGCGGGTGATTTCAGCTCTTCTATCTTGTTTACATTAGTGCCCACATGCATATAACCTCTGTTGCAGTAATATTTCACAAGCGCATCTTAGGCAATCACTCAACAACATCACTATCCAAGTCAATTAAGTTGACTGGAGGGTAGATAAACACTCGAACCGTGCCAAAGACAGCTCTTTGAAATTATAACTGCAACTTGTTAAGCTTTGATCTTAACACGGGTCACCTCATTGTGTTGTGTTTTACAGGTGTCATACACCACCCACAGATAGTGGGCTATTTTCAAGCATTCATAGTGCACAGCAAATAACAAGCATGCATCTTCTAGTCTCTTTGAAGACTGTGAGAACTCGATCAAAAGATCAATGGTATTAACCCTTTTTGATAAGCCTTGTTCATGCAATAATAAAAACATAGGAAAAAAACATTTAAATACCCAACTTGCCAAGATTATATCAGAACGACCAGATTCTAAAGGCGCAGATCAAATATTTCTAGTTTTCCTCTTTTTTATACTAACTGTGCTTCATTAGCTAGAAAAGGTTGAGGCATTTTGTACATTTTGTACTTTGTTAGCTTGCTGCACATTTTGTACTTCGTTAGCCAGAAAAGGTGAGCTTGCTTTCACCTTTGTGTTCTATTGAATCATTCCACTGTAAGTTAATACAGTTTTGCCTATTTCAATGTATATTTCTGCATTCTTGGCTGACATTTTTATATAATCTATTATGTATTTATATACCATATATAAATAACTATATTTCATATAATCTTTAATAAATGTTTCTTCTTTCATTTGTCTAACCTGTAAAATGGATTTTCAGTGTTTTATAGAAAACCTGTTTTTATTTTGTTAGCATGTTCTATAAACCTATACATTTCCCTCAAGCAAACAATAACATTTTGCCCTTATTTTAAATGACACAACATAAAGCTAAATGTATGTTTGTTCAGACGTTTGTGCACATTTGTGCACATTTCTTTATTGCTGATTTGCTCTTAGTGTGCTGATATCATTGAGTGTGACATCAGAGTATGTGGCTCCACCTTCAAAATCCTGGGTGTCCTCACTTTTAAAGTACTAGCATTATTCATTAGAAACACCTGAAGACAATATACTGCACTTATAAGTACATTACAGTAATCACACTCACAGTAACAAGTGATTCGAATTCACAGTGTTCTCACTTATGTTTAGCTTTGTACAGGAATATGTTAAAATCTAAGTTTTGCCCCAGCCCGCAGCATTAGAGCTGAAATGCCATGAATGTGATTAGGTAAGTGACTTGCATACGGTGTGCCGTATATTTTCAGGCTATTTAACTAGCGGTGTGTTAAGTTAGTATGCTAAGTGTTTAGCTTGCACAAGCAAGAAACTACATCTATAGCTTCAGTTATGTACCAGTTAATGTAGCATAATTTTAAAGACATAAATGATTGTATGTACAGTCATGCATACATTTACAGTTAAGATGACATATATAAATGATTAAGTGATTGAACATTACAAGATGTATCCAAACCTCTTATAATGGATGTTTTAAATTGAAATTTGACCAGACATGTTCCTTGGCCATTTGTAGAATAATGAAATTGAATTTTTTGATATTTTGAAAAGAGGAACAAATCAAATGAATTTCAAGGGCTGCTGAGTACACAGGATGTTCAAGAAGTAATCTTCATGCTAATATCTTGTGGGTTTTTAGTCCCGTTGCATTTAAAAACACAGAGATTGCAATTATTGGATAACTCATTTCACAATTCAGGGTCACGTTCATTATGTTCTTTCATTGGTGTCTTCTGATATACTTAAATCCACAAACTTTTGTCTTTCCGGTTTCCTTAAGGCCACCCAGCAGATACGTGGCCATTTCTAGACAATGTATGTTTACAGCAATAAACAAATTAAATATAACAGAGCTGCAACAACAACAGAAGCATGAGTAAAATAAGCCCACTGGCATGAATGGAAATGGCAGATGGAAGTAAGGAGTGCTGCCCAAGAGACACATATCGCATAGATAACTGATGCCAGCCCAACTGCATCTGACAGGAGGCTGCAATATTTAATCAGACCTAGCACTGAATCAACACCACCGCCAGCTGCAATTCAAATCCCTTTATATAACCCAAATGCCAATTAGCTGGAAATAGCACAGCGCCACACCCTGTTGTCAAACCATTATATTATGATGTGCTGGCAGAGTCTTCGTTTGGCGACTTGACAGTCGGAACAATCAGAAAGTGGGAGCCGTGCAACTGCACAGTTCATAATCCAATCCTAAAAGTTGCTCCCAGTGTCACCCCTCCAAAATTCAGCCATTAGCAAACATTGACTCTGAATGAAATAAAGCAAAATATGTTTTTAATAGTCAAGAGGATCATC
>JAZGTJ010000177.1:0-198226 GCA_036877575.1 Botia almorhae | reverse complement strand
ATTTAGGTACAGTACAGTCAGAATATAGAGACAAAGTAATGCTGATTGCGTAGCTCATAATTTGGTCTTAGTTCTTTCCTGTGTACTGTAAACAAACTCTGGCAGTGACTACAGTAACCTATTGTGGCTTGTGTTTGGTGAAGTTTGTTTGCCTCACTCTGACGTACTTCACAGTATTTATGTTCTGCAGAGAATATTATTAACAATCAAAATGAGCTTTATTTCATCTGGTAATAAATCTTTATTTTGCTATTTGTTTACACAGCTTCTTTGGGCACAATATTAATACAGAGGGTTTTATCTTTGGCAGTAGAGCTAAAACAAGTTAAATTTGCAGCTTTCTGATAGCACACCGCTCTTGATGTTTAGTGTCTTTGTCTCACACACAAACAATCAAAAACACACGTGCACGCACATGCAGCTGTTTCAATATCCTCAGGCTTTAACGGCAAGACATGAGACGGTTTGTGTTTGGTGGGTACTGTTGTGTCCTTACATATCGTACGTGATTGTTATTTTGGTCTATGCTCGGAGGGAATAGCAATAAATCAAATTAAAAAGTAATTTCTCCCCAGTGGTCCTCACCAAAGTCATTTCTGCTTCATTTTTCATCACATTACCTTACTCATTTATCATGTTTTATTGTAGTCTGTGCAGTCGTCTAATTGGAGAAATATTAAGGAAATATTAAGCAAAGGTGTGTATGGAGGTCTACCTCATTCAATTTTGTAACCTAATTATTTTTCTGAATTGGCTCGTATACAAATTTGGCTAACGATATTATCTGATATGACAAACCTCTGAAAATCTTCCTATTTAGCGTAATTTACACAGACCTTGATTGCGCATCCTTGTTCGTCTATTATCTGCTCTACAAATACAACAGCACTCAAAAATTATATTTCTCTTCATGAAACCGAATAGTCGTTCACCCTGCTTTAATAACCTCCCGTGATTGGTTGAGCAGCCCTCTGTCTGTTCCTAATAAAGGAACAGGGGTTGTGTCACAGCACTGGTGTGAAGCACAGAGCAGGGGCTTGTTTATTCTCAAAGGTAGCTCTCAAAACGTCAGTCTTTTATATGGGCTCTTTGGCAGGGTTGAAAGAAACCTCAAAGCTGTTTATGAAGTGTAACTCACCGAGATGACAGGGTAACTTATGGAGCTAGTACCTCAGTCCAGATCATAACCTCCCTGTGTAATCTGCTTGCCCATAAATGAAGACGTCCCAACAGTACAATACTGTGCTCAAGGGACTGGAACTAAATAGGGCAGTTTGTGCATGACTTTCAGGCAGATTTATTCTTTCAGTTTAGACTAGCATACTCGGCCGCCTATTAATCTGCTGGTAAGTGGGGAGGGAATCGGTATGGATTCAACAACATGGTTTTGCTTAGCAAAATTCTGTGGATTAGGGACTGAACTTGGACACACAGATCTCTTTATCATACTTGGGTGAAGTAAGCCAGTTCTCACATCAGCAAAAATACGGATGTTTTATTTTATACTCCTTTGGTAGAGCTTAATTTTCAAAAATAACGATATATATACATACATATTTTCTCTGTGATTTTTCTTGGGATGATCTTGACTTTGTGTTACAGAAGATGGTGAAAATATGCTGTGACATTCTTTTTTAGACCTGTGGGTACACAGACACTTCCTACTCCACAGTGCTGGTACTCAGCGGCCGTTTTCTATGCTGTTCATGAGCCTCACCGCTTCAGCAAGTTTTGGTAATGTAATCCATGATCGATTTTTCTTCCCTTCTTCAATAAAGTTTTTTAGCTTTGCTTCGGGGCACATTGCAAACAGCAAAATGAAAAACCTGGCCATGTGCCTAATTACCTGTGTGCTTACCAGGTCAAATGTTTTTCATGGTTTGACAGTTAAAGTTTAGTTTTCCAATATTCAGCTTTCAGCAATTTCAGAAATTGTGTTTTTTTCAATGGCAAATAATACGCCCTTTGACAGCCAGCTACAGCCTGCATCTTGTGCATACTGGATCATGCACTAAGTGCACTTGAAAATGTAATGTTTAAAGGTGAACTCAGGTTAGCTCTAAACAATGCACATTAAACAAACGTTTCGGTACATTCACTGAAATGGTTACGCTTGTGATAAACCATAACCGTCCCTCATCGGAGAAGATTCTGATCCAACAGCATTGGACACGCTCACATGTGCAAGACCTTGAGCAGCACTCAGACTTGTGCCAGACTGGAATCTATTTCCACACCCAGAAGGTTCCAAAGCCCCTGGGGAGGAGCAGCAAACCCAAGCCTGCGCTGCTAGCAGCAGTCTGCTTTCCGGCCAGTCCCCCCGAGGCTCCTAATCATAGTTGCAAACCCAGGAATCAGGGTCACCAAATGCAAAGCAGAATTTAACAAAAAGAAACCCATAGCATCTTAGCAATCCTATTTTTTGCAGACCGATTTTTGTCTTTGGAGTATGCATTCTTACTGGCCCGGTCTGCTTTGCATATATTTATGCAAACACAAAGTCACTGTAGCGTTTCGAGTCAGCCGATCCTGTAAAGAACAAATAGAGAGATTCAGACATCTTTCCTGTCCTGCTTTGATGTGAACGCAGTCGTCAAATCATTGAGTTGATGACTGCTGCTATGCTGCTCATGTCAAGATATTTAAACAATAAAATGCCGTTGGACAGATGTTTTATTTTTTATTTCCTTGATCACAAAACTTCTCTGCCACAGAACGTCGATAAACACCCTGATTTGTGTAATCAGAGAGTTCTGCTTTTTTTATGATTACCAACGCAGCTTAGCGCTCGAGTCCATTATGATCCTGTCTCTCGCTCATTCTGATGTCAATTAAAATGGCTTTCCTCATCAATCAACATGGGGACTACATTAGCTTTCAGTACATGCCATGCAACTCCATTCCACATGATTTCCTCCCAATTTATCATGACAGGATCCACCAAGGTTTCCACTTTAAAGCTCTGGGTATTGGATGCAATTTACAGCATTTCCTGGTGGGACACAGACCTTTCCTGGGACTTCATGAGGAAGCAATTAGGTACAAAGTGATGTAAATACAGCCATTGCGAAACCATAACAATGACTTAGGCTTGAAGGTATTGCTTTGAGAGCACAGGATAAACACAGTAGAATTAGATTAGTGTTATTAGGACCTACCTAGATTCCAATAAGGTTAAATTAAAAATAGAAAGAAAGAAGAAAGGATGCTGTCATTCATCTAGCTTGAACGACAAAATCATCTTGTTTAAATTTAAACTGCTGAGAAAAAAAGCTAGTTTAATTTTAGTTTTTATTCTAGCTGGTTTATTCTAGCTTTCCTGTAGCTCAGTGGTTAGAGCATGGTGTTAACAACGCCAAGGTCATGGGTTCGATCCCAGGGATTGCACATACTCAATGTATAGTGATCAATGTGTAGTATAATGCAATGTAAGTCGCTTTGGATAAAAGCGTCTGCAAAATGCCTAAATGTAAAATGTAAATGGTGTCTCAGCCTATGCAGATAAAGGCCTCAGCCCCTTTAAAACCTGCAAACCAGACAGACCTGAACAAGCTGGGAGACCAACAAAGACCACCAAACAATCTTAGACTGGTTTAAGCAGTTTTTTCATCAAGCTGGATAGACTCGGGTAAACAGGAAGATGAAAAACTGTCATTTTTTAATTGCACATTGACACGTTCCTAAGTATCCTGCTTTAATGCTCAGCACGGGAATTTTCTATCGATGCTCTTATGTAACACAACAGTGCTTAGGGGAAACTTTAATCTGCAAAATATGAGATCAGAACTCATCTGCCATATCCACCATCAGAGGAACCCCCACTGTGAATGCAATGAACAGTGAACCACAACTGTTCATGAACCACAACGACCACCAAACACAATGACATACAAACACTAGCTCACCCCATGCATCTTCCCTCCCGGCCTTTATTGTGAGAGATGGCAGTCAGGGCGCCCCAAACCTGTGAAGTGACACGGGTTCTAGCTTTTTGCTCTAAGTTTCATCTCACTTTTTCAAGAACAATGGCAGCTAGACAGCCCCGTGTACCATTCTTCACATTTGCTGTGTCCATGGCAACCGAGTGTTATTGCGCAGCAGGTTACAAACTAAAAATATGTGGTACAGCTGAAAGCTCTCGGGATGAAAATGTGTAAAGAATAAGTAGAGCAACAATGAAACAGAAAAAGGACATTGTGAGGTTTAATGTCTGTGTTTTCTACAGTACCGAAATTCAGCCTCTCTCAGGACAAATCAATTCATGTCCTGGACTCAATTCAGGCTTTACTGACTTCAGTGTGATTAAATGAGTTCAAGGTCATGATATCTCTACTTACTCATTTTATGTGCTATTGCTTAGCCAGTGTTTCTGGGTAATTGGATATGCCTCTAATACTGTATGATTTATTTGACATAATTATTTTTTAAAGGAGTCACTTTTTGCACCGTTTGTAAATAGCAGTGGCCATGGATGTTGGCACAGCTATTTGCACCCAAAACAGAATTTAAAAGTTTACATTTTTAATTTTAAACTACAGACACTTCAATTTAAACTACACAAATTGTGTAAAGAATAAGTAGAGCATATATATGCTCTTCCAAATACACTTCTCTAATTGGAAAAGTGTATGTACACTTTACTTATTCTTTTACTCTTTATGTAGTTAAAATATCACTTGTAATTGTAAAATATATACATTCACACTAGTGTAAATAGCTTTTGCCTTAAAATAAAGCATCTTGTAAAATTTAAATGTAATTTATGCATTTATTAATGCTAAATGTCATTATGATCCAAAATGGTAAAGATGTCACGTTTAACATGTAAAACATAGCTCAACTATCATGTAATGACGATGCATTATCTGTTACCTGTTGTACCGTTACAAGAGGAAAGAGGTTTGTTTTTTCCCTCGGCCATTTGTGTGAAATTGACATGAGGTAATGGAAACAAATTTTTGAGACGAGAAAGAGGTAAATTCCTGACTTTTCAAACTCATGTGAACTCCACATAACCTCCCTCGCTGGGAAAGTTAAACGCATATGACATTTTCCAAAACACTGTGACACATCCGGCTGTCAAAAACCAGACAGTCTGCGTCTGATGAAGATGCACACCTCACGGGTGACACAAGAATCAATTTCTAACTTTACAGTGGTATTTTATGGATGTTTTGAATTATAAGTGTCTATTTTCACCCCTAATAGGGACAGCAGACGTAGAGTTGAGGAAGGAGAGCAAGTGGAGTGACTCAGAATCAAGGTGCAACACAAACCACGCAGGTATGTGTACAGAATAAACTGTACTGCTCAGACTCCATATAAGAGTAAAACTTCCTGTTAGCCTGACATTTGAAGGACCTGCTCTCTCTGTGGATTTCACTGATACCTATTTTCTGTCAGAGTTGTGTCAAAAAGAGTAACTGAGCCCCCCACCCAACCCGCGTCTATATTTAGACCTCTCTCCACAGCAAGACACACATGCCAGTATCACGTATTAGCAACAGTCTCCTGCTGTTTAGCTCTCTATGACTAACAGATTGAATGACTGCAAAAAAGTACCCACTCATTAGCCAAGTGATGGAACTGTGGGTTACATGAGGAACTTTCCACTCAACTTTAAGGTCATGTCAGCTACTTTTTCTGTCATATCAGGAACAACCTAATTAATCGCATCCACTTTTAGCAGCTGTGCTACTGTAGGTCGTCAAAATGCAGGTTGTTAACGTACAAACAAAAATATGGAAGATTTTAACCAGTTAGAAGTTAAAAGAAAGTTGGAAAAGCTGGAAAAGGGTATTTTATACCCTTTTAAGGCATATCAGGATATAAAGATATGAAATGTTTTACATGTTATTTTAGAATGTTACTGTTAATTTTATTTTATATTTTGTGCCTTTTTAGTTTATTATTTTAGTGCACTGAAAAGCCATTTAGCCTTTAATACATTTTAAAATGTGAAGTTTGCTATTTTTATTTGAGAAACTGGTTCATATTTCAAAGAAAGTTATTTTTTGGAAATTGGTGCCAATAAACAGCAGGGTCCCATCGTAGTAACTTACCCCATAGGGTTGTGATTTATTAAGATCCCTAATAAAGGATTCTAATTTGCTTGTGCCATCCGACAAATTGCACGTGTGCATCTTGCCCACAAAGTGGGTAACTTACTAAGAATAATTGCCCAAACAACCACATGTGCAAATACGTTGGACATACCCTGACCTTTTTGCATGTGGGATGTTAGCCATACTGATCATGGCCTTCAAAATACTATTTTATTCATTAATTGTATGTATATGGGCTTACAAGTAAAACATGCTTTACCTTAATTTGTCTTTCTATCAAATAAACCGAATGGTTTGATATACTATATGAATGGTTAACCAATATAATATATGTTATAGGACTCTGTGGGGATTTACTTGTTTGTGTCTCTCAAAATGGGGTTGTGAAAATAAGACTTTATTCAAATTTTAATTTAATGTCTTCATGCATGTAGTAACCCTGAGGTTACTATAAAATTATATAATAATATAAAATAATAATTATAACAAGCCAAAACAAGTATAAACCAACTAAACCTGAATTATTGTCTCGTTTGTTCAAACATCCAGATTAGTTGTGACATTGGTTCTTATCCAGACACCCCAGACAGCTCTTGGTATTATTAAAGAGATCTAAATATCGCAGATCGACAGTGAAAGCTCCTTGATTGCATTACATGATATAACCCTCTTGAGCTCCTGCTGGCCTGCTAGTACTAATCAGATGCTGCACAGTTCAGTCCTTGTAGCTGATTGGTTATTGAAAAATACTTTATTTCCTGTTAAGCAACCAAGCATTGAAAGTGAGGTACTGTATTCAGTACAAACGATGTTGGTTTGTGTTTTTGTTATCATACATGTTTTTTGTTTTCATGTTTTGTGGTGTATTATGTTTTGTTTTGCTTTTCTGTATGTGTGAGTGTGCATGGGTAAAAAAGGAGCAAGCCACTGTCTACTTACCCCATTCTTTTACTTCCAAATGCTAATCTCCTGAAGCATCTCTTTGATAAGCATCGGGGCATCTTTCTCACACACTGTGAAACCACAAGATAGGCTCTAATTCTCTCTACCTGTGAAGCGGAGAACACCTCATAGGTTTATGGGTAGATTAAGCGAGAGCTTCAACTCAGTGTGAAGTAGCAGTGAGCACATAATAAAGTGCAGCACTGCTAACAATTTTCTTTACAGCTTAAACATTACATACTTGATCCCTGTGACACATTTGTTTGGATTCACCATGTGAAGGCGTCTCCGCATTGGCTGGTGGGACTCAAAATGTCGCCCTGAGCTGCCCTGAGGTTGAACTGGCCAGCAGGTTACCTGGGTTTTCTAGAGGTTTAACTGTCCTTCCCCCTTACGTCAAAACAGCTACTTAACTCAATAACCTCTCTGACTGTGTGGAATAGTAAGTAGATTCTGTCTGCCTTTGATATGCTGAAAAGGAGACTTAGCAAAGCAGCATTTCTGATTGTTTGCACTCGAATGTGACATCATTGGAAGCCGTGACGCAATCATCTCTCTAGAGTGAGCATGGTGATGGCGATTTGATTTGTGAATTTATATTACATTAGTTAACAGTAACATGGTTAAAAACAAGAATCGATAGCACCTCAAATGGAAAAATCTATTAGAATTACAGTGATGGTGTCCATGTCAATAAGCATAGCCCAAAAGCACCTCTGGCTATCTCAGCTAACAGGTTTAACCCAATATAATGCCTGGTCTGGGATCAGACTCTGCCCTCTTTCACTACAATGAAGTTATAGTCACCGTACCACTCAATGGGATAATATTAACATCACTAATCCTAGTCTATTCACTAAGGGTTTAAGCAGTTAATCAGTTAAGAGTACAGCAGTTTGGCCAAGCTGCTTAAAAATAAAGCACTACTCTAACCAGTTAACATAAAAATAGCTGTATGAAAACCATTTTCTACACCAAAAGCTACACTGGAAAATTAGCTTGTTACAATAATACCACTTAATTCTTTTTTAGATCATGAAAGAAAACCTCCAAAAACTAGTTGACTACCATTATAATAAGCAAAGCTTTCTACGTACATATTTGCAACAGCACAGTTCAATACAGTAAGCGATTTAGATTTGTTAAGCCATGCGTAGCAATAACGCAGGTGTTTAAAAGATTTACAAAAAATAAATGCGTATAAATGCATGTGATTTTTCTTAAAGAGACAGTTACAAAATTGGAGAAGTATGAGCGTGTAAAAGAAGTAATGACACAAGACGTGACACAGAAACAGTGACATTAACAAAACGTTTTAATTTTTAGTTGGAAGCATATTAAGCATATCATACTAATGGTTGTGCATTCAGTTCCCAAGTGCAGCTGAATGCTTGTAAAGTACTAAGAAATAGTGAATACCCTGGATGACACTGTTAAAAATATTTCCAAAAAATGTTAAACAGAACATATGCACATTTTTACCAAGAACAGAATCACAGAAGAGTGGAAAATAGAGTAAGAACTGTTTTCTACAATATTCTCCAATCTATATTCTCCAATTTAAATATAGATTAGCTTTAAATTGAGAACTGTATTCAGAAAATGAGGCCAAACCTTTATTTTGTTACACTAATAATGGTAATTACTACTGAATGATTAAAAACAGCCATCTTCCCCATCTTGGCCCTGATGCCACGACAGGTGTGTGATGTACATTTATCTCAAGATAACTCATGGACCAAGGTGAATTCTGTGGTTTTGGTTGTTACCAGTTGTAACGCAGCTCTTGTTCTCCTGCTAGCATGCAGGTAGTCAAGTGTTGTGAACAAGAACGTGGCATGTAACTCTTTATGTTGTCACTTTGGATAAAGGTGTCTTTGGATCAGTCACTTTGGATAAAAATATCTGCCAAATGCAAATGCATGTAAATGTATTGCGCATTCAGGTAATAATTATGTGCCTCATGAGGTTCTTCATTGCTCTTTTGAATTATTTAGGCTGGCTGTGGCATTTTGTAAAACATGCTATCTCCTTTTCTGTGGGGATACAGTAAAAGTCCAAATTTGAAGCATTGAAACATGTTCCTGAACAGATGCTTAAGGTGTTGTGCTCTAATCAGTGTGAACAGTCCACTCTAGAGAAGCTATTTGTGCTTGAGGGCTGTGCTACAACAGTTCTATGTACAATCTATTTACTATAGTTATAAAGTCTTGTCCACTTTGCAGCCATTTCTGGCCAAGAATGACCGATTTAGTAACAATGGGGCTTCCTGACTTAACTGCAAAGCAACCAATCACAGTTTATTTAGGGGCAGGTATATCTGAAATTGACACCCGATAAAAGGCTAGCCGTTCCATAGAATTGCAAAGAGAACATTATTGACATTAGCAGAAAATGTGTGTAGACCTGCAGAACTTCCATCTGCCCCAAAAATATTAAGTTAGCTACTGATTATCTCATAGACATGATAAAGAAAAAACACAGTTTTACCAATTTTTGGCAAAATTAAGTTTTCTCCTAAAAGTTGCATTTAAGTAAGGCATAGCTGCTGGAATTGGAGCGTGTGGTTTTGGCAACTGCTTCCTTATTTTGTTTGCAATATTCATCAGATGGCCAATGAGTCGACTGTGGGTGGTCTGTGGGTGTGCCGTCTGTGGATAACATTAGATTCTGTTTTGCTGTAATCTTGCCATTGTATGTACCCAAATTTACACCAATCAAAGCTTCCTCACATAGCCAAATACCTTAGCATAAACCCACATCTTTTGATTGTAACGCAATACAAAACAATGCAGTTCTGGTTTAAATAAATCATTTCCTGTGTGTGATTTATATTATCTGGAGAAGTTAATGGTAAAATGTTCATCACATTTTAAATAAAATAAAACATCACATTTTACATCTGGCTCATATGTATTATAATACAGGTGTGGTGTTCATTCCCTGTAGTGTGAGAAACTTCAGTAATGCTGTTGTCATAGCTGAGTGTGAAGAAACTGCTTGTATAATTGCAAACACCATTTTGCATTTGTTTCTATCGTTTATGTTCCGTTTATCTCTGTCCCATCTTCAGCAGTCGGTAGCAGATGGTGTTCGCACTGAGGGTGGATAAGTGTGCATGATTGTAAACTTATGCATCTTCACTGATGATGGGCCCAAATTTGGCCCCTGCATCATAAACAAGATCCTCTGCCATTATCGACTGACAGCAGGATGTCTTAATCTCCTACTATACAGCGAGTGCTGTCTCTGGCAGTGAGGAAGACCAGGCGGTCGCCCCTGGCAGCCCATCACAGCCATGTTTCGGGCCCGGCTTGTAAATCTCACACTCCTGAGTAGTGCTGAACTTCTGACCCACGCTTGTCCTGGAAAGGTCTATAAGGGCTGCTTTAATCCTTTAATCCCTTCACAGAGAATAATTCTGACTAAAAACACACCCTAAACTACAATATAAAGTAAAAATGATCAATCAATTGAACATTCTTAATGATATCTATCTGTCTGTGTCTGGTTGTCTGCTTGTGTGTCTGTCGGTCTTGTGTGTGTGTGTGTGTGTGTGTGTGTGTGTGTGTGTGTGTGTGTGTCTGTTTTTTTATTAATTGCTACTTGAATTCTTAAATGCGATGTTACTAAAAATTAGGTAAATTCACAAGAGGCAGAAGAAAATGAACTTTCTTCACTGCTGTTTATTGCCAACCGTTCCTGTGTCTTTCTCCAACTGACTGTGTGTTGCGGCCAGCACTAATCTCCTCACACACACACACACACACACACACACACACACACATTCATAAAAGAAAGACCTGATGCCAATATGTTTTAAACCTGAAGGCTTCATCTTCATGTGCAGGAAGCAGATGGGCAATAGAATGTAGGCCTCAATACTAAACAGTTCCTGAATAACATCTGCTTAGCGTATATTAACATTGAGAACTAGCTATTTTCATTTTGAGTTTCTTTTGAGATGTGCCACAAGCATTCAGTATAGTGCAGAAATACGGTGTTTTTGCTTCCCTTTCACCGTGTCTTACTGCTGTCATATTTATTTAGACTTTATTCAGTGACTGGGACACAGAAAAAGAGATTATGGTGGTTTCTCTGTGGACTGAACCTTCTGCCAAACTTTCTTTCGTAGCTTTTGCTCCATTGCCAAAGCCAGTCGCTGATTGGGCTGTCAGAGATATTTTCATACATCTCAATTTGCAAATTAGAGCATCTTTATTTGATGCCTGCAGCCACCAGATGTAGGGTAATCTTTTAATCAACAATACACACAGATTTTGTTGTGTCTTTACAATTTCTGGGTGAACATATTGGGACATCATGAATAAACCTGCTTTTGAATCTATCAGCATTTTAAAATCAAAGGGATTTTTAATGAGCTGTCACAGGCATATTTAGCAAATTGATCATAATATGTGCACCAAGAAAGCAGTTTAGTTTGAAACCAGTTTTTTTATTTCTTAAGCTATTTGCTTATAACCCCATCATGCCACAAATCCAAACTTTGATCAGTGCTTGTGATGCTAATTAATAAAGCCTAATGTAGTGCTAATTAACGCACGAGAAATTTTTTCCGTCTCAAGTGCTTGTCCTAGCTATAAAGATAAAGAGCCTCGCCCAAGCATATCTTAGATATCTGTGTGCAATATATTTATTATAATATTTAACCATACATATGTATAAAGACAGGCAGAGCATTTTTGCAGTGTTAATTCCTACACGCAAACATTGGAATACGCAGATTTACATACCATATCCAATTATTAAAATATGCTGTATTCCCCAACAGCCTAAAGCATATAAAGCAAGTTTCGGTGCATTTGATATGTTTAAAAAAAGAGAAGTTCATATAGCCGCTAGCTGCTCGATTGCTGTTATTCTACCCACTATTAGACTAATTTGCAAATATGACTCACTGAAAAATGTGCATACTTATTCAAACGGAAAGTACTTTATACTTTCTCCTCCAGGCTGCTAAAACTATTCTTGCCTATATCATAATGTTTACATCAAAGTTGAACGCTCATACAACGCGAGACATCATTTAAATCTATTTATCCTCACAAAGAACATTGTACAAACAGCAGTGTTTGATGTTCAAGTTAAATATAAATTTTTCTTATAATTTTTAATTTTCTTTCAAGATAAGAACAAAGCTAATTTAAAGATATCATTAAAAGTGATTCATCTTTGAAAAATTGGAAACTGAAGACACGTGCTGACTGTGAATTATAGTATTAAGAAAGAAAGGACCGACCAGGGCCAAAAAGTTTTGCAGCTTAACACTGATTTATGTAGTTCCTCTAGCTCACAAAACAAAGACTTTAAAGGCATAGTTTACCCAAAATGAAAATTCTGTCATCATTTACTCACCCGAAAGTCATTCCAAACCAGTGTGAATTCTTTAGTGGAACACAAAGGAAAAACTGAGGACTGTGATGATCACTATTTTTCAATTACAATAAAAGAAAGTGGTCATTACACCTTATGCACTATTTTTTGTTATATTCTTATTGTTCCTCTGTCTCCTGTTGGTTATATATAGTTCTTGTCCTTAAACAGCGGAGAAATTATATGCATTATATAAATGGATAATCAATTTTTGTGAGAGTTTATTACTATCAAAAGGAAGCAAAGAGGCAGTAAATTAATCAGACAAATATTTACAGCTAACTTGTACTCTTCCTCTATCAGAAATGTAAACAAATATTTATCTGACCTCTGGATAAACTCGGCTTGTTATATAAAAAGTACGCAGCATGTTCATTTGAAATGCACGGAAGCTGCTTTGGCAGCACCGATGGCGATAATCTGTCACTTTTTTTCTGCATACGTTCAAAGGCTTCGTCAGACGAGCCGTGGGGTAACTGTCTGAGATGCTGTTCTATCTGCTGATTTTATGCTTTGGAGATGAAAGGTCTTCATTAGAGGAAAAACAAAATGATAAGTAAATCCTTAAGTCTTCCAGCAGAATAAAGCAAAGCAAAGAGAATTTGGGCTGTTGATTATGCGCATGCTGTTTTCAGAGGTACAAACTCTTTCAGGATCTAAGCTGATGAAATGTATCTACCAAATTAACTTAATGTTTACTGCCCACACATTGAGCTTGTCATGCTAAATTTACTGCATTTTTACCTCTAAAAGCATTTAATTAAAGCCATATATTGTTTTTGGAGGCAGTTATTTTTTGTGTGCTTAATTAAAGCTGCAATCTGTAACTTCTGCCCTCTATCGCCATCTCTGGTCTCTGTCTTTTTTAAAAGTTGACGTCAAATAAAGGCAAACTTACAAATCCAATCCGAAAGCACGAATTATAAATTATTATAAACTTTGTTGCGAATCATGGTGAGGTAAGCAAACCGTTTTGGACACTGATCTGTTATGTACTCAATAACTCACAATAACTGATTTTTGTTCAGTATATTTACCCCAAAAGTTATGGATTGCAGCTTTAATAATTATTAAATTTATTAAGCTTTGACAATGACAATCATACTGTTTGATGACACTAGTGACCAAGAAACAACACACCTTACCTTTAAGCAAAAATCTCTATTAGATGCCCATCTAATCTCATTGCTGTCCTAATAGATAAACAATTGAGATTTTAAGGAGATTTCACATATGCTTTCCCCCCATGTGGCATTTCAAAAGTACGAGGTCTTTGTACATGTAGAACGTGTACAAGGCAACTATGAGCCACAAGAAGTAATATCATCTGTTCCTCTGCAATAATCTCAGTAGCTTCAAGGCTGGGGTCATCGAGAGTGCTGCCAAAATGCTGTTATGATTCATGGACTAAAAGCAAAAATACCAAGCTTTGAATTAACACACTGCCTTCAAATGCTTTTAAACTGATGCCAGATTTGCCAGCCATGGCTTCATATCAACTCTCTGAAGCATTTTAACATGCGTCTGACCCACTTGGAAAGCAGAACGAAAACAACATAATCCCCACCTCCTCATTATCTCCAGAGATATAGTGTAATGCTCAAGGGTCTTCCTGCAGATATGCTTTTCTGCTCAATAACACCTTCCCAGTGTTTCAATTACGAACATGTCCACTCTTGATTGTCTAGTTAGAAGGAAATGTGATTTTACGTTACTGAGTGGGTTTTGCAGTGGTTGTTATTGTACCCACAGGAAAGACAAAATCCAAATGAGATCTCTTTAATGTCTCAATTGTTTCTCCTAGGCAGAAGTGAGACTAAACAAAGAGCAAATTGAGTTTTGCATACTTCTCAGATGTTTCTCCTCAAAAACAAAATCAAGGGATCTCTCATATCTCCTCAAGAGATCTCAACAATCTAATACATAAACAAAAAAGAGAAACAAATTATCCGAGCTGTCTTTATTCTTTTATAATTGTATACATAATATACTTATAATTTATAATCTTATACATAAAGCAATAGTTTAATTTGGGTCTATTTATGTTTATTCTATTGTTATCCTATTTTTACCAATTTGAATAAATACTCAAACACCTATAAAAGGTAAAAATAAAAAATTAAGGGCTCTGTGCAGCAATGTCATTAAATAATCATTTTAGGTCCCCAAAAGAACCTTTCAGACACAGGTTTTAAATAAAATAATTTCTAACCAAATTAGAATTAGTAAATCCCAAATCACTGTTAAAATGAGTATCCTTTAAAAACGCAGATGGTCTAATATTTCTGCTGAAAGGTGCAGATCCATGCACACTCTAACGACTGATATTACCCACAATTCACTGTGAGTGTTTAGTGACATGACACTAAATTAATACATTAAATAAGACATGCTTCACTTGAGATTAAATCATTTATATAATGAAAATTACATAAGAAATAATGAATGATAAAAAGCTTAGTGTAATTAAATGTCATATTTTAATTTTGTGCTCAGGTCTGTTTGTTTACATGAATACATGATGTAGTGATCATATAATAAGCTGGAAATATGAATTGCATACTTCAACAAACAGACAAAGATATTTATTAACAAATTGGACTAAATTGGTATAGATTACTTTTATGATGGATTGATATGCATTTGGAGCTTCAAAATCTCAGGTATTTAAAGCCATTACAATGGTGAGAAGAACCAGGATATTGTTTAATATACTTCTTTGTGTTTGTGTTTTGCTGAAAGAAGAAAGTGATATACACATAAGATGCCTTGGGGGTCGAGTAATTTAAGGCTAATTTCCTTTTTGGGTAAACCATTCCTTTAAAAGGAGTTGTATTTTGATGTGTGTTGATGCTGTCTAGGCAACAGAGGTCACTTCACACTGTGTGTTAGCATGTCCCAGTACTTGCATACTGTTTTGCTATGCACTAAAACGTATACTTTTCTATAACAAAAACAGTACATACTTTCAAAGGCATAGTGTAAGTAAGCGAATTGGGAGGCAGCATTATTTCATTTAAGAGTGAGACCTTAATGGAGTCTTTTGAGCTATGAACTAGCAAGTTTTGAGAGGTAACATTTTCCTCTGGGTAGATACATTGATTTCCAAAATTAGCATTGAAAGGAACACTGCCACAATGGTATTTTGGGTGATGAGTTTTGATGAGTTTTATACTAACATTGGTAGTTATATACACAGAGAATTGTCCTTAATTACTACCATTAGTATTCTGCCTAAAAGCGCTGACTGAATGAAAAGCCTGACCTGCTTGTACCCTGCCTGATTAAATTACCTCAGATTTCCATTTATCACCAAACAAACACCAGCCATTCAGGTCATGCTTACAAAAATAATATTCTTCATTAAGCAACGCACACTCATCTTTTATTAATTACAGGACGTCTTCCGTTACTGTAGTCTTGGCTTAGATAAGAATGAAAAACTTTGGTGAAACACAAATGGTGTTGCACAGAAAATTCTGCTGGCACAGATCTGCTGAGATTTGACAGCTCTCTCTCTTGCTCGCCCCCTTCAGATCTCGAACCCTCCCCCTCTCAGGGCGGCTTCTGGGGAGCAGAAGTGATTATGAACCATTCCAAATGCTATTCTGAGCTTTTCTATTAGTAACAACAGAAAAGACTAACATACAATGAGTGGTCTCTAGATGACGGCCCTTTTCTGGATCTTTAGAGTGGGTTTGTGTGATAAATGAATGTACTGTATTTGGCAAGTACACCACTGTATTTTTGTGAAAATATACAAGGTAGATTCAAATTATAAGGAACAATAAGCTGCAGTAAGTTATTTCCATATTACTTATACACTGCATGGATATATATATATATATATGTGCATAAATATACTGTAAATGTAAATCTTAGTGCATAATATTGCAAAAATATGGTCTTAAGGTGCATGTCCTTCAGGTGGGCATAACACAGCTGACAAAACTACTACACTAATTAAAATCAATGATGCTGTTTACACCGGTTCTACTTTTGGGAGCGTTCTGGGAGCATTTTAGCCTAGTCACACCACGTTGCTCACTTGCAGTGTAAGCAAGATTTTATGATCAAGTGGAACTCCTTTTAAATGCTATCAGACAGTAACACATCGTAAGACTTCTGGACAGATATTCCAGCACAAGGCACACTGCATAAATACCAACACTCTTATCATGGAGACATTTGGAAGTGACATTGGGTCACAGCTGAAGCTCAGCCTGAGAGTTCTCAGATTGATTCACCAGGAGAATAATTAGTAGAGCAAGGAGAGTGGACAATTGACTGAAACAAAATTATTTCATTAGCTGTATTGAACCCATTCACAGTCCCCACAGACTATGTGAATTGAGAAGACAGGGGGAGTCAGTCAGAGAGAAAATCAAGTTGCTAAGTTGTCTGTCCGACTGACTGGAATTTTAAAGCATTCAGTCTAATTCCATATATATCAAAAGTCATTGGCAAAAGTAAAGCTTGATTAATATCGCTCTGTCTGTCAGGAGTTGCAAGGTCTGTCCTTCAGAACCTGACATGTTTTTTTAGCTTTAATACAAAAGATTTGGGTGTATTCTGTTCTTTTAAACACTATACACCTTTTAACTTTGGAGTTTAGGAACAAATACTCTAACAAACCTCTATTTTATACATCTTGATGTTTATGTTTAAATTTATGGACTAATTTAAAAAAAATAATTATATAAAATTATAAATTATTATAAAATAATAATTGTAATTTAAAGGTCATGAAAATGATGAACTAACAAAAGTAGTCATTAATACAGTACATAATACTCATAGGAAACAGTGAAGCACAGACCTGATTGTCTAGAGACCAGCCAGGATGAGGCTCCAGGGTAGAGTCAAGGGAGGGAGGAGTCCTGGTGGACACTTGGCAGAAGACACCCTTGGACCGCACACTTAGGTTTGTAATGTAAAATACACAGAACAAGCAGTCCGGGTGTTGTGTAAGACATGCCAGACAGAGGAAGTCCTGCATGTGGTCTTCCAGCAAACGGTCACTTGCTCCAGGCAGAGTAAGTGGACAGCGGGGAGGTCCATGAATTATAAACAAAAATAAATGAAAACGAGCAAATGCTGCTAAAATAAACAGTTTGGTCTATTTTATGGGTGGTTGTAGTATAAAGCACACAAAGATAAGTAATGAACAAAAATAGTCTTTATTACATAAAGTCACTAGAATCAGGAACACAAACCTTAACATTGATGTGAGACAAGACGAAGGAACTAAGGAACACAAGGAGCATAAATGTGAGACCAAACAAGGAACAGACATATTTTAATTAACAGTCACATATGCCAGGTTAGGTTTGATTTCAGTTTTTCTCAACATTTCTCCCAAGCAGGTGTGTGGTTGGCCACACTATAATTCAACTTTAAATCGGAGAGACCAACAGGGAAAAGAAAGCAAAGAAAAGGCATTCATGCATTTAACAATACCGCTGTCCATTTGAGCAGTCTGGACTTTGTAGGTATTTGTATAGAACAGGTTGAGTTTACCTCTCCTACAGGTTCTCTGTCAGGTTAACCTGTCTGAATGCACAATGGGGAAAACAGATTATAATTCTTATTCAGTGAGGAATGACGGCTTAGAAGTTTAGAAGGTTTACTTTAAGTCTCCCAGGGTAGCACTTACTCAGGTTTAACTTTATTACAGAACATTTAAAGAAAATCATTTTCTCCTTGCCAAACTCCATGGAGGTTCTAAAACTGCTCTCTGATGTCAAAGATTTCCACCAGGCCGTTCCACATAAAATGAAAAACACAATAATTTATATTAGGAATTATAAGAATAAAGGTTAATTCTGGCAGTGCATTCAATACAATACACTGGAGGAATATCCTTCACATTCCGTCTAACTACAGTATATCAATGAAAATTAATCCACTGCTATATATACATGGCTGTTATAGTCACATGACACGTTACTGTACATGAGTGTCATATGAGAATATTGCAACATACCATGTGAGATCAAAAGCAATTATTCACAAACGTGAGTAGACTGGCACTTTAGAAGCACTCTTCGTTTGACAAATCTACTTTTTTTTGGTTGTAATGATATCCTTGGAGACAACCCAGAACAGATTATTACATTAGACAACACAGTAAATTGGTATTACAAATGACATTTTTGTTTGAGTACTGTCCGTTTATCTTGTCTCAATATTTTCCTTTGAACCAAACTTACAAACGTCTACATCGCAGTAATTGCAAAATGCAGTTTTATTTCATATGGACATTAAAAACAGACAGGCTTTTACATACTGTTGGAACACTCATTTAATACTGTATCTAATAGAGTAAAAGCTTCTGTTTTGCCATTTCTCACTACATTTTCCTTCTCTGTCAGTTTTCTCTGTTTTCCTTGGGCTGAGAGTTGACATTAATCCACTTTACCAAATAAATGATCTTAGTCTGTCCTTTCCTGCTTCTGTTGTGTCCTTCAAATGTATCTTTCTATCTGTACTAAGGCACCAAATGACCAAATGTTTTAACTAATGTTTGAATGTTTTGAAATCACTTCAGTGTGCACTGTGGCTTCTTTCACTTTCAGTCAGTAGCGGATCATAGCAGACATTTGATTGGTCTACAATGGAAATTTAAATGCTGAAATTAAATCCAGCCACAGTTCAACTATAATATAGGACAGTAATGCCCCTGGGGCATTTAGGCAGGTTTTAGGGCATGTTTATAAAGATTTTGATTTTATATTGTTAAATCTATGAAATTGTTTTAAAAACACTGTAGTGATTTATTGATATTAGATAATATTTATGATACATAAGGTTTATGATATATTTACCATACCGAAAGGTTTAGAAACACTGAAATATGTTTAGCTTAACACCTTAAACAACCTTTAAAAAGTTAAGCTGCCTTTAACAAACTCAATGTGTGTCAGACATGCTGAGTCAGCATATTGTATAGATACTGAGATATGTAGTATATACCACTAATGGGCTGCCTGTCTGCAGGGGTTCAAACCATGACCGCAAGGTAAACAGCACCTCACCCAGTACCGCAACACATATAGCAGGTTGATCATCAGATGGCCTTTGGGTCTGCCTGCGGGCCAGGCTGTCTGCCCGACTCCCCTACCTTTCACTCAGCATCTCTCTGCAGACTGATGGAAAGCCACTACCAACTCGATGTCATTCACCAGCTGACACATACCTGTCTGACTGAGTCAGATCATTCTGATTAAAGATGATTCCTCAGTTACAGATGTTGACATAGATGTAGACTTGTAGTGAAAATAAGTTTTTTCGATGATAAAATACTTTCTTCTATCCCAGTTTAATGTGCAGACACAATCATAAATACAGTAAGCCAAGTGTTGTGCTCTCAACATATTTCTCTGTTTGTTTGATCAATCAACTTTTGGCTCAACCAATGGTGTAATTTTAGGACAGGCACTGCACTGAGACCTGGGCCTGGGACCCCAGCCGTATATACTTATATTACCTTAAACCTCTACACAAGTATTTCTTATACAATTCCAATTTTAAACATGAAGTATGATGATTTCTCTCTTTTTTCCTGTTTAAAGAGTGCCTGAATCAGCTAAACCTCATTTCCAATCAGTAAAGGAACCTGATACAGATAATGGGCCTCTTGTGCTCCTTTTGTTGTGAAATTGGAACATTCTTCACAATCAGGCATGAAACAGTCCCAGTGGGGCAATTATTTGGAACACTGAGTATGCAAATGCTCTGCAGGACATACCTGCTTTACAGAATCCCTACTGCTATTACCAGTGAAGATTTAGCGTGATCTCTGTTGATCTCTGTACCAATGTTTCACCTACCACTGACACGGCTTTGAACAAATGTCAAATTAGTGAGTCAGGACATGTTTTTTTTTACCGTGTGGTACTCATTTTTAATTCCAAATAACGTTATTTAAAGCTGACATGTTTTCAGAAATTCGGAGAGTTGCCATAGTAACCTGCCCGTCCTCTTCGATATGCTTACTGTATTAGAATGCATACAGATGTATGCATTGTGAGGCACCGAGTGTCTTTTTAGATGTCGGTAATCCAGAGTATCAAGGTTTAAAGACGGAACGGGGAGAAATCTTCAAAAATTCACACGCAGATCAGAGAGTGATTCAACGCGCTCCAGACTAACTTTCACACAGTCCTGCAGAAACAGCTGTCGGAACAAGAAAAAGGACTAATCAGAATTACGGCTTCTCCTCGCTAATTTCCCTGTGACAGTGGAACTGGAATATTTTATCCGTCTCCCTTATTATCTTTCCATTCCAAATCCAACACACAGTTCGCTCTCTTTCGATGCATGAGAGAGTTTGGGGGGGCGGTGATGTGTAGCCACATCATGTTCCCCTGTTCAATAGAGACATCAACTTTCTCTCTTTCACCTCGCACACTTGTTCCCCCATCTCCCACCCCCGACTCCCCCGTCTTTTTGTTGCGTTTTCTTGTGAAGTTGGAACACTTCAAAGCTCGAGGATTGACAGGGACGCAGACTAAAAGCGCCCATTCATCTAGCGGGCGGAATTAGGTTGCCGTCTCTCTCAAGAACTACTTCAGAAAGCAGCTCTCGTCTCTTTAAATATCTGGCCTCTGCATGACATCCTGGAAAGAGAGAGAAAGAGGGACTAAAACTTCCTGCCTGAAAAAGCTGTTTAAATAGAATAAGAGAGGTCGTGATGGGGGAGCTGTATGGGTGCAAATTGCTAAGATATTCCCCTGCAGATTTGTAAATGGGTGATGAATGTCAACAGAGGTTTTCTCTTTTCGGGGCTTTGATGTGAGGCAATGCAAATAAAGAGAATGCAAGAGGTACAAAGAGAAAACAAATGAAAAATAGAGGGACAGACAGAGTGACAGATGTAAACCGGAAAACCGGTGGGTACTCTTGTAAAACAGAAATACCTGTGCCTGCCTGACTCACTGACTGATAGGACACATAAATGAAAGCAACCCCAAAAAATCTGCCATTATTTACATGTCATTCTAAATGCATCTGCTGTCATTTTTCTCATAGAACACAAAAGCCCCAAAACACTACAAAAGTACCATAAACTTAGTCCATGATGTCTGCACTATATCCCAAAAGCTGTCTGATAGCTCTGTGTGATGAACAGACTAAAAGTTTCATTCAGAATCATTTCTCTATTGCAGGTCTTAAATCAAAGATGGCGTCTCTTTTGCAGTTTGGATGTAATTTATAACAAATATATTTATATAAATATAGTGCTGTTAGTTATTGATGAGTTCAGAGATACATTATCTCTAACTACACCTAAAAAGGACTCTGTGGTTAAGCTAGATGGCTAGATAGAGCAGAACTCAGGTGCAGGCTTGGAGATTCAGGCAGGTGTCCCGTTGGCTGCATTCAGAGCCATGGGAAAGCGTTCATAGATATTACACAGTCATTTGAAGACACGGTGAGATGTGTGTCCTCTGCCATGTTCTTTCTGGCATTCTCGAGTCTGGCACTAGACAAAATACAACTAACCTAATTGCCAATGTATTGGGCTTCTCTGTAAGCACACACAGGCACTCGCTGCTCACCCACCGTGGCCAGTTCCCGCTCTGTGGCCCCTCAATTGATCATCCCTAAGGCCAAGGACACCAGAGCGGACAGCTGTCTCACAGTTTCACATCTTTTCATGACGTTCCCTCAGCAAAATTCCCCTCAAACCATCTCCTGGTGCTCAGTAGACACTGTTTAAAAACAATCTTCCTCAAGTTTAAAACCAAAACAAATGCAGTTGTCTGCATAGAAATATAGAAATGTATGAAATAATATTTCATACAATCGCTCATTAGTCGTCCGCATTTAGCATTAGCATTGAATTAGCCTGTCAGCTAACCAGATGTTCTACATGCAACGATGGGAGCTTTTTATGGCTCACTCATGTATTATTCGTACCGCGGTATTTCATTTTAGTTACAGCGCACCTGCCTGTGGTGCAACATACTGTACACATTGTATCCGAAAGACAAATGGAAGTATGATTTTGGAATGGGAATTTGTTATTGCAAAAGGGGGGAAGGAATTTCTCCACAGAGATAAAAGATGACGCCCAATAAGCCTGAAGACACTGAGGGTGTTGGGACGGATGCTAGTTTTGTACCAGGAACTGCAATTGCAGCAGCAATTATCAAGACCTGATTACAGGATTAATTGGACACAACAGGGTAATTGTTACCATTGTAGAGTTGTTGCAGTAAATGGCAGTAAATGTAACACAGCACTGGGTAGCTATAGAGTTTAAACTGGAGAAAAAAGTCCCAAGGACTGTTTGTGTGTGTGTTTATCTGTGTGTAAACTTTTACAAGGACACCGAGTGAGTTGTCAGTTTGAATGGTTATAAATGTTGTGATGTGATGTTTGTGATGTGCGGTTCACAATTCACTGGCCTTTTGAACAGCTGTTGATAATCTGCTTGATGATGAGTCCACTCAATCACAACAGACTTCACACACTCACAAACAACTTCTGTGCTGTCACACACACACATACACACACACAGTGTAAACTGGCAGTCTGTGGTGTTCCGCACCTGTCAGACATTGACTGTGGTCCCTCAGGTGAAAACAACAAGTTCATTAAGCTTCATATTCTGATACATCTCATTTATTTGAGTATTATATCAATCAGTGGCTGACACGGCATCGAGTCGCACGCTGGAGTGACTAGAAGAGAAATTAACTTTTTTATTTAGTGCCAATATTCACCCCCTGGAATTGATTTTCAGGGCTTTAATGAAGGCATTGTTTTCCAACCATTTAAAAACACGCTTCAGTTGAATCATTTAATCAAAGTAAACTTTCAGTGTGGACAATTATGGCTGTTACCTGTGAAACCAAATCAAAAGTCGCTGTAAATTAAAGCACAAGATATCACAACGCAATAAACACGCTGCTAGAAAGCGTCTTAAATAAGCAGCCGGTCTCATGTTTGATTATGTCTACCATAACAACAAATTTTAATGTAATTACTGTTTCAAGATTCTAAATAGAAACATAAACCTGTCTCTGAGACAGATTATCATAAAAAATCAATAAATGTTACACAAAAAATACGATGCTGAGAAATTCTCTACCAGGACATTTTTGTTCCAAGAACCACTTAAGGTTTTGACCCTAGCCTAGAGCACTAACTGAAGTCAAATGGAGAATTAAGTATCTCCCATAACATGTGCCCTTTTATACCAGACTACAGGTTATTTTTGTTGTGGAGGGAGTTAGTGATTCATTTTGATCCTGGTTTGATCCAGCCCTAGTTTATATGACCAGCAGCGAGGACACTGACCCAAATCTGTTTCTTTTTCTGTTTAACAGGAAGGCAAAATATTCTCTTAGAAAACACGAACAACCCAGTTAATTCTGCCAAACTCTTCTTGTTTTGTTGACTCTTTCTCTCTGTGTGCATACAGAGTTAGCTGTATGCACACAAACACACACACACACACACACACACACATTTACACAATAACAAAAAATCTTTATTTACTATACTTTTATAGTGTTTATAGCACAAATGATGGCGTCCCCAGATGGAGGTTTTGTTCAGATTTGTGAGGTTTTGCTGACTGCAGATTTGTCTAGAAGACTAAGTCAACCCCCCAACCAACCAACAAACACACATGCTTAATTATCTATCTAAAGGGAACATTCCATAGCCTTCTATTGTCTACACACACAAAGACGCAGACTGAGTTCATGCACACGTTCGCACTGAAATCTGGTTTTCTTGATATGTCTTCGGGTTATGTCACTTTGTTACCAGGGTCCTTCAGAAGTCTTGATGCAACAGATGTGACTAGAATGAAATTGGGGTGTCAGAACTATGAGACAGTTAAAAAGAGGGTTCATTCTTCAGATGTAATCTGTTTCCCCTGGATCAAAGACTCAGGCAGGGCCCTGCTTCACAAGCTCATGAGGGCGTTTTTGAGGCTGCTCTGTAGCTTAGAGAGAGATTACACTGGATTTAGCACTGATCTCCTACTCTCCCTATGCAAAACAACAAAACTCCCACTCTGGCAGGTCCAGAGGTTGGGAGGGGGTGCTTGTCCCATTGTGGCTTATGGCAGGTACGCAAGATTGGGAACAAATGTGACAAGCTTTGGAGCTCAGCTTAAAGAACACTTTTCTTCTGGCCGATCAATGGGTTGCTGGGGATATCCAGCATGTTTTCGCCTTCATTTCTTAATCCACACACCAACAATGGGCACTGAAATGAGGAAACACATTACTCCTTCCTGTGCACTAAAGAGAGATTTGTATTTGTGGATTTGCCGATAATTACGGGGGCGAATAATAACAACGACTAAACTTTGTAGGAAGAACATCATCTCACTGCCGTGCCTCTATTATCATGGGATAAAACTAGTCTAAGCTTAACTGATTCCAGTTAATTTGGGCACTGAATTGCAAATAATACCTTAGTGTAGGGGGTCAGTGGAGGTGCGTGCTGTGACTAATGCCTCTATCCACAATAACTGGATGGAATTCCTGCTCTTATTTCAAAGAAACAAGAAACACTACTAGTGCACAACGTACTTCAGATTCTAAAGGTCACCTATCCAGGGACATAGCAGGGTTTGTGCAATTAGTCTTGGTTATTACTCTGAAAGACAGTAGGTTCTCCCTAAAGAATTTTGTGGAAATGGGTTTGGACTGTGGATCATGAGATTTATCACTTTATTTTGCCTGTTTTTTCTTTTCTTTCTCCTCAGGTAGGCATTTATCTTCATAAGTGCTTCCTTAGTTGGCACTTTTTTTTTTTTACTTACAGCTGATACACTTTATTTGCGTTGACACAGGGCAGTTTTGACAAACCGCAGCGAGCCTGTGGTATAACAAGCTATAACCTCCATCATATTTTAAGCACATTATGGGATATTCTCAGTTAACAACCAGAAAATCATCCTTTCACAAAGTTCAGGCTGAGTATGAATTTGACATCATACAGGGAAACTTCAGGTGTCATACAGAACCGCAGTAAAATGACGCTAATTATTCGCAAAAGCTTTCGCTCTGATGATTATCTATTGTACAGACTTGACAATATGCTAAAAGCATAAAAGGTCACATCTAACAGAAGGATTTAAATGGGGGCCACCTCATCATTGTATTTGTGAGCAGATCAGGAATTTTAAATGGAATGCAAAAACATAACCTTGCACTAGTACAACTGATAATAACGCATTGATTGTAATGACATGTCATGGTAGACGCAAGAAATAATTACCATGTCCAGTGGACAGACTGGGTTTAAAATCTAAAGATAACAGAGTGTGCAATATGATATAACCCAACCTTAATGGTTTTGATGTATTGATTTATCACATAGGATTTAACTTGTCTGTGTAACAAACAACTGATTTGTGTTATTGCTAGTGTGTTGATTAAGTTATTTTAGCAAGTGTCTAATAGCCAAAGCAGTTTCTGATTAGCAATGAAATCCATTACTGATAAGACACCATGGAAGAACAATATGGAGGCATGTAGATTATGAGGAATTAATTATTATGAATCTTGCCTCCATACTTTTTAATAAATGTATCTGTTTCTCATGCTCTGTGCTGTTCAAATATTGATCATAGTTGTGCAGTGCCAGTTTGCATCTAATTAATTCTATTGATCGCCTAGAAGCATCATGGGTATTTTGACCTGAAGGTAAAACAGTTGCGATTTGAATGTAGCGTCATATTCCATATAGGAATCTTATAGAAATTTAAAGAGTAATACAGCCATGACCGGATTACAACCCTAAAACTAAACTAAATATTTGTGCCTCTAAAAACATGGCTGTGCATTCATGATTTCCTGCTTACATATTCGATGTCCCCTTCCCAAGTCTAATTAGCGAAGCGAACATAATATTTGTGTAGAAACTCTTCTGGGATATCAAAGTATGGGAACTATGTCCTACAAAATTAGAATTGCAAGTCTGTGTTTGTATGTGCTTGTCTCATGAGTCGTATGTTTGTCATTTTTGAGGAAGGAAATAACAAACTGTGAATAACTAATTTTCATTTGTGGTTCACAAGCAGATACAGCAGCTACAGTGTCATGTCAAGCTTATAGCTGTTATCCTAATTAACAAATGGATTGCAAAGTCTTCTGTCACGCTCGCACCTACAATCTTTCTATTTTCCAAAAGTCAAAAATGAGGCCAAAGAACATCATTAACCTGGATTAGGTAGTGATGCACAAAAAGTGAGTCAAAAGTGTTGCAGAAGTCAACGATGTTATTGAGTGTGACACCGGTCAAAAGGTTCAAAACGCTGTGTTTCCTGTATACAGTCTCAAGGACTGTTGGTCATACACAATCAAAAGTAGATCTTATCAAACAAGGGATGGTGATTTTAGTAGTAGGCAGCAAAATACTTTCAAATACATGAAGGAGATAAGAAAACCCTTCACATTTGCTAATCTTTGTGACTCTTTTTCTAAAGGAGACATTTAAAATGACTTTTCCAAGGCCAGACTCGCATTACATTTTTCATTAGACTGACTGATAACATTATCAAAGCATGTCTAAGGACAACACAACTACATTAGTTCTGCCACCACTTAAAACTTTAGGCTTTGGAATGATTAGCTGTGAACAAAAGTATGATAAGCTTCTTTCTAGTCTTTCGATTGAGCTGTGATATTGGCATTTGTGGGAAATAACAATTGTTGGCCAATGAGACAGAGCTGATGAGATAGTGATTTCATTGTTGTTTCCATAAATCAAGTGGACTAATTAGGCTCTTTGGTCACAGACTGACATGTATAGCTTTTAAATTTGCCGGAGAATAAAACATTACCGAAGCAGCAGGATGCTGTCAGCGCGTGATGTCAGCCGTCCAATTGAAACTAGCTTTGATTTGCAAGTTGTCATGCTGGCTTAGCAGCAAAGCTCCAAAGCATCACAGACGCATTACAATTAAAAAGCATCTGCTCCTGCAACAACAAAGACTGTCAACGCTTTTACAACAAACTGTGAAACATTCATTAATCACTTATACAGGATGTTAATATTGCTTTTTGTGATCCGACAACATTTTGTATTTCATTAAAAATACGTTTTTAGGGTTTTCTTTCTCTTTTGTCTTTTTTAATGGGGTAATGTCACATGTTTTAGAAAACAGTGATTTTTCACTTAAAACAGCTGTAATTTGTAATTTATGTTCGCGACTATTTCCCACTGTTTCTCTGACTTTTAAAATCAATCCCCAGTTTTTGTGCTGCTGTGCCTTTAAGATACGCCCCCTTTAAATGTTAAATTAGGAAAAGTCTAATATAGTTTTTCAGTGCTCCATCCCCCAGTAACGTCACACATGCTGAAATGTGCCTCATTTAACGTCAGAATAAAGCCAAAATCATCAGGCCAAGTTTCTGATTATTTTTGCAGCTTCCAATAAATCTTTTGTCTGAGGACATTTTTTTCTAGTACCTAGTTTCCCAGTACAATATGTTTAAAGTTTTTCAATTCCATCTCTTCTATCTCAAAAGATCAGGTTAAAAATTCATTCAGCAAGGTCCCTTTAGGTGTCCCTTAATTAGATTTTTATTGTCCTATTCATTCATTTTACATAATGATACTTTGGTGTGCTTAGCTGTCATGTACTTCATTATCGGAATAAAAGTTATGTTTAGCAATTCCAAGTCAATTTTGTTCTTCTAACCTATTACACAATGTGATAAGTTATGTGTTTTTATATATGCTTTAAACTGATTTTTATGGAACATGAAATGTCTTTTGTCAGTCCTGCTGGTGTAATTTACACTCAGTAGAAATATCATCTAATACTCAGGCATTTTTTTGTTGATCTCTGGGTTTTAAACACTGAGTAGGTAAGACACAAACAGCACTTATTCATTGAGCTGGCAGAAATGATCCAGGTGTTTATTTTAGGTTGAATAATTTATGTAACATTTGTCAATGGGAAAGGAAGGAAGCTCCCAGCATGCACCTCTGTCTCCTGCAGAGCTATTCCTGCACCCTGATCTGACTAAAACACAGCTGGGTAATAATAACTGTGCTCTTTCATAACGATGCCTCTCTCTCTCTCTCTCTCTTACACACACACGCACACACACAAATTGGTTGCATGTTTGTTTGGCAAAGATTGCAAGGCGTAATCTGAAATTCTAGAGTTAAACTAAGTGACAGATTGGTAAAAGAATGTATTTAAACACTGTGATTTATATCCAATAGGAAATCATATTCAAATATCATTTTTGAAGCACATTTGCTTTAGAATTATTACGTGACATTCTGCCGGAGTAATCTAGACTTGTTCTACGTCTAACCAACAAAATTATGAATTGTGATTTTGCTTTTATAATGCTGTAGGACTTTATAAAGTCTGAGAAATCACTTTGTTGTGGTTATTTTTAGTTTTTATAAAACAATACCTAATAGCGGTACAGCATTGTACAGAAATAAACAAAATAATGTAAAAACAGTATGAAAATCATGACTTACACGCCATTACACCATATTTTAATGTTTCTTTGAGTAATTTTTACCTTTACATTATTTTAAGAAAGGAAAATATGAATGCGTTTCTTATTAAATCTCAAAACAACCCGTGTACTAAAGGGTACTACACGGTACTATAGGGTGGGAGGAAAAGGATACTTCTTTTCCCTCCCACACACACTGAACGAATGTATATCAAGGTGTTGCAGTATGCAGTGTGGCTCAGGTGGGACTTCTTTATTTTCTTAGTAATCTGCAGACCTGATGAAATGTATTACATAAAACATTGTCTTTGGCACGTATTCATCGCTTGCGCTATAACTCTGAGCGCAGTCAATGGTAGAATTTTTGTGAAAAGCAGAATTTGATGAAAGGTTTAACTCTCTTGAACTGAATTCACAGCCTCTTTGCACGGCGCTAAATCTCATCTATTTATCTCTGACACACATCTTTCATTACAGTCTGAGAGAGACATCAGACAAATATGTGCTGGCTTTGCAGAGATATAATGCAATGTTTACTGTAGGATTGGGGATTTCATTTGCTTTTTCATCTTTCAAGCTAAATGTAAACATATACTGTATGCATGACTGATGTTCCGACACTTGCTATGCTACATGGAATTTCCATTACTCAGACCCACATTATTAGTAATGATGAATTATAGTACACTTCAGCTGCATTTGTTTACTGGTATGAATGTATGTTTGCAAATTTGTATTTGTGCTTAGGTGAGTGTGCTTGTGTGTGTGTGCTCGACAACCTCTCCACCCGATGTTAGCATATATGTGTTAATCATATAGCTGATAAATGTTATATGCAGACAGAGTTATAACTAGCATGTCATTCTGCTGGCCAGAGGTCACTTTACTGCAAATGAGAAGTTTCTTATTATACAGCAGTTAGTTCTGACCTTCTGAGAGAGCTAATAGTTAATGTTACAATACTGGAAACAGCACAGGAAGAGAAATTGTATGCACATAAGATATATTGCAGCCACAGGATAATTAATAAAAGGAATAGTTCAACCAAAAACAAAGATTCTCTTATAATTTACTAATTCTAAATGCACGCTAAATATGGCAGCATGTTGACAACATTGAATCCCACTGTTTTTTTATAATTGTTTTCATCACAATGCATAAGATGCCCAGTCACGTGACCTCATCAACGTGCTGCCATGTTTGAATTTTGCGCTCTGATCTGTTTGTTTACGTCAATATGTAATGCATTGATCGCTTAATATCCTCAAAATATTCAGCGCTTTCTTTCACAAACGTGTTGTTTTCCCTCAGAAGACATTTATTAACCCACTGGAGTTGTATGGATTACTTTTATGATGGATGAATGGGCTTTTTAGAGCTTTAGTCTCTTATATAAATCTCTATAATCTTACACTTTTCATGCCATCAATATTATTTAATTTAACTCTGATTGTAAGAGACACCTAGGATGGTATTAGGAGGATAAAATGATAAGAATTTTCATTTTTGGATGGCTATTTCTTTACCATTGTGAAAATTCAGTAAATAGACAGCAAATACTCTAACTAGGACAACAATGTTTTCCCCATTTACATGTTTACTTTTATACAAACACTTCTTGGTCGTCAAATAAAAGATAAAGTATTGTAAGTTTAATGTAATGTAACTTTGTTTTGAAATGAAAGTATTTGAAAGATATTGTAACAGATGCAGCGAACTGACATAATATTACTATAGATATCTGTGGAAAACGTTCTCCATAACACGACAGCTGTGCAGGATAGAAATGTACTGACATTTGACAGAGAGCTCAGTTTCATCTCCAGCTTATGCAGTCTGACTCTTATTATCTATAATCTCTACCACAACTGCCGCTGTCACTCTTAAGGAACTCAAAGTGTGAGAGTGAAATAAAAAGAGCGAGACGACATGTGCCCATGCATGGGAAAGCATGTGTACAATAAAACATTAATGCATCGCTTCTGTGTGTATAATCTGGTGCGGAGAACATTTGGTGTCATCGAGGAGCGTCAAAGGTCAAGTCTGTCTGTACTGCTATGCATTTTTCTGTTATGCATTGGCTGTTCGGCTGCGGGATGTAGAGACAGACAGCAAATGCATTTACATCAGTAACAGATTGTGCATTTAAAGACATTAATCTTTCTCAAGTCTCAAGTTCCTGTTGATGCCTCAGGGCGACTCTTGTCATCGCCAGTGAGTTGTCAAAAGCGTGTCTCGCCCGCTTTCTCTCTGTCAGAGTGGGTGCGGTTGGTCTCAAATGCACCGTGGAGTTTGAAAGAGTGAAAACACTCTCGATTTAGATGTCAGAAGAGTTGTGACAGTTTGAACACGGATCTTGATGAATTAAACAATCTAATAATTGATGTTACGAACAACAAGAAAAGTTAACAATTAGACAAACAAGACAAAATAGTTCTATACTATAGTTCAATTACTATAAAGTCACAGTTCGAACTAATGTAGCTGACATTAAAATATGTATAGTTTATGATATATAATGATATGTGTGTATACATTTATAGATTTTAAAAAATTCAAAACCGTTCTGTGAAGACATGTCATGTTTTTGAAAGAGTGAAAAACATAAATTTTTTTATTACATTCACAGATAAATTTTGCTGTAAGGTTCTTGTCCTATCCAAGGACATGATAGTTTATCCCCCATGCACTTTTCCAAATCACAAACTGCCATTTTTACTCGATGAATAGTGCTAATACTAATCAGAGAGTATATTTCACAGGGTAATCTTCCTTACTAAATATTCATAACATCACCGAAAGGCTTATTGTACTTAGAACATTGATTTCAGCTTGCAGAGTTCCACGCAATTTAAACAAATTTTCTGATTGGAATGTCAAGATACTCTTTCACCAGTGCTGCAAAAGTCTCGTCTTACCCAAGTAGAACTGACATAAGTCTCCTGATTGATTGCATTACTAGTAGTGTGTGCTTTAAATGTTCTATTGGTCGATAAAAATATATGCAGGTGTTTAATGCACACGATATATGTTAAATATAATCACAATATTGTATACATATTGTATAAATACCACAATGTTACAATATTACTTATATGTTATATGTGTATTACTATGTATATATATATATATATATATATATATATATATATAAATATGCAAACATTACTCACATTGAGTTGAATATATTTTTATTTTCTCAATTATATTTTACTAACATTTTGTTTCTATTTTCTCTGCTCTTTCTATATATTTGATAATTGTTTCTTTATATTTACCACTCATAAACGTCGTAAGAAAAACAAGCTCTGTGTTAAGATGCAGGTTGGCTATTTTAGAAAACAAAATTTCCCCCAAAAATGAATTATGGTGGTTTACACAGCAAAAACAAATGAAAAATAAGATTAAGCATTTAAGACAACACCAAGCTTTGCTTCATGTCCTACTGGATTTCCTTTTGGTCTCTTTTAATGAAAATCATTACAGTCAGTAGAAAGAATGATAGCAGGACAAATGGCCCTTCTTCTGGCACAAAATCTGTGTGTGTGTGTGTGTGTGTGTGTGTGTGTGTCCCTGGTATTCACACATTTACAATATTGTGATATTTTCGTTTAGTGCAGTTATTCAAACTGTGGCATTCAGAGAACATGCAAATTGTAATAATAAATGAATGTGTGTACAGCTATAATATATTTTCCCCCTATCACAGATGTGTCTGAATTGTGGTCAATCTCGAAATAAATTCATGTGAAAAGTTTAGCTATAAATACTGATTCTTGGTTTGAGAATATTGATGCAGTATTTTGAGCAAAATGTCGCGATACTTCGATACAATGATCTCTTTTTCCCCACCCCTACTGTGCAAAGACAGTCATATTTAAATATCTTAAGCATGCAAGCACAAAAAAACAAGACAAATAAACAACACATTACTGCAGTAAAATGATATCCACATTATTTGGTTATAATCCCTTGAGGCCACTGTAATATTGCATGTTTGTGCTTCAGTTTTCTTTCAATAGTTGTGTCTGGTGAACAGGTTTAAGTACATAGACCAATACCGGGACTATTTTGGAAGTCAATTGCAGGAAATTCAACAGAGATGAAATGATGATGCAATACTAACAACATACATGCAATGCAATATGTTGCTAAAATGATGGAGGAATCTTCGACATACAGCAGTGAATATAAAAAACACTGTGTGAAAAGGTTGTAAGGGCAGATCTGAGGGAATTTCATGTCTTAAGAATATCGGAAGATCTGTCAGAAAGCAGTGGATGTTTAGTGTCTTCCTCACAAATCAGTCAAACTGATGTTCACTGCTGCAGTACTTACCCACAATTCCACAGGAGAGTTGACAGAGCATCTGTGACAACGGTGAAAGTTGAACAGTTTAGAATTAGACCTGTATTTCACACAAAATGTCAGCTAAGATTCATGATTTATTATTTGATAATATTAAAAATGTAGTAAAAGTAAAAGGTGACTTAAATTGATTCAATCGTCACCTTGTTGTAGGACAACCACTACCATAGGCGTGCTTTACTAAACTAGACTTTTCAACATTGAATACATTAACTTTATGTTAATGTAATTCTAAACAAACCTATTGTCGCGCTGTCTTGCACTAGCTGTTTGCTTCAGCACATGCTGTAACAACTCACAAGGAATAAGGTCACAACCTTCATTTGACTTTACAAAAAGCAAAATACCTTTACTAGCAGTTTTACTTGTGATCGTTATGTTGTGTAATATACTTTTTTTGTGCCTCAGGTCACTGACAAACACTCTTTCACTCTTATTTAACACTTGCTAGTACAAAGCAAAATTTATTGTTGTCCAAGCTATTTTACTGACATAAACATGAATTATGAATTACATAAAGAATGAATTATAAAACTCATATATTTTCATATCTACCTGAATTTAAAGTGAGCCAAAGTTCCTTTAAGGCAAATCAATTTATTCGTTGGCCATATTGCCAACATTCCTATTTTCTATCTAAGGCACTTAAAGAGAAAAAAAATTAAATCAATAATAAAATCTGACAACAATTATGTTTATGTTTTATGGTAATTTAGCTCAAATCACTCAAAGGTTGTTGAGCTAATCAGATAATGAGCAGTCTGTCACATAAAAATATCTGTGGTTGGGCTTAAAATGTCTTTGGAAATCATATAATTAATCTGTAAATAATGAATTAAGATAATTTGTGAGATCAGATTAAATTGGTGTCTGTGTAAATGCCCTTTTGACCTTAAGGTTTATCTAGTTAATTTTGAAAAAATAAATACTGTATATTATGTTGAAAATGTCATCGTAGCTTTAAGTCTACTTGAAGGTCAAATGAATATTTTTTCATTGGCCACTTAGATGTGTCACGTGTGATGTAAACAGCAATGCTAAAACCGCAGGATAGTTTCAATGATGGAGGTGATCGGAAAGGTCAGTTCATCCCCCACCTGCCAGTCTACAACCTGAACTGCTGTGAAATGGGCTTTACCTGTTTGTGACATCAAGGCCAAGCATACAGTAAGTCATTATTATGAAGAGAAATGAAATGCATATACTGCAAAATACTTTCAGTGTGGTCAAATGCTACAGACCACACGAAAACATTTTAATATATTGCCAGGACGTTTGTTCTGTAATAAGTGACTTCATTGTAAAATATATTGCAAATGACACACAAACGTTTGGTCTATTATAAGGTCGAATAAATATTTAATCTTCCGGTATGCAGATTTATCAATATAATGTAAAAAACCTTATAATCTAAACTGCTCTGCAATAATCTTAAATTGTCAATTGTCATCGGTCAACACTGAAGGACCAAAATCACAAGAACAGCTTATACTGCAAAACTTGAGCTTGTTTAATTTAGGATATCGATCAAGCAATTAGTTTTCTTGTTATAGATAATGGGTGAATACTGTAGATATAATTGTGGCCACTATGTCTTGTTTCAAATCAATAGATGTCACAGGCAAAGATCTGATCTGTCGCCACTTCCACAAAAGAACTTGTTTTTAAGTAATTGATAATGATTTGAATGTAGAAGTGTGAATCCAACTGAAATGTTGTCAGCAATACTGCCCATGATTTTTCCATTAATAATCATAGAAACTCAAAAGCAATAATATTTTTTATAGCATAGCAGTTTTGTTACATAATCTCTTGTATCTTTAGTCTACTTAAAGTTAGATTTATTGGTATGTTGTGTCGGCTTGTCTTACACTAACCAACCAAATTGCAAACGTAAACAAATCTATTGTATCTTTAGCTTTTTTAAAATTAGACTTAATTTTCTGGAAATATGAAAATGATTGTGTATTTTTGTACTGTAAAACATAGTTCTCATTGGTTTATTGGTATGTTGTATCGGCTTGTCTTATACTAACCAACAAAATGCAAACGTAAACAAATCTCTTGTGTTTCAGATCAAGCCCTCAAACGCTTGTATTTACCTTTTAAATTTTTAAATTTGATCTTCAGCAGATGTTTTAAATTATATCTGAGCAATGTTTAGAAACTCAAAACAGATGATACAACATGCTCTCCTATGCATGATGAAAAACAAATGCATCGGTTCAGCGCTCTGTCCGGGCCAGTTTTACAATTGATTTTAAAGGAAGAGAAATAGAAGATATGCAGACATGCAGTGACTTTAAAACTCATCCGCTGCATGAACTCTGCAGACGAGCATATTAATGTAGCCTTCCAAGCAGTGCAGCATGTTCAAAGGTGATCTGTTCAACGGATGCTACAGTAATCAATGGCCTGTTTGTATAGGATTTTGTCAAAGCTTCAATAAAGACAATAGCAATGAAGGCTATAAAAGAATAATAATTATAAAAATAATAAATAATATAATTGTATTAAATGTCCCACTATATGTACAATTAAAGGTTATCATACATGCTCCAACAAAATACGTCAGGCTGCTCATTAAATTTTGCTTGCAACATATTTCTTATGTATCTATTGTAAATGGACTCATTGAGTTTGGAGACATATGTAATGATGGATTAGCAGACTGGTGTAATTTGTAATAAAACCCTGCTCCATACACAAGGGGTCATAGTTTGCCCATCTGAACAAACTTAAATCTATGTGAACAAACGTAAATCTATGTATTGAAATGAACTATTTACATATGTGGATACGAATACTTGTAAGTACATGCACACAAACTCATTTCATTGTCTTAAAATCTCTCTCTCTCTCTCTTTCTAACTGATGGATACCTCATTCCTTTTTTTCATTGCTGCAACAGAAAAGTCTCATGAATTTTTTAAAGTTGTACCTTCTTTCGACCATGGTGTTCATATGTCAATATAACACAGTCTCTGTTCTGTCTACAATGCTGGTTGTCATGACATGTTGCAGTGTTGAGGGATTTTAGTGTGTTGGTTGTGACAATATTGAAAACAATAGTTAAATCAAGCTCTTTATTATCATTGTACAGACACAAGAATATGGCTAAAAGACTAAAAACTAAAAAAGTTGTTTAATTAAAAAAACAGAAAAAAATACAATTTTATAAAAAGGCACAAATTATATAAATATACATATTAAGACTGGAAAATTACAATTATGTGTATGTGTAGAAAACCAAGGCAGATTGTTTGTGTTTTATTATGTATTAAATATTATGAAAATGGTGAACAGTACGTTTACAGAAATGTGCAGAAGGTAGCCTCAAGAGCAGTGCAGTACAATTACATTAAGGCAATTACGATATGCTAGTATGTGTTTCAGAGGTAGTATACTGTGCATTAAAGGCAGGGTCACAGGATACAGTACAGTAGGTCCTTATGCATTACAAATGTGGGGGTTTGCACGTATGTTGTGGTGGCTAAATGATCTTGTGCTTTTTTGAATTCCTTTGAAACTCTTTGAATTGCCTTAAGCAATGGAAAGGAAGAGATGCCCATGAGAGTAACTGGAATCGTGTGTCATGATAATATCGCGACACTCGATCATCCCAAGAGCCGGAGAATAAACAGTGCGTGCATCATGGGCATGCTCGCCCATCACATGACCCTCACTTCGGTACTATTTTCACAAAGAAACAGTGGATTTTCAAAGCATTTGCAGCAACAAAGTAACTTTACTCATTTTCAGTGACAGTTTAAGGTGACTTGAGCTACAGAGACTGTTGACGATTTGACAGGTAGACGAAGTTTAGCAGAGGTCATCTTAAAGGGGTCATGACATGAGGAATCAAATTTCCCTTGATCTTTTGACATATAAGAGGTCTTGGTACCACTAATACATTCTTCAGCTAAAAACAACCTCCTTATCAGTAAAGAAAGCATTTATGTATTCATTCTCTGGAAAAAAATGAAATGTCTGTATTTGTGACGTCACAAGGTAAATTCATTTGCATATGACCCGCCCCTGAGAAAGATAACAACACTTACTTTTACATCGTTGCATCGTTAGCTCCGTCCACAGTCGTTCTGTCGCATAGAAATGGAAACTGTCCTTGTAATGTATCTGAAGGTCTTGTTACATTCATGATATGATTGTTATAGCAGAAACATGCTAATAAAAAGCGTTACTGTTTCTGGCTGTTCTGTTCATTGGCTAAGACGTTAGCCAATCATACACATTGACGATTTCACCCAAAGGTTTTTTAAAGGGAAACATTAAAATTTGACTTATTTAATAAAAAACAGGACTACAACACTGTGGAAAAAGGGCATAAATTACTTAATTTAGAAAGTTTTAGGCCACAAAAAGTAATATTATTATTACACCCCAGGGAACAAAACAAAATAAAAAAATAATCACGTCGCTTTAATGCCGATGAACAAAAATTTAGAGACGATGAATTGGCGTGCATACATAGTGTTCCTGTAGCTAAACTGGTAGATCACTACCAGGCACTAGCAATGCCAGGGTCATGGGTTCAAGTGTAATGGACAAAGGAAATGTACAGTAAACTGATAAATGTACCTTAAATGCCCTGTAAGTTGCTTTGGATAAAAGCTAAAATGGATAAATGTAGTAATACGTACTAGTAACCAACAATATGATTGTCATTGTTTTTACAACGTGTTTGATGAGAACATGGATTTAATCATGGTGTGATATTCTTTCAATTCACTCCTTAGTAGTTTTAAAGTGCCATTTGTAATGGAGTAATGAATAAGATACAGTTGTCACTTTAGGCAGTATGGTTAACATTACCTAATCAACTCCATAATGCTTGTAAAATCCATAACGCTTGTAATACTTATCTAATTAGTCCAACAGGTATATTAACAGGTATATTATCTATACTGTAAATGACACTGTAACAATACATAAGCATTATACACTATTGGGTGGTGCTTTCAGAACTGCTGCCCAGCATTACTGTACCTACAGAACATAATCTGATCTCCTTACGCGGTTTAAATGATTGTCATTTACAGGAAATACATGGAACCGTATTTTCATCTTCATAATGTGAAGAATGATTCTGTTGCTCATTATTGCGGCGCTGCTGTGAGTGAAATATAGATAAATAACTACAAGAAGGGAAGAGTATCATTTGACATTTCTATGACCCATGCCTGAAGTGTGGAGAACAGGAGTAGCACATTATCTCTACTTTTTTCCCTCATATTTTTCAGCCATGATGAATAGATCAATTTGCGCTCTCTCACAAAGCTGAGATAATGACAAATGCAGAAGAGGGCTAAAAGCCGACAGTTCTGGGGCACTAATGAAGCATTATATCATTTGATTGGGCGGCTGTGGGGTTAGAAAAAATAGAGTAAAAAAATCCCCTGGAAACAGTTCGTTCTGTGACTTATGTCACAGGGTTGCGCCTAAGTCAGAAATATTGTTCAAGCAATGTCACTTTGTTTTATGTTATTTTATTTTGTTTGCTCTTGGTGTTTTTCTGTCGCTACTTTCTCTTTTTCCTCTGTTTTCTCGCTGTCCCCTCAGCAGTTTCCTTTATACTGGTTTGAATTATGAGAGCCAGGAAGAAAACGCATGCTAGTATCTCCTGACGTCTCTAATGAAAATAGATGAGTGGATAAAATATATCGTACTGGACATGTGACAGTCCATTGTCTCTTCCCGTCACTGAGCAACGGCACGTTCCATAGCTCACCTCTCAGGAAATGAAGTCGTTGCGGCTAACGCGAGGCGTAATAACAGCAGACAGACGTGAGCTCTTGCGCTTTAGTTCTACTTTTTATTTCCATTGAATAATGAGGAGATGGAGGGAGCTGGCAGAAAGAAAGAGAGAGAGAGAGAGAGAGAGAGAAAGAGTCATCAACATGCTCACATTTATTCATTTCTGAAAATATTCTTTGTGTGTGTTTGACACCTGCAGTATAGTTTTAATGCAAATTTTTTTATTGTAAACTTTGAATGACACTTGTATGAAACTTTGCAGCTCAATGTTCTAGAGTAAATGCTGTAAAATTCCAATTTCTATTTAATTCTCTTTTACATTTATGCATTTTTATCCAAAGCGACTTACATTGCATTATACTAAACATTGTTTTTGAGTATGTGCAATCCCTGGGATTGAACCCATGACCTTGGTGTTGTTAACACCATGCTGTAACCACTGAGCTACAGAAAAGCTTACAGAAAAGCTCTTTTCTAAGATGCACATCATTGTACAGTGTGTCAATGTACATCATTACTTAAATAACACATGACAATAACAATGGCATTGACTTAACTGTAAATACATAACAAAACGTAGACTATATATGCTGTAGTAGTGAAAATAAACAGTACAAAACATGTTTTTTACTTTGTACATGTTAAATATGCACAATTCAATGCTTTCGTTCATAGTTCTTTTATTAACACACAATTATTGAAGCTATCACACAAGAAACTTAACAAATCAGTTTTTTAGAAGAATAGGTTATGAATTCACTCAAATACTCAAAACAACGCAACCCCCAACATGCTTAAACCGCACTTCCACTACAGTAATGTCAGTTGGAAAAACTGATTATTCTTCATGCCTGGAGACAATAGAACGAGTCAAAACCCAGGCCCTCAAGCCACTAGGATCTATACAACTATCCGAGCAGGTCAGGGGTCACTTTATGTAAAAATAGCAACTTGACATCCATCCTCCCTGATTTATAATGCATGTCAATATCCAGTGCAGTTACTGAACACAGACTGCACTCCCCTCAGCAGTAGATACTGCAGGCATTGGCCCTGTGTATTCAGCTGGCTACATTCCATCATCTGCAAGGAATAACAGTCTCAAGCAACTCCAGCAGTAGAGGGGCAGGGGGTACGTGATGTGATTATTAATGATTTGGTTTTTGTTTTTAAGGGGTTGTAATGATTAGAGACACAAGACTCATGGGGTCTGTTACAAAACTTTGCTGCCTGTTGCCTACATGGGCAGCTGCCTTCTAGTGGATTAGGGGCTATGTGAAACCTCATAAGTGACTAACTTGGAACGATCCACATAAGCAGCAACTTTGTGTGGCACTCTGCACAAAAGACATCAGAGAATTTGACATTAGCATGTTGCCAAGTTAGCCTGGCAGGCACAAAGCGGGGCACCTTTCTGGAATTGGTGTGATGCCTTGATAAGCTTTAATAAACAAAACACACACACACACACACACACACACACACACATATAAGGTACAAATCCTTTATATTTTAAACTGTTTATATTTATTATCATTATTTCACTTGCCATTGCTACCATCTTGGATTTACTTTTCTGGGCTGAAATTGCCTGCATTGTAAGAGACAATTGTGCCCTTAACTTAATATTCCACTATTTAAAATAAATTAAATACATAAATAAAGACCACCCAAACAAACTTATTCATTAAAATGAGCTGATCTTTCCAACACTACACATGAGACGGAACAGTTTAGGAGAGCATGTTTGATTACTTAGGTCTGTGTTTAGAATAAAATATACTTTTTACTAGAGAAGCTGGATTATTATTTATATAGTGATTATATTATATTTATATAATATAATAACCAAGCTGCTTATTATATTATAAATAGCGGAGCTGCTATCATGCTGCTGAAAAATGTGGTTTAGTTTGTAACTTCCCAGCATTTATACAATGTATAAACCCTCTGTATTATTCAACTCCTTGTGTGATGTAGTTTTATGCATTTTATCACTCTCTTAAACGAATCTGCTTGTTTACAAGTGAGTGTTGCACAATAACAGGTGATGTTTATTGTACACATTTTATATTGTGTATATGTTCACAATAAGCTCTGCCAAGTTGTTTCTTTCACATTACGACCATCTGCTGCTAAAAGAGGTGCACCTGTTGCCCCAACTTACTTTGGGTTGTTATGGTAACTTAAACAGTGTTTTCTTATGTGAACGTTGGTCATCCTGAGAGCTTCAAACCGCTGAGCTTGACAATTGTCATTTATGAGAAATGGACCGGTGTGACGACAGGCCTGAAATAGCAGAAGGAGGCCAGACTTCTGTGCCCTCCATGAAACTGAGTCTCATCAATCAATGTCAAAGCCGCTCATCAGGGATTCCACCGAGCCATAGGTCCCGCCCACCAGGGGGTGTTATAGAAGTGGTGGCCACTGTCAGTCAGTGGGTGAGGCCACGCCTCTTTTCTCATTGCTGCTTTGCAAGCAGTCACAGTCAACTTAAAGTGAACATACATGCACACATGCCCAACCTTGACTCAACCTCTAGGATCTTGACATGCATTGATATTATATGTCACATGGCATTTAAGATTGCATGTTGCAGCTATCTTTGACAGCAATTGATATCCTCTTGCAGAACGTTTACGGAGTTCACATAGAGGTTAAACTTGTCTACTTTTAATTTTATTTTGGTGTAAACCATTTTATTACTGTTATTATTAGTAGCAGTAATTGTGGTAGGTGTAAATATATTAACATGACTCACTTTTATTATTTTCAATTATTATTTTCAAAATGTAATAATTCTCATGAGGAGACAGTTGGAGTCAGTTGAACTGCCGGTGACAGCTGCAACATGTCAATCATGAGACCGATATCATTATTCATAGTTGCCCCTGCAAAAGCAATTCAATAAATAAAACTAAACCCGCAAAACAAACACAAATGGCTACTCTCCACTTGACCAAAATAGTAAACGAAGAACATTCTCCTCTTCCTCACAGAGAAGGATTTACATATTATTTATTCATGATATCTACCATTTCCAACAGTTCAATAATAAATATCAAAAGAATGCGCCGGGTCTTTTCATCAGATCCGTCCACTAAAATAACCCCCGCCTCCCTCTTCCTCTCCCTTTCTGTGCCAATAGCATAATAGAGAGAGGTAGAGAGCAGGCAGCAGAAATGTCTTGACTTGGGCCCCAGTCGTACCCCATGGAGCCAGAGAACAGAAAAATGGTATCATCTCATGCATAATTTATGAGCGTATATTAACCCTGAGTGGAGCTGCTACATCAATCAAGACAACCTGCCATAACAGGATTTGTGTGTCTGTGTCTGTGTGTGTGTGTGTGGAAACCGCTGTCATGTTAGGATAAAAGGTGTATTCGTTTTTGTTTTGTTTTCTGTGTGTGTGTGTGTGTGTGTGTGTGTGTTACTTGACCATGTTTGTGCTTGCGGGAATAGAGGTGCTGGAGCTTTGTGTTCACATTGAGAAAGCACAATTGCAATCATGACGTGGTGGGTGTGTGTGTGTGTGTGTGTGTGTCTGTGGGGAGAATGAATTGTGCCACTGATAGCGTGGCTTGTTTGCACGTGCTGTCTGTGTTGTTGTAGCGCTGAATTCGCTGAAGGAACTATGCAAATTAGGTAACGGTGTATAAAACTGGAAACTTTTACACCGCAGAAATGAATGACAGTGACTCAACTGAAAAGCTCACGACACAGCGTTATTATGCACCTGTTTAAACCGGATTGCGGGTGTTTTGTAAGAAAGACACTGTTCTTGTGCTGGACTGCCATGCCCTGAAGAGGTGCAACTGTTTAGTGAATTTGCACTGTGTCTTTATGTATTTACATGAATTTATTATAAAGAAAAACTATATAATTAATGAGATGTGTGAGAGCTAGGACATCTGTTGTTCACTGCCGTTAATTTCAAGCTTTAATGTTTTGCGCATTGTGTCTTAGCAGCTCTAGGACAAAAGACTCTGTCAGTCTGAAAGCTACTTGAGGTCATGTGCTTTGACTTGCCTCTGGAGTAACTCGGCCATCCACTCCAGCAGGTGGCCTAATACAATGCCAGGCATACATGGGTTTAATGTGTAGCCTTTTTCACAAGAAAATTCACAAAAAAGATCACTTTAATATCTCAATTGTTTTTCCTAGACAGCAATGAGATTAGATTCAGACGTTTACTTTATACATCTTCCACTTCTTTAGATTTAACTCCAGACCATAGTGACCTCACAGGTCTCTTCTCTCGTCCAAGTAGATCTCAACAATGTCTCCAACTATGCTCAGATTTTCCACGGACCAAAATCTACGATTAAAAGTCAGACAATTCAACTAAAAAATATCTCATCACAGACAAATAGTTCTGAGCTATGATATTCACGTTCATTTCATACCTTTATTTCTTCTAAGGAATTTAACAAGAAATATTTGAGACAAAGTTGATACTTACATACAATAAAGTGCCATGAGGAAAAAAAAATTCTGTTGGTTCTTCAAGGAGAGAAACTAAACTCGAGAGAAGCAGTCACGGTTCTTTGGCTTTTTGTCTGTTATTGTCACAATTATGTAAGCATTAGTTTACGCTATGAATCATGCACTGTTGTTTTCTCTGTCCATCCATCACAGTATTGTCTTGTTTACGTGGGTTGGTGTTATGGGTGAGTAGATTGAGTCAGAGTTAAGCAGGCTTCAGCCCAATATATCACATTACCTTGCTAATGGGTGTATCTGAGCACAAGCACCTTGGCCAAGCATGAAGGAATAAAGAAATGTATTCTTCGATTTTATTTATTTCTTTGTGCTGAAGCCTGAAATGCAGGAAAATGTTTTATTGATTGGTTTATAGGTGCATGGGCCAGGCTTTTAGCACCCGAATATCGTTCCTCACAGACTTGTGTCTGTCTGAGGATGCACTTGAGGAAAAAGAGTTAGATATTCACAGAGAGAGACAAACAGAGAAGAGAGAGAGGTCAGAGAATAGAAGAGAGAAGACCCGTTTTCTTTCTATATGTGTTGTTATCTCTGTTTTCATCTCTCTTTGTTTGTCTGGATTACTTATTTATTAGTATTGTTATATTGCAGAAAAGATCAGCTTCAAATTCCATACTGAGTTATACTGATGTATGCTAATTTATGCTAGTTAATGCTGTTGGTCAGAGTTGGTCTAGCTGAAAGACCAGTACAACCAGGCTGGTCACCATCAAGACTTGGGGAAGCAGGTTGATCAGAATGATGTTTCTGATGAAGCTGGTTGCCCATGGATCTAGTTAAGCTAGTTAAGAAGCCCTTACAGGGACCAGCATCCAAAATACAATGTAAGATGGTGGTATTTTTAGCAGGTTAATCTAAGATTTGTTGCAGTTCTGACAAGTGTAGTTTTGCTCTCAAGAGCAGTAAGTTAATCACGTCTGGTGTGAAGTTAGGATTGCACGTGTGAGCGAACAGATCGGTTTACCGAGGCTCCTCGGAATCTGACCTTGACGAACACATTAGCTCTGTCCTTTGCTGCAACATAGCATCGGAAATGAAGTCTTTTCAAAGGCACGTTAAACTACAGGCCCTGCATACAAGCCACATTAGTGATTCAAAGCATTATTCAATGGAGTGAAAGGCTATTAACTCGGATTTCTGGGACCGGTTCCAAGCCCGATCAGAATTCTGCTGCGGTTAAATCCTCACAAGAGTTTCTCAAACGGGGCCCTGCCACTTTCTTCCGCCCCTCGTCGCCCGGCTAAGACACAGGACATAATAATGTTATCCATGGTGGTCTTAAACTTAGATGGCTGTTTGTTTAACTGTATATTCATTGGCTGGTCCCTGATAACATGCGGCTTGCCCTGAATAAGACAGGGAGGGGGAATGTTGCGAAGGAGACAATTGCTCCAATCTCCCAGCCCGGACATGGTGTGTACACATGCAAGGGTGTGCGTGTGCGTCTAAGCCAAATTGACTTTAAAATACGTGGCACAGCTGGTGTGAGAGAGTGTTTTACAGACAAGTCATGACACCAGATGCTAATCCAGTATAATTTATATAAAGACAGAGTAAAGGAAAAAGAATGCACACAAATGTTTATATGCTGTTCAGTATTAGAGATTAACTAACTAAAACCCGACTACAATGTTGCAGTGGGTAAACAATGTGTTTCTATTAATAGTGTGACAAAAGCCTCACTGTTTTTAATAACTTTATTAGGAACAAGCTGGTTTTTCAAATACCAACAAATACCGTTGTCGTGGTAATATTAAAATGGGCACATATCTCTACAGCTGAGCAAACTGTGGAAATAATCAAAACCTCTCTCCTGTTTAAAATGTTTACTTTCCAGTGTAAAGCATTTGATCTTTTTACTGAATCAGTTTAAACAGTAAATGAATCAGTTTAAATGATTCACCAAACATTTTGATTTCCTCTGATGTTTAATTGGTGGTGTTTAGTGTAAATTCATCTGTTCATCTGTTTGTCTGAGATCCTCATCGTTATGATGAATAAAACCAGATTATTGTTACATAAATACTGCTTTCAGAGTAGATATTGTTTTACTTTCACATGTTTGGAAACCTCGCTAGAGCGGATTTAAACACGCCATGACTTTGTCCTGTCAACAGTTTCTCTAAACACAGAAATTCTGGGTTTAACAACAATACATCATTATTATTCTAACTACAAACAAACATATTGCTCTCTCTGTCCCTCACATCTCCCTTGTGATTAAGTGTTCCGCTCGGCCTCTGACCTGAATCTGTCGGAGGGTTTCTTTTTGATTTATTCACGTTTTGATTCCAAAACAATGGAAAATAAAGAAAATAAATGGTAGAATTGATAGCACAACCTTTCGAACGGAACGTTTGTCTTTGTCAGGTGGGTCCTCTTCATGTTGGTGGTATGTCAGATATGAGGTTCTGTGGGGAGGTTTTGCAGACCTGCCTCTTGCCCTTTAAACACAATTTTCTGGTTATTTTCCCCCTGCAGCTCTTACCCTGAGAATTTTATTCGGCCCTGTTGCTTTATTTAGGTCAAAGAACTAGTTACAATATGTACATAAAGAAATGCTTATAGATACTTACTGTGTGTTGACCAGAATGATAAATGCTAAACACTAATATATCTGAGATATTGTGATGTTTCTTAATGGTAGTCAGTATAAGTTGCTATGAGGCTCCATACTGAAATCTACTCCACAAAGAACTTCCATGCTGGAACAAACTGGTTAGCATGGCTTTTCATGGTGAGGCTGGTTGACTTAAGAAACCTGTCTGGTAAAGATAGTTAAAGAGATGAAACACCAAGACAGCAGCATCCAAAACACAACATATGGTGTTGACCAACAATGCTGATATTTTCAGCGAGATAATGAGCTGCCTGCTGTTTACATAGGCAACTATCTTCTAAAACTGTAAAGCTGGCATCCCGCTAGCCTATTTTCAGCCATTTTTAGTGGGAAGCTTATGTTTCATGGGCATAGATTTTAGCAATAACAGTCGATAGATGTGAAATTTTGTGCCGAAGTGTAGCTGTTTTAAGTCGGATAGTGTGACATCTGTCGCACTGTAATGGAACCTCATAAATGACTGATTTGAAATGCTTTACATGAGCAGTAATAGGCTGTTAATAGTCACTCATGTGTAAACTTACAAATATCTCTACTCACATGGCACATGGCACAGCTAGATTCCAAAAACTGATTCCAAGTCAGAAGTTTGCATGTTCCAATAACCGAATTGTGAATTCCCTGATAAGCACAAAAAGAGAACAAAGCACACACACATATGTATACAAGTATATTACATAAAACATTTTACATTAGATACAATAGACCTATTTTTTTTAAAAGATATTTTAAAATATTACTGACTCTGTCTATTATCCTGGATACATGTTTTCACTGAGCTAAAATGCATTCAAGGCTAACCCAGTCCTCAAAGAATATACATGTTGTTGCTTTTTGGAAAGCATAATATTGTTGCATAATATTATAATCTTTTAAAATTTTGTGCGGGTAGCTTGGCTGTAATGCCTAAAAATGTTGCCTAGGTGAGCCGCTCACTAGATTTTGAAGCACTGTTTATGTATTTTTAAAAATGTATAGTTTTAAAAAGTGTTTTGACAGTATAGCTTCAAACATTCAGAGCTCTTCTGAAGAAATATCACACAAATATTCCCACGCATACCATCAGTCTCTACCTCAAAAATAGAATAGACCCAACTGTTATGAGCTCAGATCTTGAATTTTGTCCATTCAGATCTATGGCCACTACAGAGAAGACTGGCACTCTTTGTTACTGGGCTCCAACCCAGACACCCATCTGCCCTCTGCATGGACACAAAGTTCATCCATGCCATCTAATTACCCCCCACACCAGCTGGATACTGAGAAAGACAGAGAGACATACTACAGCACCAATGATTGTTTTAGAATGCCAATAGTCCTGGCCTGCTATGCTAATGAGAAATCCCGTAAACATTCCTTACTTTCTCTTTTATCATCACAGATTTTGATACTGTTTGGCAGCTGAGCTATAAGCTAGACCCAGATGGTCTAGGCTGTGTCAACATCTTGAGCTTCATCCATCCAGCGGGTTCATTTATTGCATGGATGAGGCATGCACGCTAGTCGGTATGGACGACATCTGTTAGAGGCCTTAAACTGGTTCAGGCATATGTGTGTTGTATGGCAACCCACTGTTTTATTGGTTTTATTGGGAATCAGACGCAGCGGGGGCTTATCAGTATTTTATTTAGACACAAACCTAAAATAAATCAGAAACATTGTATGCTGTACATGCTGGACATATACAGTGTTTTAATTAGCTTGAAATAACCACTTTTTTATTTGGTCAAAAACGGTGTAAAACTTGTTATAGGGATGTTACTTTGGCATCTTACGCTGTAATATGTTTTTAATAGCAGAAGCAAAACTGTCTTCTGTAGCTGTTAAACCGTCTCATTAGTTTCTTGTTTACAGCTAATAAGAGAACTTGTACAAGAACAGCTATCAAAGTGACAACTAGACACATAAGAGGACGTAAAATATGCACAAATTTGTGAGCCTGTTTTTGTAAAACAGTGGTCAACCTGTCGCATAAAAGTTATTAAAAACACATCACGAAATACATTGTTTTGGTGAGACATCTGGCTGAGGTGCCAAAGATCTTTCACTACAACAAACAATAAGCTGCAGTGTGGAAGTCCATTTTCATTGAAGCACCTTAGAGCAGAGCACCTCTGCTATGGGTTTTTTTTCCCACAGTTCATCTGCTGCTGTCTAAACCATAAACAAAGTGTAGAAAAACATGTGTCTATCTGATCCATCGACAAAACTGCCTTATCAATCAACCTTGAGTGTCAGCAAGCCAACGGGGAACATCCTGTTCCTCCAACACACTTGCAGTGTTTTGTGTAATGAAATCACGTCACTCTCTGTATTTTCTGTGACGACCTCAGAGAAGACTATGATAGTGTGAGAGTCCACGTGTGTGTTGCTGACAGTCACACAAACAGTCAATCATCCATCACATCAATCAGCCAGGATCTGTCCGGCAATCACTCAACAGGCCCTGGTGGCTCAGGCATCAATAAGCAGGGTTGACAGCTGGCTTGGATGGACTCTAACGGATCTGTCTGCTATCTCCTCCTCTTCATGAAGTCCAGCCCAAAAGAGAGGTGCTAGGCCCCTGCCACTTATATGAATAAAGTCTCAGCCTTCAGTGAGACCCAGGCTGAGGACAAAAGACACACGGGTCGGCAGTGTGAAAAGAGATTAGCATTTCACAGATTGGGACTCTGTGCTGAGCCTCTGCCATTGTCTTAAATACTCAGATAGAGTTTGTTTGTTTACTTGGCAGTTTCAATGGCAATTAGAACAATACAAACACCCTCTTTTTCTCCAATGAGAAACTCTTTTTTTGGTGTTTTCTTTTGTTCAGATATTGTGTGCATCAAGAAATGTGAAACCTAATGCTTGTTAACTGTTGATAAATGTGTTATTTGTGTTTTTATTGGAATCAAAAACCCTGAATGATCTGATATTTTGTTAAAGGGGGTGGAATGAATTAAAGATTAATTGTTAAATTAAAGGAGGTTTGGTTATCTTTACCTCCTTAGATTTTTGGAGCAAAGTAGCATAGTTGAGATATCAGGGCCATTAGGCAAATAAAAACAGAATTTATAAAAAAATTGTATAAAGTGTGTTTTGGAGGTCCTACAGGTGAGGTATGCTTATGGGTTTAAATTGATCAAATGTTTAGGACCATAAAGTAATTATGGATGAATCTACCTGCCAAATGCATAAATGGAACAACATTTGGATAAATGAATACTGGCAGAATTTTCATTTTTGAGTGAACTGTTAGTTTATAAACCACTCAGACCCAACCAATCTAAAACAGTACTACAGAGAGTCTGCATGAAACACATTCAGATCCAACAATAATAAATGTGCTCATGATATCCCCTGTGACTCTTCCTTTCACCTTAGATAACCTGCTGTGGGAGATGAGCTGTGATTCATCTCCTGAGATCACAGCCTGTGACACTGACAGACTCAGACGAAGAACTGATAGGTGTTGCATTAAATACTGCCACAATGCACCTGTGCTTGGTTGGGCATGTACCCCACCCCACAATGGAGCCTTAAGGCACAGCAGTGAGGTCTGGCTTCCTGGATCTGTTTCCTGGCCTTTGTGGGTTGAATGAGAAAACTAGTTGTTTCATTTAATTACAGGTCTCATCAACCAAATGGTTCTCGAAGATGTTCTAAAGAGTAGTTTTCTAAAGATTAACAACAGTTATAGTCAAAGGCTTTAGATAAAGTACAGCATACAGACACATAAGAGTATACACACACACACACACACACACACACACACACGTATATATATATATATATATATATATATATATACATACATACACTAACAAGCATGACACATGCATATGTATGAGCTCCATGATACTGAATATGGTTTAAGTATGTATGTTTGTTTATATGTTCTTTAATTAAAGAGTTCAAAATCTTGAGTCTGGAGATTTTCTAAATACCCGTCTCCTGTCTATAATATTAACTGGATGTAAAGATTTATCTTCTGTCCCTTTAAGACCTATATAGCCCTCAGACCTCTCCTCTAACTCTCAGTGCATTTTTATTGCACAAGGCTAATTTGCAACCATAGCATCACTCGCACAGCACAATAAGAGAAAGAGAGAGTGACAGAGAGAAAGAGAGAGAGAGCATCCAGGCCAAACACTGTTTGTTTGCTGGCCAAAAGCATTTGATGGCTGCCTTCACACACAGTGACCCGTGTCCAGAGTCTGTGGATTAAGTTCATTCACAAAGCACAGTAAATTGCTATTTATATATAAACTAAGGCTGGTAATACATCATATATCATGGTAATAAATATCTGATTTATTACTTGGTATACTGTTAATTAATATTTATATAGAGATAAAGATGTAGATATAGATAGATTATTCGAAAACATTACATTATGGTGGTAGATGAGTAAAGCATTTAATAGACTAGATTATATAAGATTATAGATTATAATAGATAGTAAATTATCAAAAGTGGCATTAAAGGTCAACGGCAAAATCCGCAGCAATCCATCTTGCAATGGAATTTGACTGTTTTGGACTTTAGGGACATTCACGCAGGATCCTGAGATCTTTGAATTCTGTTCATTAAGTTTCTGAATTAAAGAATGTGTCTTGTGTAATTGATTCTTAACTCATTCTGCCTGATCTTCATAAGGGTGGTTTGGTGAGGTGTGTTACTTATAATCGCAGCTGTGGCTCCACTGACTGGGGACTTTTTTAAATGACTGATTTAAGTATGGGTCAGAGAGCATAATTAATTAAGGCATGATTAAGAGAATGATTAATTAATTTAATTAGGAGATTGCCTTAACAGCCTCATTAAAAACCACTGCTGATTTATTTGTGATTTATCGATACATATTTATTTGTATATTTATTTAATCTCCTAGTTTACATTTTCTCCAAACATGTACAATGCAGGTCAAGCATTTAATGGTAATACATTGTGCAAAAAAAACTTTTTTTAGGTTTTTATCCACTTTTTTATGCATTTGTTTGGTTGGTTTGTTGCTTTTGCTGCTACACCTCAACAATATTGTCTTTGTTTTAATTCTTAACGTCTGATACTCGTGACGCTCATTTAGCCATGCTGTAGGCCTACAGGATGAAAGTATCAGGTGTTGGCCAGCAGATGGTCCAGGAGTGGAGAAACATTGAGACCAGACTGATTGGTCAAGCTTTGAGTCACCACAAGATGCAGATGGAGACGAGAGACATGAATAATGATACAGAATCTTACATCTTATTTAAATTATACATAAATAGGGGAACACACAATATATACATTTAAGTGTGTAAGTTTGCTTTTCGTTAAAGGTGAAGCATGTCATCAACTATCAGCATTTCCCTTTTATGTCTTATGTGGTTGGGAGTAACAGATAATCCTGCCCCATTGGCTAAACCATTGTTGCCGTTTCGAGCTGAGTGGAATAGTCAAACAACAGAACAATGTTTTGTCTTTCATTAATCTGACTTAAACAACAGAGCAAAGTTTTGATAGCTCCACACAGCCGTAGTGTTTACACTAAAATGTCAGGCTTTAAATAACTTACATATAGTTGACTCTGCATATTAAACTTGGCCAGGAGAAAATATTTAAACAAAATTACACACTTCACCTTTAAGACCTCTATGAAACAGGCCACGTCATGTCTCGCTGGTCCTGCATGCATTTCTGTGTACAGCTAAATCTCATTTTATCAATCTTTGTGACCCTTTAATTCATTCAGCCAGGCTTTACAGATATTTACAGACATTATTCTGGAGGTCCCCACAGTGAAGTGCCTGTGCGGAATAACTAAAAGCACACAGTAGCAGTAGATATTATTTTCCTCCATTTGTGGTGAGCTAAATTCTTTAGTCAAAACTCAAAGCTTTAGTCGAATAAACCCACATAATATTCTACACATGCTCGGGGATCCAGAATTGACTTACTGGTGTTGCATTTGAGGTAAATCTAATATAGAATAAAATAGAATAATGCATTCCATGAGATGTCCATAAGGGCTGAGAGCATGTTTTGGATGTGGATCAGATAGACGACTGCTGATGTAAATCAAATGCGCAGCCGTGCCACTCTGCATGTAAATATTGCCTTCATGTAAAATATGCAACATGCATTTAAGTTCACATAAACAAGGAATTGCGATCTTTTGGACTCCTAGTGGCACCACGAGGGTGCCAATCTCTTTTGGAAATCTTAAGAGAACATTTGAGAAGCTAATTAGAGAGGGGAGTGCCAGGCAGAAGGGACCTTTTTACATCTCCCTTTGCCAAAAAACTATCACAGAAACACAAAACGCAATAAAAGACTAAATAAAATTACCATTCTCTCTCGTGCTGTGACAAAAAGGGTTTGTTTATTTATTTATTTCAGCTGTGACCTTTTTCTTCCTCATGCATCTTTCATGTTCCCTCTGAAAAAACCTCTGAGGAAACAGGGTTTGGAATTAAAGGAGAGAAAAGGAAATGCCCTGTAGTGTACAATACACATCTCAAAATCTCAATGCAGTCTTTCCATGTATTTTCATTATGTGTCTGAATGATAGAGGAAGAGAATCTAAGAGACTCCGTGTGCGTTCCTGTGTGCATGTGCCAGAATGTGTTTGTGTGAAGATGGAGGAAATGCGAAGTGTTGGAGGCTTCTGTGGGATCAGGTACAACCTTTCAAGTTTTCTCTATTTGTGCCAGAACCACCGGCAGTCCCCTGTCATCCCAACTCAACCCAGAAAAATGCAGTATCCTGTAAAAGGATCTAAATGAAAACAGGCCCCGCCCCTGCAGGTAGAGATGGACCAGAGAGATATTGTGCTGGCTTTGGTGACTATCCCACAGAATTGCTTTCTGGGTAATGTCTCCGCTTCCACCCCCACCTTCCGCTGTGGGCAGCTTTGTCTTGGGATCACATGCTGTTCTGGGTGACCGCTCAGGAGATGCAGGGCCATAGAATGTGCTGCACTTCCCTGCTGACATTTAGATCTCTTTATTTTTGTCCAGTTTTCAGTCCACCAACAACAACTGGCCACGGCAAAGTGGAAAATGCCAGGGAGTATGGCCTGGATGAAGGGGGGTGAGGTCGCCTTCTCATAGGGGGCCAGAAACAGAAAGAGCATACTGGCTTAAGCCCTGTGGCCACTGTACAACATGGCCACGACATTTCTGTCCAATGCAAATTTTGGGAATGGTCACCGTTAGCCGATTAGTTGTCTGTGCACTGAATCCAAGCCTCTAACAAAGTTCTGAGAGTGTCATCGAAGTCATGCTCCTACAAAGTCTGTCAAATCCAACAAACCAATAAAAGCACAGCAACTGATGACATATCGTTGATACATGTTTGTCAGTATATGTGCACATGAGAGCATCAGTGACCGAAAAGCTGGACAAAGTTTGCCCATTTATTTCAGTAATGAAAATATTTTCATTTCAAAATGTGACAACATTTCCCATTAAGTTCTCTTGTGCTGTTGTTATGCTGACTCTTGGACAGACAACACACAGAGAGATTTATTGCCTTTCTTTGCCCTCTCAAGAAAAATTGTGAACTGTAAATAATGCTGTTCTTATGATCTGCAGCTGTGCTGTCCAGTTCAGGACACCTAGAAAGGAGACAACTTCCTCCACAAAACAAAGCATGTAACCGAAGACAATATACTCTTTCCTGTAGCTCAGTGGTTAGAGCATGGCATTAACAACGCCAAGGTCATGGGTTCGAACCCAGGGATTGCACGTACTCAGAAACAATGTATAGTATAATGCAATGTAAGTCGCTTTGGATAAAAGCGTCTGCCAAATGCCTAAATGTAAATGTAAATGTAAATGTACTCTCATAGTTTGATGTTTTTTTTGACTGTTTGATGGACCCATTCATTTGACTTTATGTGTTGAACGAGTTATAAAATTAGTTAGTTATTTAAAAAATAGCATGTTCAATATGAAAACATTTATACATGGCTCCGGACTCTACAGTTCGAGTGGACCAAGCTTCTTCCAATAATAATAACTTGTAAAGTCACTTATTTGTAACATCTATTCAGTGTTTTTGTATACAATGATGCCTTTAATCTGCATATTATGTAATTAATTTGATTATTTTGCTAACCCTTGGCATTGAGCATAACAGCATCCAATCAAAACCACGAATAACACAAAGAGGTCTGATGTCACTATTGAATGCCCTTATATGGGCTGTAATAAACAGCCAGATGTGCTGATCCACCACTGACAAATAGACAATACACAGATGTGGCCTTTCATTCCCACATACATTATAGACTTGTCTTGATGTTGGCTAAAGATATGAACACACAGTCACACAATCTCTCGTTCTCACACACTCACACACACAAATTATGGGGATTTATGTTATAGATACCTGGAGACTCTTGCTATAAAACTGCAGAAGATTAAACAAAACAAAAACAAATGAGTTAGAGGAGGGGACAGGCTGCAAATACCTCACATCCTTTGCCAAATACGCAACATTTAGTAAGAATTAAAACTTTATCTCTATAATCTATGGTGACACTTATATCGGTGCGTATAACTCAGAGAATGACGATAAAACACATTTCCTTAATGTGTTTGTGTAAAAAGTGATCTACAAATCTCCTCTGCTGTATTTACAGTTGTGAATATCTCAACACTGTTCTTCCAAATCCACCCACACAAGGATTGTCATTTCTTCAGCAGAGAAATGAATATGAAACAGATACAGGAGCCACCGTGTCATGAGGGCCTTTGAACAGACCGCTTATCAAATTCCACCCATCTTCTGCTCCAGGGGAAGCTCAGCTGACACGATGACCTCTTCAGAATGGCTGCCATCCTCAGCACTGACCATAAGCTTATATCATTCTCTTTGTAACACAAGCCCTGATGGAGCCCAGATTATCAAGTGAATTCTTTTCTCACTGTATGTTAGCTATGTGGTCTCACTCCACATTCACTCCATTAAAATAGTTCATAAGTCAGGTGGTAAACATAAGTGGTATGAATGCTGAATGAGCAGTACAGGTGAACAACTTAACAGGAGGCTGGGTGATTGTAATACATTGTGCAGGTCTGGAAGAAACTTTTGTGTACCTATATATAATAATTACATTTTGGGCAACATGACTTGCTTATTAATGAATATAACAATAATAATAACAATAATAATAATAAGTTATGCATTTATTTATTAATGATTAGTTTTTATTTATATTTTTAATGAATGTATTAATTAAAATTATTACACAACTCTCTGGAATACTTGGTTCTGATTGGTCAGTTGCAACATTAACAACAACAACTGCTAAAAACTGATAACACATCACTAATCTGGGTACTGTGGGTCTTTTTGACCGGTGCTACTTATATGTTTTATGCATTTTATGTCTCTTTTCTCATTTCAGGTTTGAATTTGCTAAATTTAAGCTAGTGAAACATTTCAAATCAATATTTTGGAATAAGGTTGTTATCGCAGAATAAACCCGGACAGGATGATCGGAACACCAACATGAAACAGAATTAAATATATATTATTTTATAAAATGAATTAAGATTAAAGACTTAAGACTAAAAAAGTTCTAACTTTGTAAGTTTGAAAGTTTTGCAACTGCCTGAACCAGTGTTACAATCAATATTACAGTGCAGTGCTATATGTAAATGGTATTTTGGCACATAGATGTTTGCATACCAAAATATACGGCAGAAATTGTAGTAGTCTGTGAGTTATTAAGGAAACCGTTGCAACTGCCTCCAGTCTCTAATAGTAAAGCATAGCATAATGTATTAGTATATTGCAGAGAAAAATCATTTCTTGTCCCATTTTATACATTATTTAATATAGGAGAAACCCCATCTACAACACCTTGACCCCTGGTTTTTATAACCACATTAAAATGATTGTTTGGGTGAGTATAAACTGAAAAGATGGGAATTACAGTTTGTGTAGCTCTATGCTGAGCTCCGCTACACAGTAGTTTTTTTTCTGCACCTCAAGGACAAAATGTGAGAGAAATCATTTGCAGTTTTCTTTACAGGAAAATAAGACAAATGATGCTCTTAAGGATGTCAAAAAAGAATGTGCATACCTGAAAAGACCTTTCACATTTCATTTGCCATCAGTCTGATAAGTCCCCATTTCACGGCCTGTTGATTGCGTGTGTGATGCTGTAAGTATATATGTGTGTGTCCCAAGCTTCATGTAGGTGCTTGTGTGTGTGTGTTTGTGTGTGTGTGTGCGTATCCATTGCTCTCTTCTTTCATAGCAGAGAAACAGAGAAACATTTCTGTGGACAGGCCCGTGGTGCTGCAGAATAAGTCTGACGATAGGATCGGCTTACCCTCACAAGCCTGGCTTTGTTATCCGATCCGCCGCACACAGGGACACACAGCGCAGTCAAACTCACTTTAATTCACACAAGATGTCCAATCAGCACCATCCTTCATAATGACGTTCCCCTGTCCTTGCGTTCCTGAGCCCGAGACAAGCTCTTGGATCAGAGATCCGGTTCTCCTCACAGGAACTTCTGGTTTTGGAGTTACTTCTATAGGTAAACACACACGGACTCCCGTCGGCATTCCCACACACATCGGCTTCGTTAAGTGTTTCGTTCAAGCGTAAAGAGCAGTGACGGCGTCGGGCCAGGTTGCAGGAAGGTGATACCTGCAGTCCGTCTATGCCAAGACTTACAGCGCTTAGACTGTTAAAAATAATGAAGATTTTCACTCTGCCATGATGGCTCTGTGTCTTTTTCTTCTTCAACATCTCCCTCATTTTCCACCTTCATCTGTCTTTTTCTCTGTCATCGTTCCTCGCTCCTCAGAGGTTGAGTTGTAATGATTGAAATGTGTATGAATTCTCAGCATGCTTAGTGCTCATTATCAGACAGGATTCATCAGCGTCCACTCAGCAGAACCACTCGACCGGAACAGCTGGCCCTCATACCTAACCTAATAAATCCACAAATATTCAGCTCAGTCCAAAGTTAAGAAGTGCCGCTGTACTGATGAAAGATGAAGACTGGAAGATTTTATTTCACTGTACAAAAATCTGTAAATGATTGTTCCTGGAATAACAAAGATAGGGTGTTGGAGATGGTTGCTAGGAGGTTTTGAGTGGTTGCTAGGTTGTTGATTTGACCCCCCCCATCCCAATGTTTTGGTCTGGCTAGAATCCCTCCATTAGAGTAAGTAAATAAATGGATTTTTTTAGCTGACATCTTACAATAGTAATGGTACACATCTTCTTTTTTATTAGACACACAATTATAAGAATCAATTATGTTTGTAGAAGAATTTGGTGCAGGACTTAAGTTTTGATGTTTCAATTCAAAGCAAACAATATGTAAAAAAATGATTTATAAAACTACAAGAGAAACAAAGACAAGTAGACATCTAAAGCAAATTTCAAATACTGTAAATGGAAGATAAAGTCTCCAAAAAATATTAAGGAATATTGACTGTAAGACTTAAAATTTAAATTAAAATGTTAACAATTTGACAGGAGGATATAGGTTCAAACAGCCTGAAACAGGCACTTTCTGCTTACAACTAGTTCCACATGAACCAAATGCTTCAACATCAAAAGGAAGTTGCGTATGTTACATAAAACCTTACTTGGACAAAGGGCAGCATTACTTTTAACATTACATGTTTGTACTCTGAGTATGACCTAAATGCATAAACAACTGGAACTATTTCACGGCGAATGAGGCACATAACAAGACACAGTAGCCAGATTAAAAATAAAGGGAAAATGTAACATCACACATGCAGGAGGTAGAGTGTGTGAATTAGCGAAAGAATCAATCACAAAACCACATCTGATTATGTGAAGCGGACCATCAACACAACGCAGGATCTCTCTCTGTCAACTCTGTGGCCACATTAATCATGGCAGCCATTGCCAAGCTAAACAAGAGAATACTAATGACATTAGATTTGGGTTCAGAGACCGGGTGCTAGCAGGCTTGATTTCATTCGTTGTAAGAGAAGGGAAATACCGCAAGACAGATCCTGGGGCTGGTGCAAGGTTATCCCCTTCTCTGTTCCCTTAGAATTCCCCCTGGTCCTCTAATTCGGCTAATTCCACTGGTTTCCAGGGATGTTATTAATCAATAGATTCCCTAATGAAACAGCCTGGGGAGAATCTACACCAGGGACTGCCACCACAGCCCATCTATTGTGTTTGAAATTCTTTTGTAAGCACTTTTTTGACACGTTTTTTTTCTGAGGCTATACAATCTGCAAATCTTTTTCCGCTCTCATTGGCTAAATTTGAGCCTCTGTGCTTCACTGAGCACCACTGTTGGACTCACAATGACTTTGTCTCACAATTTACTGTACATATACCGTACCTTCATAAAAGGTTTTTTGTTAGATTTATGATCTAAAAGAAACATTTAGCCAATAGGATAAGAGGAATAAACCTAATTCAAGATTTTGTTTTTTTAAATAAAATCTTGTTTTAAAATACAAACCCTTGTTAAACCAATGATTTTTTGCAGTGTAGTGCATCCTCACACACCAAGTGCTGTTTACATGGCGGCCGCATGGCGATTGCATGCAGCGAGTGCTAACGACTCTCTCTCTCTCTGAACTGTGGAAATAGTGTTTGTTTAATTCTGTTGGAAACAAGCTGTCATGATGGATGGCACCTGCAGTTCAAGCAGATACAGTTGCACTTGTGGTTGTTGTATTGGATGGGGGAGATGTGCATGTTCTCTGAAGTACTGAGAGGAAGAGAGGACTGTGCATTTTTTTTGCGAAGGGGACCTAAAGAACAAGGCCTTTTAATGTTAACAACACAGCTGTGTTTACATAAATGCCATTAGAGAAAAAGAGAGAGGAGGTACAGGAGAATGATAGAATGATAGGATGGGATGATGTAATAAGCCTGGGGGAGAACTGGAGCACGACCTTTGACATTTCAAGTATGTTTGGGAAGAAACAATAACTTTTTTCCTTTTCTTGTTGAAGCTGTCTACATAGATGTGCAGGTTGCCTTGTACCTAAGCACACCTGAGCAGGTGAATGAGGTAATGTGGAGGTCAGGCACTTGCTTGTGTACTGTTTATGAACAATGGTAGTCACTGAGGAGAGATACAGGCAGACAGAAAGAGTTTAATAAAGAAGACTTTTTGCCATAGGATTTGGATATTGTATCCAACTGGTAGAAGGAAATGTTATCCCTTGTTAGGAGCCCAGCGTGCGCAAAACACTTTGTGGATTTTTAAAATTATAAAGTATTATTTAGAGAGATTATTTGTATACCCATGAGTTTTAATAATTTTTAATTATTTTTTTCCATAATTAATCATTTTTATGCAAAGGTATCTATTACCATGACAATTACTTTAAAAGTAAATAAAAAGTTCAAACAGGTAGTCAATGAATATTCATTAGTGTTTGTTTAGGTTTAACTGAATATTTATTCTCAATTAAATTCATCTGACTGTTAATTATTAAACAATAAATCCCACCTCTAATTAGCAAAGATAGCATAAAATAGTTAATGAAATAGGATGAAATTTACATACAAGGGAAAACAAACAACACAGAAGGCTAACACAAGAGGAAGTTGCTATCTGCGTAAACAGTTGTCTCTGACCGATGTAAAATGTCTTTCTGTTTATTTTGCATCTCACACCAAAAGATGTTCAGTGTCCAACATCCACTGAAGTTTTCTGTTTTTCATTTTGTATTTGTAACTTTTGAAATCATCTAGATTCTAGCGTACTCTTAAAAATTGACCAAATTTACTTTCTTTTTCTGGAAAAGGGAACAAAAATATTAATGACTTATCATGTGACTCATCACGACTCACCTGTAACTAACACTGACTACAACTGACTACAAAAGGTTCACAGCTATAAAATAACTAAAGTCTAATGGTTATTGGAAGATGTCAATTTACTGCCCTAACTTTTAGTTATATTACTGCCCTAAATATGTCAACATGGAACAGAAAAGCTGGCTTTTCGAAGGGATTTCAAGGAGAAATTTTTTAAATGTCCTGCGTGAACAGCCGATAAGAAATTTACATAATGTGTGTAGGCATGGACGTTTGTTATGCGTTTAAGAAAAAGAATAATATTCCAAAATGATGTAGCCTGTTTGTAACTCGCAGTAATCTTTATGGTGAGTTATAAAGTTTTTAGTAGGCATAAAACTCATCCACGCACATAACCATCCCCACAGACGGACAGCAGACAGTAATTCAATAAAGGGACAGCGAGGGCTTTTAAAGATTTTACTGAGGAAGGATTATTCCTCTTACAGAACAGACAGGGATAGAAAGAAAGAAGGAACATAAATCTGCACAAACAGGGAGAGCAGAAAGCAGGCGGGTTAGAATCAATGAAACTAAAAAACGATGAACCTGAGTGTAAGGAGGACAACCTGTGTAACAGGGTTACTCAATTGAGCTAAAGGATGCGAAGGGATGTTGCAATAGATAGAAAGACAGAAACAGAGCGTGAGAGAATAGATTAAAATAACAGTTGTTAGTCTGCATGCTGATGCTTATTTTCTGTGGCTGTGTTTATTATCTACCCATTATCTCTTACTGTGTTTGCACTGTTGAACTAAACGCTTGACCGTGCCCTGCTGTCTCTTTTATTGCTGAGGCCACAGAAAAACCCCGACCACACACACACACACACACACACGTGCAGGTGCAGTGAAAGGGGCTAACAAACAGGCTGATCTCTTATCCCTTCTATCTGTAGCCCATTCCAGAGGTGAGTGTGTCTGCTCATGTGTTAAATTGGTGGTACTCTGTCCGTCCCTTCCTACCAGTGATCCTGATAAGGAGAATTAACTCACATACAGTAGCAGCCTTACAGTTTAAGACACTCATACACACACAGCAGAATTGTGATATCATAGGTGTATATGATCTTACTCTGAAATGTTTGTGCCCTCAGTTTAGCCTGCCAGGGGACTGCCTGCTTCACCACTGACAGCCCCTTCCAAAACAGCTTCCTAATAGTTGCATATCTCTGCACTAATACGTCACACGCATACACAAATACACACAGCCGTGCCTCTCAATCACAGTCGGACCACGGTACTCATCTGTCTTGTTCAGATCCCTCTCTGTTTCCCGCAAGCTTCCAGTCGAGGCAGACGTCTCAGTGAGGGGCTGAAGTCTCTCCAGTCTGCCTGGGTGTATTTTTAGACCTTCAGCACCGGAAATATTCGAAGACCTGACAGTTTGAATGTGCGCACCAGCTTTCAGAAAATTTTATAAATTTCTTGAGCAATTTTGCAAGAACTACAAGACATAAGGGCCTAGCAAGTCTAAAGAAATAAAGAAAAATATCCCTCACAAAGCTATAACTCCAGACTGTTTCAGAACAGAGCAAAGATTTTTACACTTTGAGCATAAAACGTTCTCTGGAGATGGATGATATTAATATTTCAGATTTCATTGAGAAGAAATTGATTTTTTTGTGTGAATATGAATAGTAACCTTAACCCAGTAACGCTTACATTACTAAGCAAAAACTGCCTGGTTAATGCTTTTCCAAAGAAACAACTAAAGCTGATTCATTTCCATCAATGGCCGACCGAAGGCAAAATGTCCCCAAAGTAATGTTTAAACGTCTTCTTTCAGAGGTAAATGGCAGCTATATCGCCACATTGCTTTTCAAATGAGGCTCAATTGAAACATCATAAACAAAACGTTGCCATCCGACAGGCCCACAATGGAGGAAGCGAGGGAAAGGCTATATCAGCAGACTCAAATATTGACTTGAGACACATAAGCACAACCATTCACCCATCCAAAAAAACTCTTATTTAGGGTCTGTCATTTAGGTGACCTTTTCCTCATTGGTATGTAAATCCTCTACTTACATTATTCAAAGTGTTTAACCTTATGCCACACACCACGCCAGATTAAGACTTAGCATGGATGTGTTCTGACTAAAACTTAGATCTGGGTTTTATGTAATAGGTCAGTAATTGGATATTATTTATAAGAAATCAGCTCATGAACAAAATGTAATGGGAAACATGCACTTCACTCATCATTTATCATATAAGTCTGCTTAATTCAATTTTAAAACCTATTTTTCCAACATTTGAATGAATTCTCCTCAACATATCTTGGCTGTATGGAGGAAAATGCTATTGCTTGGAGTTTGCTCCGTTATACTGTAGATTAAGAGACATAACTAAGTTCTCGGATATGTCAGAGAAAAATCTGAGGTCTTCATTTGCTGTCCTATTCTTTGCAATTTAGGAGAAACAATTGAGATATTTAAAAGATCTCAATTTAAGGCAATTCTTCCCTACTAGTTGCGGCCCCCAGAAAACCGAGGTCCTCCTAGGGCCTGTTTTGATGTGACGGTCACTGTGGAATGTGACACTCTCACATGCAGGAATGTTGGAGGCCAGTTCTGTCTGGCAGTGAGAGGGCAGAAAGTCACACTCTCCAGGGGTCCTTCCAAGAATAATTTGGCCACGGGGTTGAGTTTCACCCCCGCGGAATCATGGAAGGTTCAGGTCAAAGGGCGTTTGGAAGGGTAATAATCCATTAGAACCCACATCACTCATAACTCACATATTTACAAACAACAAGGGTATGTGAAGTGAAGGTGGCAACTCTAGGCTATACCTGAGCACTGATATGAAATAGCGCACCATAAAAGTTATTCTCCTGGGGAGCGAATATGAGCAGACCAAGTTCACAAAGGGCTGTTGCAGGAAGAGAACAAACAGTAGGCTGCAAAAAGAGGTGTTTTTTTTATAATTGAGAAATGAGCCTGCCGTCTGGCCTTTACAGCTGGCCTGAGATGACTTACCGTGGCACTGAGGTAAAATGGTTTTATTTTGCATGTTTAAATTGCCTCCATTATAATCTGTTTTCAAAGCCTGTCCCCTTAGCCTATCATGTGAAAAATTAATTGTCTGAGGGGGAGTCTGCGCCTATCAGGCTGAAATCAGAGCCTGTAGTGTCTCCCTTCTGAAATAACAAAGGGTACGCCTCTTTTAGCAGATGTGATTGTTAGGGCAATGTGACTGTATGATGACAGAAGAAGTGAGAGAGAGAGATTTATGTGTTTCTATGCGGGTTGTAGGTGACATTATAATAAAAGGCATGTCCTCAGACATCGTATGGATGTTGCCGTTAATTTGATTTGATGTCATTTGCAGGGGTCAGAAATGGGATATTAGATGATATAGCAGCTCCAGTAAAACACAATGATTTCAGCAATGATTTACAAGCTACTATAAATACAGTGAACTATAAATATCCCCGTATTTATACCTGGATAATGTCCTATACTGATAAGCATCTCATTAGAGCAACATATTTTCAGAATACCAAATATTAAACTTTGGCATTATATTACTAAAGTAACATTGTACAAAATGTTCAGATGACAAGAAACAAAAACAGTGAATACATTTTGAATTCAGCCCATAAACGCCACATCTATAGTTTGTCTGCTTATTTTCTGAAATTAACCTGGTTATCACAAGAAACTATACATTATAAAGTGATGTAATTACGCATTAGACAACCACCAATAAACAAGCAACCTACAACTACCTACATAATCTATATAACGAGGACTGGGCTGAAAAATGATAAGTACTATTTTTAAAATTATGTACACAAACTATAATTAGACAACATCCGAGGACAACCAAAAGAGATTTAATGAATTCGACTTTCGAATTCGTCTTTTTGCTTTGGCATATTTGCATTAGCAATGAAAATAAATGAATTGTGAAATTTATTTTCAGCTTTTATACTTCTACGTTTTTAAATTCTGTTTTGTTTTGTCATACCAGAAGTAAATGTTAGCAACTCTGTGTGTTAAAACTCTCTGAGCATATGTAAAGTTCCTGACAACACACAAATCAAAACAAACTAGCAAGACAAGTAAAGATATGTTGTGCGATTGTGCGTGATGTGTGTGTGTGTGTCCCTGCTGATTTGAACCCTATGCCACAACAGATTTTATCTTTGACATTTGACAAGGTAAAGGACACCCAAGATTAGTCTCTGGTGACCACAGGCATCACTACCTGACAGAAAATGCAGCGCTCATCTCATTTCTTAGCGGGTCATTCCTCCACCCTGCAGATGTAGTTGAGAACTAAAATCGACTGGAGACGGCACTGCCATGCCAAAGAAAAGTTGTTTTTTCGCTCTGTCACAACGTGTCTGTAACATCCATTGTTGCAGTCTAAGGAAACAGCAGGAAGGGCAGGAAAAAACTGTGTGTTTTCCACAAATTTACTACAGCGTATGGAAAATCCACGGATTGCCATTGATCGCTAAGGCGCTGTGTCTCTGGAATAACTTGGAGAACATTTCCAGGAAGGCGTCCTCATGAGCAAATCAATCTTGCTCACGGCATGAGGCAACCTGGAGCAGTCAGCTTCAATTTCATTCACAATGCTTACCTGCCAACCCAACACTGCGTGCTCCTAAACTGCTAACTGAGAAACTTGTGTAAATTACAAACAAGGTTATATTTGCCTTTTTATTCTTCTCTCCAGCAAGAGCAAATGTGAAGCGAATTGGCCTTGTGTGAACGATTCTCTTCTAATAATTCAATGGCTTGTTTTTCTCCCTTCTACTAAGTCATTCACCAATTCAAACACTTGAATAAACTGGCAGCCATGTTTAAAACTGAATGAGAAAACTGAGACTGGCGGTTGTGACACTGGTATTTTGTGAGGACAATGCAAGCCAAAAATGAGACTCTGTTTGTCTTTAGTTCATTGAGCTGACTGTGTGCAGTGAGAACAATCGTTGAATGGACGTGAAAGGGGTTTGGTGTGTGTTTGGGTGACAAACAGGGCTTTGCAGTGGGCCCCGGGGCCTGGCTAACCGCTGAGCCTGGCTAACTGAGGGTGGGAAAGCAGTAAAATTGCAGCACGGGACATCAACAGTATCTGGTGTGCAACATGAACGTCTTCCAATCTAAACTAAATTTTTCATGTTTCCTGTGGCCTGCGCGAGTTCCACTTGCATGCATTCTCTCCCCTCAGCTATTCTCAACCAAGGGTAAAGGCAATCGTAAAAATGGAGGAAACTGTTTGCTCTAGGGAACATGTAACGGAGCTGATACAGCCTTGAGCAGATTGACAGAAAATTGGAATGACTTGAAACATCTGTTGTTGTAGATTTGGCTACTTCCTGTTTTCGGAACATAAACACTATATTGGTTTCAATATTTTATTGATTTATTTGTTTGCTTATTCATTTTTGTTCATTTATTTTCATGAATTCAATTTCTCATTTTTGCTACAAGAAAGAAATTTTCTGCCTTTCAGATTTTTCACAGAATCTCACATTTTCAGGAGAGATCCCAGTTTCAGGAGAGATCTCAACAATATCTTAAGATATCATCAATATCATTTTTTCCCTCTTTTTACAAATTCTCTTTTTAAATGACTTTCAGCTGCACATCTGAGATTATTTAGAATATACAAAACGCCAACTTGACTATATTCCAGTATGCTAATCGCTAAGATTAGCTGAAACTCCAGTAGACAGTAGAGAACTTTGACATAGAACTTTTTGTTTTTTCATATCAGTCTTGTTTTAACCTCAATTCAACCTTATGTCTTAAAGAATACATTTAATTGATTAATGTGTTTTCTTTCTGATGTAGTATTTTCCTTTAAAACAGGAAGGGGGTGGACTTTGTAGCTTTTCATAAAGCTGTTCCCAGATTCGTCACAAAACAAAGTTTGCAACCAAAAAATTAAATATCTCAACATGCGCTAAAACATTACTCATGAAACTTTCCTAATACCACATCATCTGAGTTATGCTATCTTTTATAAAGCTCTATTGTGTTCTATACTGTATGTAACAATTTTTTATTTGTGCCTATTTTATATCTTCTCACGTATTTAAAGTGAAACAGTTAAATGTAACATTTTTACATAAACCAATATCTTCATTAGAACTTTTGAGCTACAAAAGACCAAACTCTAAGCAATGCAATTTACTTCTCTGTGTGCAAACAATTCTAATGTCTGTTTTTATTTCTGCAGTGGCTCAAGGGAAGTGTAATATTGATGCAGCAGGTAAGTAAACATACTAATCTTTCGATGATCAATACAGCATCCCAGTGTTTCTTTCTTTGAGCGCACGCTTATCTTGTTTTCACTCACACAACTCTGTCTCTGTCTCCCCTCCTCACCATTTCTTCATATGTTTTCTTTCTTGGGTCTCTATCTATGAAAACCTGCTGCAGTATCGTGGCCTTGGGGACTGGATGCGATGCCAGAGGCTCGTCTCCTTTTTTGACATCCAGAACAGATGCCTTATACTAACAAACACAGCAGCCTATCTCAGCCTCCCACATAAAAACCCCCTCACACACTCTCTCACCTCACCAGTGATACTGACACTTCAGGAAGTCCCCTAAAGCCACTAAATGTGCAGCTGGCACAGCAGGGAGGCCTCATCCCAAAGCTAATCTGGACAGGTGACGTGCAAAGCAGCACAGCACCTTTGGACATGTTTCTTCTTTATGTTGCTCTTTTCTAAATCCCACACTGAATGGACGTGCTCAAAGTCTCTTGGCAGATATTCAGGGTCTCTGTACGTGTACGATGTCAATCAAAAATGCAATGTCTATTTTACCCTTCTTTTTAAACCATTTTTTTTACCTCATTCTCTTTTTTAATCGACTTTCAACTGAGATCTGAGGTTATTTCGAAAGTATAAAAAGCCAACTTGACTACATTCCAGTATGCTAATCGCTAAGCCTAGCTAAAACTCCAGCACACATTAGAGAACTTTGACTTTGCTGTTGACGCGATTTTGTTTTTTCATATCGCTCTTATTTTAGCTAACAACTCATTTGTTAATTGATTAACAAGTTTTCTTTCTGATGTTGACGTTTTAGCTAACAATTACAAATTACAAATTACAATAACAACCCTAGCTAACAATTTTAGGTTGTAAGAACATTTCTGTAACATTTTCATTAAGTGAGATCTGAGGTTATTTCGAAAGTATAAAAAGCCAACTTGACTACATTCCAGTATGCTAATCGCTAAGCCTAGCTAAAACTCCAGCACACATTAGAGAACTTTGACTTTGCTGTTGATGCAATTTAGTTTTTTCATATCGCTCTTATTTTAGCTAACAACTCTTTTGTTATTTGATTAACAAGTTTTCTTTCTGATGTTAACGTATTAGCTAACAATTACAAATTACAATAACAACCCTAGCTAACAATTTTAGGTTGTAAGAACATTTCTGTAACATTTTCATTAAGTAACAAAAACGTAAAATACATTATTTTTAGTGTTCTAAGGTCAAAACATACAGTTTTTTAGATGTTTTATTACTAACATTATTGCCTAGTTATAAGAACCATTATTTAAACTTTTTTTAAATTTGGTAACATTTTTAAAATGTTCTACTGATAACCTAAAAATAACTTTTTGCTATGACTGATATATAACATTATAAAAAGAATGTTTTTGATAACTTTGAGAGAATGTTAGGCAACATTCTGAGAATGTTCCCTGTTAGCTGGGAGGTGGGCATATGAAAGAATGGAATGCTCCAGAATGGATCCAGCATCCGACAGACTGACCCAAGCCCCAGTTCATCCTTAAAATTGTCCCTGCTCCAGTACAGTCAGGTGCTCATCCTTGGGCCATAAAATGTCTTACAGCAATAGCCCGATAGCCACCCAAAAGCACTGAGAAAATGTGATGGACTTTTTTTTAAATTTTACATAGGCCATTTAAAGCTCATTTAATGCTGCTTGGTTGCCTGTTAATTTTTGTGTGTAAATTTTCCCTTCAGTTAGACTTTTCACATTACCATACATTCAGTCTTGTAACAGTTTTAATCCAAAAAAATGTTTAAATCATTTCATTTGAGCCTTTCTTTCTCTCTTTTAACCAATCGTAGTTACCGACTGCAGCTTTAGTGTGCCAGAGGAGAACTGGCCCTCCCTGCTAAGTCTGGTTTCTGTTTATTTCTTCTTTTATTTATCACTGGAGTTTTGGTTCCTTGCCAATGTCGCCCTGTTGGCTTGCTTACTGGGAGACTGCTGACATTAACTTATAACATTCGCTTTGTACATTGTGTTAATTAGCATTGTTTATAAATTTTATTCATTTGAATTTTCGCCCTTTTTTCTTCTCAAATTTTGTTTCTACATTTTCTTTCATTTTTCAGATTCATTTCTTCTTTGTTAAATATCTTTGTATATTTCTCATTTGTACAGCTGCTTTGTAACAATGTGTCATTGTTACAAAGCTCTATAGAAATAAACTTGAAACTTTAAAGAATATATCCCACATTGAACGCAATTTGCTACTTGACTAATGCTAGTCAGAAGCATTGAAGGAGGGATATTGTCATTATAAATACAAAAAAAAATCAGTATTGTTGGTCTGTTTTGCCCCAGCAGAGAAACACACACACAAACACTTTAACATAAACATGTTACCAGCCCATATACTGGTCACCTCATAACTTACTCTCAAGTACAAAACTTTAAATTTATTGGGTTCGGCCAAAGTTCACAAAGCCCCCCGAAGCCACAACACAAATCACAAACACACATTTAATTAATCTGCCATGAATGTACCCACGTACCCTATGCTTTAAAGCTGGGTTATTATTTAGTATCTGCCTCTATGGTTAAATTAAGAAGTGAAACAGGCGCAGCTTGCTTGCATTTTAATTATCCCCCCTCTGCCGGCAAAATAAACTCACTTCTCATCCTCTGCCAAGTGGTCCACCACCTACAGGAAAGCAGCAATGCTTCAGTTCTGGAGAGAGCTACTCAGATGAGCTCCAGCTCCCAAAGTGCCACTGCAAATGTGACCTGCAGATGGGCGAGCCACAGCTGATGGTCTCTGGTGACTGTCGTGATGCTGTTGGGTAGCAAAACATGCATTGAAAACCACTGAGGATGAATTAAAGCAGTGAAATAATTCAATCTGATCACCTAAATGAGAGTCTTGAGGCTTTTCTCTGTAATATTAAAACGTACTGTAGCATAGCAACACGACATAGCATGATGCGATGCTGAAGTTAACCACTTTTTTGTGTAGGGTATAAAAGCAGTAGCATCACATAGCAAAGAAAACAATGTGATGAACTATGTTCATATTTAGCTCATAGTCCCAAATTATCTGACTAATGTTACTCACAAAACTTATCTTTGGAATCTTGCTGCCTGTCAATTTCCTCATTTTTTAATCTATTTTCATTTAATTTCTGAATATAGAATATATGTAATAGAAACATCAGAAACAAAATTCTATTGTAACATAACTGAGAACTCAGTCAGTTTTCCTGATCTATGAGAAAGCAATTTCTTAAGGAAAGTTATTTCATTTAGGATCCCACTTTAAGTACTTCCATGGTTATCTAGGAACATCTGCTCTTTTGTTCTGCTTTAATAAAAAATGAAAATTGCATGTCTTTATGTTGTCACCTTGTTCAGGTCTTTTCTTCTTTTTCTAATAACTTATCATTTGTAACCCAGCTGCCACCTTGAGCCCGTGAGCTCTTGCACAAACATGCGCCTCACGGTGTCAGAGCTTTCCAGAACAAAAGTAGAACTAGAAGGATCATCAGAGGTCAGCATGAGTGCTTGTCTTGTTCTCCTTCTGTTCTAAGCTCATTCACAAGCATTCTAATCAGCTTAAGACCTCAGACCTCAGAGAACTCAGTATCTCCATTCACACAAGCTGAACGCTCTCAGTTCCGCCTGGTTTGATTGAGACCTAAATTCGTGAAAGCATGTATGTGTGTGCGGGTGTTGGAGAGTATCTCTTATTTGCGCAGCAGGTCGTCAGGTGTCATGTTAAGTTACACGGCTGTTCTGAATGTCTCTCTTCAGTACTTATAAGTGCGTGGCATGTTGGTGGCAGTTTAATTGATGGCTAGGAGAAGTTATAAGGGGCTGAGAGTCAAGGAGGGTAAATTACACTCAGATTTAGTGCACTTCAGACTGATCTCCACAGTGCCAACGGTAACAGTGCTTGTGTGTCCCTGGGCACTAAAAATCCAATTATTGACACTCTGTCCATCACAAACTAGCAATAATTTGGCGCGTCTCTGTTAACAACTTTTTGTTGTTATTGTTGTCAGGAAAAAGCTGTTATTTGCAGAACAGTTGGTTTCTATTTATTCCTCTACTATAGTTAGAAAGACCTGCCTTGCATTATTCAATTACATTCAGTTGTAACCTTGACTAAGAACACACAGTTTTCTCATTTCCTCTTTTTCTTTCTGCTATCAGTCATATCAGGGCAAGAGGCAACCTATCATGTCACAGATAAGATTACAGACCAGCTCTTTCAGAAACATTTGTAAGCACTATTCAGATTCCCCCCTGGAGAATCAAGCTTAAGCTGGTGGTTGTGTTTTGGAACGTGATAGGTTGGTTAATAGCTAGCCCAAGCTGGTCAGTCACTGGTCCAAGAGGGATTACCAGTTCTGACAAGCTGAAGTCCTCCATGTTCACAAATATAGCTTCCAGCTTGATTTTCCAGAAGGGTAGAACTCATTTATTAATTTACACTCTTTTGTCATTGTGTCTACACATATTCTTATGTAGGCAGATTCAGTATTCAAACCTTCAGCCTGTTCTGCATTTACGGCAGCGTTTCACTGACAGCACGCCTTGAATTGCAGCGAGATTCTGCAGTCACACACACACCAGGATACGACTATGGAATCCTAAGATGCATGTCTGAGACAGGAAACAGCACTACGGCATGACAACTGCAGGCCCAGAGCTTGACGTGATGTCAGCCACAGTGACAGGGGGGTTTCGAGCCTATGCGGGCTACAGACAGGCCAAGCTCAGCCCCTGACAAGATCTGTCTTTAGGGGAAAAGCCGCCTCTGTCCAGACAGTCCGGCAGTCTGACCTCTGCGCCCTTGTGCATGTTGTTTACCTTCAGAAGTTGGCACTCGGACAAACACCGGGTTATGACTGGCTGTCCAGGGCTGGAGGCTAAAATTGACATGGAAGAAGGGAGTTGGAACACCTTGCTTCAGCCTACAGGTCCCCCTGGGTCTGCCAAAAAAGCGAAGGAGAGAGGTGCAGACCTGTTGACCACAGGGTCATGTGAAACTCAATACTGTGCTTCATTTATTAGAAATATAATGTATATTTTGTCTAACACAGAGATGCATTGGGGCCTATGTTTCCACTAATTGCAACCCTCACAATAAAAAACCTTTGAGTCTTTTTTAATCATGTCATAAAATTACCCACCGCATAAAAAAAATTCATTTTGTGGTTAACAAAAAAATGCAAATCGTTAACTGCAGATTATTATGATATAAGGTGAAAAAATACATTTAGGTCAATACATGTCCTTTTATGGTGAAATATACTGTACATTTATGTTACATTTTATGTTATTCAGTTTAGTGTCTTATATACAATTGTAAAAAAATATGGCCAAATGTAACAGTGGCACTGTATTTCACACAATGAACCACTTCTGTATACAGCTGAAGAAAGTGTATATGGCTTGATATTGAGCATATATTTCTTTACGGTTTAAATACGTTTGCCCTGTCACTGGCACAGGTTAAAGACAGTGGACAGCAATTATATACAAACCTATTCAGTTTTCCAGGTTTATGATCCATGGTTGCATAGATTCTCACAAGGAACATTATCACATACATTATTATGCAAAGTTATTCAAAAGACACATAATTATGGAAAGTTATTTTAAATGACAGTCAATTCTGTTGCTTCATGTTCATTGTTTTGCAAATGCGACTGGTGATTACGTTATCTGTGACTTACTTAGCAACACCTGTTTAGTGTAATTAAAACAAACTTTGACATGGGGTTTTGACTGTGGCAATCAAGACAATCTTAAAGTACGCTTAAAACTGGATAACGACGGTGTAATGGCTGCCCAAGGATGATTTTCCTAACGTGCATTTTCAAGTTTTGACAACGTTTTTGGCTTTATCACTCCTGCTTCATAGAGCAAAAGAATGAGCTGTACAACAATTCACACGGCTTTGCTCTGGTTAGTTTAATGATTAAGTCTTTCTTTTACCTGAGGCAGCGAGCCACACAGACAAAGCATTTACAGACAATGAGTCAGATTGATTGCTGGTTTATGATATTTTTAAAGTAAACCTATTGTGATTCACCTTTTAGTCTCAGTGATGTTGATTTAATAAGTCATATATGAAAAATCAGTGGCATGTGCCAAAAAATTCAAAATATTCAATTTTCAGCCAATCAGAAATCTCAAGCTAAAGAAATTTCTTCTAAGCTTCCCACAGTGCATTCTTGCACATAGTGAGCTGCCATTTAAAACCCATTTTTTAAATGTTAAATACAGAAAACCAGAATATAGTGAGAACAAAAATTCAAGGGGAATAGACTGAATGGTGGACATTACATACTAAAATGGAACCAGACCAAAAGTAAGTTTGTTTTTTTAATAGGATAATTACATAATGCAAGGAAATATGTGCCATTTCTGATTTTACATTGACTCAAAATGACAAGTTTAGGTATAATGTTTATCTCCTATCTCCACACATCTGAAGCTGCCACATGGTTAGCAATCTAAAGTTTAAGAAACTCTTTATTAGCTTGAATTGAGTTAGAAGTGTGAATCACTCATCGTGCCAATTCGTTATTAATTATTTCAATATGTAATCAGTTATGGATATGCCTGATTTCCCTTTATTGAATCGCACTTTTGCTGAAACCATTTAATGAGGTTTTTAAAAGGATACGCCAACCCAAAAGAACGCCATTTTAGCATGCAACCCCATGAGCTGGTCTTGGCCCTCATATCTACAGCGGGCTACAAATGTAGTCAAAGCGTGAAACAGCATCTTTGAGAGAACATTAAGTGACAACTTAAAGTGTTTTGAGGGCAAAGCACAGTGCAAAAGTACAAAAATAAAAAGAAGTTTGATAATCCCAGAGGCTAAACGATAATGTACGTTAAATCCGACCTAATGGCTCAAGCCCGGCTCTCCAAGGGTCAAAGTCAATAACCTATTACATGGATTAAAGGAGACCCTACCTCTCACATACGACTCTTCACCACGCAACAAATAGCTTCTGATTTTTATTCATTGGTTTCTATCACAGGGAGATAGTTGGTAAAGAATGTGTCAGAATCAATCAAGAGTCAAACACAGGGACCCCCAACGCATGCCAGTCCCATGCGCTTCACTTTAACACCAAACCCCTTCACACAAGCCCAGACAGAAAGACAGAAAGACAGGCAGTGAAAATTAGAGAGGATTCAGCTTACAGTCTCATGCAACTGATGGCAAACATCAAAGCGATCCCACAAGATCAAGCAGTTGGGTTTAGGAGTGCTGTAAATATAAATCTTAAAAGACCCTCTTAGACCAGCATGACTTTACATTCTGGTCCAGGAATGTTTATGCCGGTTTTTGGCAGGTCTAGTTGGTAGACCAGTGTAGCCATGTTGTTCACCAACCAAAAATGTTAGTCAGCTAATGAAGCCAGCTGACTAAGTTAAGTGAGTTAAGAAGGAGGCCTGGTGGAGACCAGCCTCAAAATACACATACTGTACAGAATACTGGTGACCAGCAATGCTGGTCTTTTCAGCAGTATTTCACTATATGTACACAATAAAGTCTGAATTGTTGAATGAAAATAGAAACCCCATCGGACCACATACAGGCAGGATTTAAACTAGTGTTTGTTTTCTCCCATATTAAGTAAATTCACACTAGTGGATGTATTAATATGTCATAATTTCAATAAAAGTAAGACAGTAATCCTCAGGACAGCACAAAGTTATTTTCTACCTGGGTAAAAGCTTACAGTAATTACAAAAAGGCTTCCAATAAACTGCTACTCTTACTGTTCTATTACACAAATAATATACTTCATTTGTGCAAACAGTTCATTGTCCACTGGGCTTGTAGTGGCCGATAATTGATTCATGCGGGTGATTTTCTTAAATGACTCACTGGTCTTCGGGGAAAGGTGCTACTATGGGCTAATTAAAGGAGGTGATTATTGCATAGCTACAATGGGATAGTCAGGTTGGGAAAGGGTTGCAGAGCATGCAAAGGTTAATGATTATCTTCTCCAACATTGTAATGAGATCACTAATCACCTGAGGCAAGGAGAACTTCAATACTCCATCTGGTCTCACGACTAATAAAAGTTGCCTCGCTGTATCTTATCACACAAACAAACCATCCAAGATTAGCTTGATGTAAACATGTTCTTTGTCATTCTAAACGCTATATTTAGCAGCTTTTGTGTTCACACACAAGGGATTTGGTTTCAAGAGCGGTATAACGTACTGCCGGTTTATCAGACTAACATCCTGTTTATGACTATATGACACGATTTGTAGATGAGCTAGATTAAAGTCACAGAAAACAAATCACTTAAAATGTGAGATTCGGAAAGCGCTGCTCTGTCTCAATCCTCCGAGCAGGAATTTCTCGGCAGTTACATCCACAAGAAAATAAAATGCATTGATGAGTTTGAATGAGAGCCAGAACTTGTGTCTGAAATAATAATCTAGTGTCTTCATCCCTACCTGTAAACACATACCGTACCAAGTTCAGATAAGATAGATAAGCAGTGGAGCTCGCTGTTTTGAGCTAATCAAAATCATGAAGTAAGCAGCACTGTAGCTACTGAGATGAGAGGAAGCCCAGGAGTCCAGGAGGGCCTATAACATTTAGCTGGATTGATGTGGGATCCAGTATTATTAACCAGTTTTAATTCAATATATTTGATGAAATATTTGTACATAATAAAAATAATTAGTCCACAAATCATGCTGTATGCAATGCATTTACTTGTGGTCACCTTCTATGTGAAAGCAATAGTGAGAAATATGCAATTTTGTAATATTTTAATATACATGTAAGTATAGTTCTGTTGCTTTGTTGAGAAAGAGGGAAGGGGGCCTACGAATTCTTGTTATTTACATTTGTGTATTTGGCAGACGCTTTTTTCCAAAGCGACTTACATTGCATTATACTATACATTGTTTCTGAGTAAGTGCAATCCCTGGGATCGAACCCATGACCTTGGCATTGTTAACGCCATGCTCTAACCACTGAGCTACGGCTGTGTTATGGCCCTGGATGTAAGAGAGAAATGTTAACCCAGAAAAGGGAAGACCAAAGAGTGGAAAATGGAGGAAAGGTAAAGGGAAGGAAGCAAGGAATACTAATTGTCAAATTCGGTAATGCTAAGAAATTGATTTTCCATCGTAAAATGTCAGTGAGGAGCAGTCCGATTTAGGAAACTATGAACAAAAACTCTGTTTTACGTGCTGAGTTTAAAAACCACGCTCACATGAGCCAGACAAAAATAACAGGCTCCATTCCGCATGATCCATCATAAACTGACACGACAAAAAAGATGGAAAATTTAGAATGAAAATTCCGAGCTCAAGAGTATTTTCCCAGGTTTGAGCTGAAAGTACAGTAGGAGTTCAAGGAACACTGCGGTTGGGATATAGATGTGGACTGTGGAATGAGACAATATACCTTAGCCATTTCTACCTGCTGGGTTAGTTGGCAGAAAAATCTCTGTTTCTGCAGTTTTCTTTCAACTTCCTCAGAAATGCGGGACTCTATAACTACAAATTCACAGGTGGGACATTGTTTTATACAGCTTCAGCCCTGTGTATGGCTACTGCTGGGCTGCTGTGGGAGCAGAGCAGAGCTGGAAGATACATTCCACCTCTGAGCTAAAACTTACAATTTCTGGATAAATGACCTGCTAAATGTCTTCCTTCCTTCTGTTTTTTGAACCTTATCAGCTTCTGCACCATCCACAACCCGAAAGACTGTGGCTACTTGCCAACTGGACAGCGCTTTCTGCCAAGATGGAATTATCATATTTGCCAGAAGGGCTGCATATTATTTACTATTTACATTTGTTATGCTATACAGCCACAGTCCTCTGGGTTTCCAGGGCAGGCAGCTAATGGAGCGTTAATAGGTGGGCGTGGAATGAGCAGAGCAGACTGTATAATTGATAAATCAGTGAATTCCCTCATATTTGTTGAATTGTTGAAACTTTGTCTCCAGTAGTCTGTAACAAGGACAGAGGAGAATAATTTTATGTGACGTGTCATCACATTTCTGTAGTTATTGATAATTGATTGGTAGTATATTCACTGTGGGTTTTGTAACAATAAAAATCCATTGGAACAAGCCATCTTAATGTGTTGAACACCTCAGTTTTCTGTTTCTAGAGATGGTTGAGGGACATATAACACATCTATAATTAGAATTCGCTGGTGTCTTTTTATTGGGATGGTGCAGGTCCTTTCATTCTGTGAAATGTACTCTGTGAAGGTTTTAATTTTATATTTTTAACAAATCAGTTTTCTCCACAGACCAGCATTGATTTTATGTTAAATAAGTGCAAGTTAAAAACTGACAGCGAATCAATTTACACACAAAATCTTGTTTTTGTAAATATCTTAAACAAAAATGGCTTCTGGGAATATTGAACTAAAATGTCAATTCACCAAAAGAGGCAAAACACCATCAATGTAGAGGTCAGTAACAGAAAAGTCCAAAATATCTCCAAGAGGCATAAGCGCTGTCCAAAATTAAAGGGTGGAACATGGGTTGAGAAAATTGATTTAAATTTGAGATTTTTGCTCAAGGGTTTTGAGTTAAACGTGACAGAGGAACTTTTTTGAATAATTAAGTTTGGGAAATATCTGAGCGATGCAGAGATATGAGAATTTATTTTGTCACATGCCACATATTTTGTACTCTAACCTCACTTACTGTCTTTTCACACATGATATATCCTGTTGTATTTGTTCAAAGATACTTACCTGCAGTCTATCAACATCACCATAAATATGATGTAATCTGGAACCCAGTAAGACAACAGTGACAATGGTGATGATATTATGTTAAGGTCTGTTTAGAGTGATCAAGCATGTGTGTTCTAATCACACGATCCGTGAGCTGTCATACAACCTTACAGTTGCTGTAAAAACTCTAGAATGGTATGTTGGTATGTGACTGCAATGCATCATGGGTAAAAATGCCAACCATCTTTGCCTTGGTTTTTCACAAGCGAGTAGAATTAATGCTAAAAGAGATGGTTATCAGGATCTGAAAGATGAGAAAAGATAAATGAAAACTCTGAAAGAAGCTTAAAGCCACACAATTGTTTTATGTTTTCTTTGTTATGTTTTCTTTTGTTCATGGTACTTATGAGAAAACTTGTTTCTTTAAAAAGCGATGCGAAGCATGATGTGCACAGATACAACTAAACGGGTAGCTGAACATTTTATAGGTGTTTCTGTAGTTTAACTGGTAGAGCATTGCGTTAGTGGTGCAAAGGTTGTGGGTTCGATTCCTAGGTGACATATACACATATACTGATAAATTGTATACCCTGAACGAACTGCAAGGTGCTTTGCATAAAAAAGTGTCAAATGTATATATATATTCTTCTTTATACATTTTTTATACATTTCTTTATACATTTTTTATCTACAATGTAAAAGTAAGATTAGGGTTAAACTATCACACGCTTATACATTCAGCTTTGATAGAGTGCTTTGTTTCTAAAGCATTCAGAGGAGTAAACACTCATTCAAACAAATCTATTTTCATCCATTTTTCTCAGTTATCTAGAGATATTAACTCAGCGATGTATGGGAGGGAAATGAGGCCTAATACCGGTCTCAGAGTGTCAATCAAGTGTCAAGATTTGACAGAAAGTACATTATCCTACTGCCCTCTGAGGCATGCGGTGTCCACAGAGCTAGGACGAAGCTTGTGGAGGGGGAACGACTGATGAGCTGTGAAAATGACTTATTAAGTTTTCAGATGCCATACCTGTTATGTCAGGGGAACTGGATTTCAATTTAATAGCAAAAAAAGAAAAAAGATTTTATATCTATTCAGAGGCAAAGTGCAAACTTAGAGTGCCTTTGTTACATGCAGCTAGCGATGGTGAAGAGCTCTCCGAATGAGAAATAATTGCTAATCTTGCCCTCCATACCGGCGGGCTCTCCGATCGTCTGATCCTCAGAATCTGCGAGAATTAAAAACGATTTTTTCTGCGGCTTTGTGTCTCTCTGAGTGGCGGTTTCAGATTTCACATGTTAAATCTGACATTTTAAGAAGACATAAAGCACAATTGTTTCTTGATTTAATTATCTGATATCATTGTGTGGGTTATAATTCTTCAATTAAATCCATGTTTCACAGCAGGCTTTGCCACTATTTTTGTCAGAACCAAAATAGGGATCTTTTTCCCATCCCTACAAATCACTTTAGTTTTCAAGGTCCAGCAGATTATAACTTTGCTGTGCCTGTCATCATTGACAGATTCCTAAAATATTCTTCTTGTCATGTAACACAAACCTGGTTTTAGATCAGAATCCCACCCAGGGCCAGGCTTTGAAAATGTGTGCAATTTAAAAGTAATTTTGGCATGTACTGCTGTCCTACATGTGTGTCCACACACACACACACACACACACATATATACAGTATATATATACTACTGTCCTACATAGACTGTAAATTTTTTATCAGTCCATTCATTCATTGGGAATCAAACCCATGACCTTGTAATTGCTAGTTACAGGAACACTTTGCATATTTGTAATAATAATAATAATAGTATTGCACCACATTGGCACTGACCAGTTGCAGCTCTCTCTGCTATGTAAATAGACATTGTTTGCCTGCATTGCTACAAGCGCAAAAATAACCTATTAATAATTTAGCTGTGCAGTATACTGCATTTGCTACATCTTTTATGACTCATCATACCAAACTCTCTTAAGAGTATAACTAGTTTGAATGATGTGGAGGTTAACACATAGTGTTCATTGACTAAAAGACTCTCATATAATTTAGCATCATACAGTAACGTTTCCTCAGTTAAAGAGAGTCAACAGACACACTCCTGCTGAATGCATTGTGCAGAGAAACTCACTAATTAATGCAAGCAGTACTTCCGAAATGGAAATGAAAACTGCAAAAAAACTGCCAGCTGTGGTTGCCAGAAATTCACTGTAAAAATATGTTGACAACGTTTCAAGCATTATCGAATGGAATATTGATGTCTTGTATTGTTTGAAAAGTTAATAATTGTATGTAAAATGATATGTCAATATACCAACCTTCTGAAATATGTTTTGTACTTAAAATTACGCTGAACCACCAGAATAATGAATAATGCACTTGGTTAATGTTCAAAACTGGATGATCAATATGTATAGTGTACAATAATACTGTACAATAATAGTGTACTGTAAGGCACACAAATGAAAATACAATATTAGGGGAGACGTGACATGACATTAAAGAAGACTGATGCAAAATATTAAATGTAACAAACAACAATTCTTACCTTTCAAAACAACACAGTGGTACAACATATCTTGTATAATTTTTTTTAAGCGAAGTGAAAGTGACATATTTGTAAGGTATGGTAACCAATATTTAAAATGTGCCCTCTGCATTTAACACCTACCAGTATAATACACACACAATACACTGTTGGTGGGCAGCTATCATTGCAGCATCAGGGCACCTCAGTCATTTCCTGCTAGCAGTGGGAATTAAACACGTGACCTTTGAGTTATAAGACTCTTTAACAATTAGGCCACTACTGCTCCCTAATGCCTACTACACAACTTTATGTGCCACACTGGTTTCAAACCCACATCCTGAAAGGTTGCTTAGCAAGCTGCCCCACTCTGTTGATGCACAAATTGAAGGTAAGTTACCAATTAACAGGTGTTTACATTAACATTTTTGCATTTATTTGTTTATGTATTACAGTGAACCAGTTTTTGCTGTTGGTTTTGTTAAACAGTGAGTAGGTGCTGTGAGCACGGCCACTTACTGTATGTGGCACAGAGTGGGGTCAGCAGTGCCTGTTTCTACACAGCAGTGTGTTTGGAATAAGCCTGGGAAAATGAGCTGCCGGCTAACTCGGATGTGACTCTGGAGTCTTCCTGTCAGCATCAGTATGTTATACCCCACTGTGATGGATAGAATGAGGTGCGGAGAAGTTGAAGGCAAACAGTGAAGGCAAAACAGTGAAGACAAGTTGTGAGGTGACAGGAGGAACAAAACAGGGTGAAAATATAAAGAGAGGAGCAAAACAGCATCGCGTGTGAAAATGAGACCGAGTGGGGGGTATGAAAGGGCTGGGGAGGGCATAAAAAGGGAGAGAAAATTGAAGGAGAGAAGGACAGAAAAAAAGGAGCACACAAATGAAAGAGAGAGCGTCAGGCTACAGTCAGCGCTTTCACCACCCCACAAAAAAATTACCAGAATCAAAAGATGAAACTAGGTGGAGGAACTGGGCTATACGTTCTCCAATCCCCTCAAAGCTTACATAATCCTTCTTTTCATTCCCTCAAGGAAATTTTACCTGTGCTTAAAGCCAAAAGTCCATGTGGGTTCCTTAATGATGACGATGACTTCAAACTTTGCTGGCCTCTCATTACAGTAGCTCTGGCTATCAGCGAGAGTGAAGGAAGTTCTCCTCCCCTCTCCGTCATGTGTTCATTTTAGATCCAAGAAGCTACAGAAAAGAGTTTTCATCGCTCACTTTGTAGAGCAGTATGAGGAACAACAGGGAGTGGAATTCTAAAACTGGCGTCATACATTTTAATGGTGGTTCCTCTGAAGGCCAGGTGTTAGTTGTATGGTGGTTTTGTTTATTTGTTTCCCAAGGACAAACAAATAGTTCAATATAGAATAAGATGTATGCAAGGAAGGATTATGGGTCGGGCTAGTGTGGGCAAGTGTCTACCAGGGGCCTCAAATTGAGAGCAACCCACACACAAGATGTTACTATAGACTTGTTTTGTAATTGATATGGATTGTCATACTGTGAAATAAATTAGGTCAAAACTATGTAAAATAAATAAATAAAAATGAGAAATCTGGTCTTTCCTCTATGCTAGCACAGCTTTACTGTTTTATACTTATTGTGGTCATTGTCATCTGTTTTTTTTCATGTTTGTGCCTTGCAATTATGACTTTAATTTTATATTTGCAATACAATTACTTATCAGTTAGACATTAGCATCAGTCCAGTTATCTTGGCTAATGTTGGTCACTTGTGTTGTGTGATTTGTTTGACAACAGTGATTTGTTTCTGAGTGATCTTTCTGAATAATTGCCATATTTTTACTATAAAAATGCCAAACTAACTGGGCATGAATTGCACAATTTAAGCAAAACAGTTTAGGGACAAAGTCCTATTTTTTAAAGAACACATGGTTAATGACTTGATATAGTCTCATTAACTTTTCTTAACCTACATTGATTATTGAATTTAAAATTTGAATACACGTATGCAAAAGTATTTTTGACACTATTAGAAATTCTGTTATATAGCTTACTTGTTTTAATTAAAAACATATCGCCAGTGGCAGCCACATATTGATCATATTCACCTTATCCTATTTAAATAACATGAGTCATGTATGGATAGAAAACTTACCAAATAACTGACAAGACTTCTCATAAAAACCAACAGTTCATATGAAGCAAAGGTTCATATGAGACTATGTTTTCTGATTCTTCCTCAGCACAATGTTGTTTGTATTAAATGCTGTGCTGGCTCCAATCAACCATGTACCAATTCACTCTGGTCCAAAATGCATAATGCTACCACCAAAGCAATTGATTTGTAATAGGCCCATGTGAACATAAAGCCTATGCAGCATGCAATCTCTGAAACCTACATTACTGGGAACCAATTGCATGTTGCTTGCCTTCATCACAACAGATGCTTCTGTGGATATCATTAAACCATGTTTGTGTGTGTGTTCAATGGCTTTCCCTAAACTGAAGTCATTTGAGCTGATGTTTTATATCATTAGCCTCCTGATTAAACAATAATTGCTGAAGGTTTCTGGATCACTATTGGTGTTGCTCTTGTGAAATTAAAAATCAATATACCTCATATTTGTTATACGCCTCAAGGACAAATTCACACACATTTCCCCCCCCCACTCAGCTTGATAACAACAGTTATTGTTATGACATGATTTGAAGGTATTATGTTCACACTTAATAAATTTAGCTAATAATTGTAGTCATACAGCGAAACACATTGTGCTGGTTCGTAAAGTCGAGGGGGGGATTCTTAACAAGTCTTAACATGCAACATGTTTGCCAAAAAAACAAATTAACATTAATTCCTGGGGAGTGACATCTTGCTAACACACGCATACAGATTTTAGCATAGTGAGGTGATGCAACTCTGGCTGGAGGGTCACGGATCAGCAAATTGACTACCGTCAGCACTAAAATGCACTTCAGGCAGCTGGGGTAACACTGAAATTATACACCTTTCAGCTAGCCATCCTTCACATTTAAACAGGGCCAGCTTCTTCCATTTCACACCATGGAAAACCCGCACAGACTGTTTTGTCTCTCTCTCTCTTGGCTGGTTGATTTATAAGAGCAGGCTGAGTAATGTTAGACTGTTACTACATTTGGTCCATGCCTGTCTGCTGTACCTGGGCAGAAGGGCTTGTCTGAAAGGTAAGCTAAGCACATTCTTATTTTTGGCAGCCAAGCAAAATTTGATCAATGGTGAACAGCTGCACAGTGTTACAGATCTGAATAACATCAACGGAGGCTTAAATTAATGCAAATGAACCTCTTTGACAATATTTAATCGTTCGATTCATGCCATGCTAACATAACTGCTTTTAATAAGAGCAATTTTATAAAAATTGTACAATTTTTTCTTAAAAGTTATGATGGTTATTATTGAGGTTTGTCATGCTAAAGAAATAAAATATAAGTGCACTCAATATTTTTTGTTTATATTGCACTGGATGCTATGGAATGTATAGCATCATATATTACAACATCATAAAAGCAGAGTTATCATTAGATACTTTTAGGTCAGTGTTTTTGGTTCTTACCAACATATCTGAGGAATCATGCATTGTGGGAACTGTCGTACTACTCGTGAGCCTGACAGTTATCATAGCTTTAAGTGTGAGGATGATGGTTATTGTAGTTCTAGAGTATGAGCATGATGGGTATTATAGTTCTACAGGGCATTTAATATGCTTATCAGCTACACAATTTTACGTTACAGCTTTTCAGGTGAGTCAAAATTTGTCTTCTGCTAATTATTTACGTGTGAACACACTTCTGTTTGCTGCATTTAAAGTATTTAAATACACATTAAAAGGGTTTGTTAAGGTAATTCTTCTTTGTCTACTCTAAACCTGCACTGAGATCCTAACTTTTGAGGTATGCATTTCCTAATAATGTAACTATGTAATCATTATTTTTAAGTAATAATTACTGTAAGGCGTTACTTCTAAATGTAAATGCTCCCTACAAATGCCATAGTAGCAATGTGATAACAGTCGACACTGATTTGTCAAAATTTTATTCTGATATTGTCAAACAACAGGGGAGATACCGAGGTCATGTGGTTAAGTTTTCTTTTAATTTTTTAAATAAGCAATATTTATTAAGTTGTTAGCTAGTTATCTCCATTATGCTATTAAACTGGGTTGTTTACATTATAGCCCTTTATCATCAGTGCTATGTGTTACCTTTACCCTTATAAGAAATCTGCGTAGATATGCTGAGAATGATATATGTGAATAAGGTCCCATATCTGATCAACTGTAAATCACTCAGCCAGTTTTACTTTCTATTCCTCTCTTTCATCTCCATTGATCGTGAAGTAAGACAACACACATGTGTGGGAGTGAATTGTTTTGTAAATCACCTTGATGAAAGTCCAGATTTCTGCTTGTGATTTTTTAAAAGCTTCACGGACGTGCCTTTACATGAGCATTAAAACTATTCATCTCCATATGTGCGTGTCAGACGCCCCCACACTTGCGATTCAAAATGCGTCTGTTTACCCTGGGACTAAGTTGTAATGCAGCTTGTAACTAAGCTTGCAGAATGACAGGGAAATGTTTTTAATACCCCTTTTTATTCAGGCCAAAACAAACATCACGAAATGGCCATAATGCTCCTTGGTCCTGCATACTGCACTAGTGTATCAGGCTAGTATGACTAACTCCTAGCGGCCATCTGGATGCTTTCATCTGTCAACTTCAAAATCGGTAAAAAAGTGTCCCTGTGGTCCAGGCAAACCAGGAAAATGACACAGAAGGAAATAAAGACTGCCATGTTGTTGACATGATAATCCTGTGTGGTCCACGTGGAATTATGTGATTGCGATATATTGAGTACATATAGTTTTTCATTACATTTTAACTTAACTTTAAGCTTATTTTAAAGCGACTTGTGTTGTTCCTGGAAATCAGACCCACAATCTTGGCATTGGCACTGTGCCCAATCAGTTACACTACAGAAGTATTTTAAAAGTATATAGAATCAATATCCATAAAAAGATTTTTTTAAAGAAGTTATGCGTAGCACTTTTTAGCCTATGTAATAAGAAGGGCACATAGGAGGGACTCAAACACATGTGGGGATGTATAGTCTGACAAACAATTTTAAGCTAAGTAGACCCTAACAAGATTTGATTGTCTAAAAAACACCCACCCCTCCTTTCTCACAAAATGTAGGTTTCATTTCACCCGCATTTTGTGCAAGCTATTTTGTGGTTAAGAGCTTAAATCAGTTTTGTTTGAGTTATAATAATGGTCACATAAGAGACATGAGAAGGCTTTAGTTCCTCCCTAATGAGCGCAGATCAGTCAATGCATGGAGTTTATTGCCGCCTCTGGTGACAGACTCGCATAGCTCAAGATTCATGCAGTTCCTCTCCTGTCTATGATTTGTACTGCATGGCGACTAATTCTCTGTACATAATTAAATTACAGATAAAAGAGCTTTGTTTTTCATGTTACTCTGACAATTAGTGGAGTTAAACAGGCCTGCTGTCTGAACTGACAGATCACTGCAGCATGATTTCACCACGCATAAATAAAACAAAGTGTCATTGTCTTTACTAAACACTTTGGGACTTTATGACTTGCCACAACAGAAGTTTGAAATTGAGGCACATATTCAATTTCATGAATTGTTATGTTTAAAAGGGCAACATGAGGTACTTGCCCATATGAGAAATAATACAAAGCTAATGCTAGGGGTAAAATTAGACGTATTTAAAATTACAATTTGAACTTTTAAGAAAAGCTTTTTCTTTAGAAGATCAGATTAATTTTTTTATTTTTTTATTATTATTTTATATTATTATATTATATTTATTATTTTTTTAAATATATTTTTGTGTTTATTTTTCCCCAGCCGTAATACATGACTATCCACCTTTTCATCAGTTTACACAGCCACAGATTTGTTTAGCGGCTAAGAAATTGTTATCTAATTGTTTTATGTTTTATAATCCATTTAACAGACACAGATGTAGGCGCTCGCCTACATCTGTGATTACACCAACAGACTGTGTCAGGTGCAAACAAATGTTAGTCAGCCCACAACAATCTCTGAGTAATTTCTCCAACACCCCAGATTTTGTCTGGATCTGTTGGGACGCTGTATCACCAAATTATAAAAAGGAATAAAAATCGCCCGTGAGCGCTCACCAAGCCCATGTCTCTCCAGCCGTCCACCAGGATTTTCGTCCCACTGGATATTAAATCTCTGGGTGGTTTTCCCTTCAGGCCCTTAGAATTCAAATAGCCCGACAGTGCTCCGCCCTGCCTGAATGGAGAGATCAGACTGACAGCCTGCTGCTCTGTACCGCTCTCATTATGAATAACCAAGAGTAAAAGAAGGAACCATTTTACTTTTTAAAAGTGTTTTTGGCCTATCCCTCCATTTACTTTAACTCAGTAGTGTAGCTGCTTCAGAGTGAATAGAAAATACAAAGGCAAAACCATGAAGGAAAATCACCTCAAAATAGACATGTGATTGTTTGCTTATGAAAAGTTAAATTACAAAAGCAAAACTCATTCTGCTGGGAAAAATGCTGAAAACAGAAGCCGCAAACATAAAACACCTCTTCTGTGTTAGTTACAGACTTTACACGGCAGTCATTGTAAGCAGTTTCTATTCACTTCAAGAGTCATTTTGGGGTCATAGTGTTTGTATAGTACAACAGTTGTTTCTTAGTCCCTAATAAACATTTGTATAACCTCTTGTGCATGATTCAAAGAACAAAGTCAATTTGTACAATATTGCTAGTTGTCTAGTACACTCAGCCTCTCCTTTGATTTTGTTCAAAATGAATTTAGATAAAAATACAATAACTCTTAGTTTTATCTCAAAAGGGCCATAATTCTCCCCAGGAAAGGTGCGCTAAAGACCTACTCAGAATGAAGTATCCTCAGAAATGATTAGCTCTTTGTGAGGGCTCAGCTTGCAGCTCTATGTGGAATCAGGTACAACAAACTGTCATCTCCACATGACTACTGCATTGTAATCCCAATTCAAACAAAATAATTCTATTACCTGATGCCATGGCAACATTAAGCCAGTAAGGACCTAATGTGCCAGCACCTAGTAAGAGCTAAATGTGTATTCAGAGTTTCAATATAAAATTTGGGGATTTTTTTCTGAAGTAAAAACAAAACTCCTTTGCATATACTGAACAGTAATTAGTATGTGAGAAACTGCAAGAGGGAACCTGAAAAGCCTGGTGCTGTCACTCGAGATTCAGCTGAATGAGAATGTTAATGAACATTTTGTTAGTTATAAATATTCAACCATGAATTCATACATGTTTACATGAGGTCTGTTTAATTCAGCTCCAACAGAGGAAAAAATTGCTGAATACCTTGTCGTTTTTACCCAACGTGCCACTGCCAGCCATTCAATTCAACTGAATGAATTAAATAATTTAAAATACTGGTCACTAAATAATATCCATCAAAAACATTAATAATGAAAGGTAGCTCGCAGCTGGTTTAATACGCTAATAATGAACAACATGGATATATACAACACAGGAGCCTTCATCAAGGGTAAAGAGGATTAGAAATCATTTGCATAATAAACAGGCCAAACAACAACAAATAAATAAGAAAACAGAGGTAAATAAACCTTGAAATGAGTCCTTGTCTACCTCCATCCATCTGTGATGCACAGAGTTTATTAATCAATATTTGTGGGCCATAATTACAGTTGTTTTACTCGTTCTAGGAAATGGAGATTCATAAGTGACCTGTAACAAATGCATTATACGTTTATGGGGTAATGAGGCCCCTTTCATGCTTTCATTTATCAGTGAAAGCAGCAGGAAATTAACTTTATACTTTTTAATTGTGTTTTGTGTTTATCTCGATTTCGTAGTGCTGCTTAAACCCCCAGCAGTTCAATCTTCATAGCGCAAGTTTAAAGAAACACATATAATGACTCAGCGCTTCCACACCCATTGCCCAGAATCAGCAATCAGCAGGGTACTTCCCTTCATTAGGTGACCTTCTAAAAACACAGCAGTCAGTGTTTACCTGTCTCTTATTGTTTCCATGTCTTTATACCTGCACAACAGACCATCCGCCCTCAAGCCACAGTTCTTTTATTTAAAAAAAAAACACAAACAACATAGTTTTGTTTCTTTACCCATTAAGTAACAATTGAAAACAAGTGAAACAAGTGTGGTCAAGGAAAACTGAATGTGTGAAAAACTAAAAAGAAAAAAAAATTGTGATATAAAGAGTTTGCTAAATTTGTCATAATGTTTATCATATTAAGTTTAATGTCCTTTTGGAATATGTGTGATAGTAAGGCCGGATTGTTTTGTTTTGCAGACAAATAATAAGGTCTAGAGATACTGTCTTTTCCACTAATTTAAATCTTTTCACATATGCACAAATAGTTCAATATTTAATATAAATAGTTACATTTTAACTGAAAAAAAATGCTTCTTTTATGTAGTCTTTATGTAGTCAAAAATTGCATTCCTTTAAAGTCTGTCAATTATCAATTAAAAACTACCTGACCCTAAAATATCTAAATATAGTTAAAGTAGATTTTCCTTTTTGATAAATCAAAAATTATTTACTTTTAACACAGTTAAAATGTGGGCAAGCATTCTTAAGTGCAGGCTCTGAGTAGGTTACTGTACCAGACAGCTGCCAGACATGACAGGCACGATACTAAAGTTTGCTAAGGGTTTTATACACTTTTTATGATGTAATACTCTTCAATGACTTGGGAAGAAAATATAAACGTTTTCCTTTGATGTTGTGACATGCCCTATCCAACATTCAAGTCTTATCTTGATAGAAGAGACTTTTGAAATTAGTAAATGGTTCTCGCTCTAAACACCCTCTGTCTCTTAACCTTTCTTTTTATTATTATTGAACTAAAAGTTTTTTAATATAAACTTCATTGCATAATAAAAATATTTACTTTATCCGTTGAGCGTAAAATACATCAATATTTTAAAAAGCAAAATGACAAATCACTTAAACTACTCTCTGTACTTCGTAAACCTTATTTCTACATTGTCCGACAAGGTGAAAACAGCATGTAATCTGGAAATGTGTATGTAAATCCACACTCTTGTGTTCCGTAAACCTGAAGGTCCGCCTTCGCTTCATGTGATTCGTCCGTACCTATACACTGAGCGGTTTTCGCGCTTCGAATGTGGGTGCGCTCTCTGTCAATCTAGATGAGTGACACCCTGAATGCTCCATGCCCCGCCCCTCAGCTGCCGATGCTATTTGAGTGAGAGACGGCTGTTTTATTCACCCAGAGCTGGTGCCCGAGCGTCGTCAATGGGAAGGAAACGCCGCGTTGGAAAAAGCGCACAGTGTTTAGCCAACTTTTAACTGCACCATGGTTTGCGCCTCAGATTCGTGTTTGTGGACTATATTTTGCCTTCATTTATGTTTTTATGTGAACACTGGAATAGCACAGAACACAAGAGAGGGTAAGTGGTAAAGTTTCCTTCATTGCAGTCCGAGTAAATACATCGTGACAGCGTACCGCGATCTGTTTAGAAGTAATCAACAAATCAGTAGTCTAAACAATGCTGTCATGATAAAACGTTATTACAGCAGATACAGTATCGGCGGTAACAGTGCAGCGTGTTACTTCAGTGCGCACCGCCAGGCAAACAAACAGAGCGCTCCAGCAGTTTTGATCACACATTAAGATCCTATACTTAAAACTTAATGTGTCTAATCGCGCTTGACTGTTTAGATTGAAATACAGACGTTCGCTAATATGACACGTAGATGTGTGATTTACAACTGCATACAGCAATTACGCTTGAAGACGTGGTAACCGTGTTTAACCCTGGTTAAGATCAACCCTCATGACCCGATGTCATATATTGGTTATGTTCTCGTTCTATTAAAAATGCTTTCAATGTAGCAAAGAAATAACAGCATCATACAACGGGCTTGGACAGATTTAACACCAAACTTAAAAAGATCTACTAGCTGCTTAATGTGCCTTGTTAACCCATCAGGCAGCGCAGACTATACATTCAGCAGCTGAAATTATATATAATCTGATTTATTGCAATATATGTACAGGCAAGCTTTTTTAATTGCTTATAAGCCTAATAAGCCGATCAGCTTCGTTTAAGTTGTACAGGAATTGTCCTGGACGAAAATCTTCGGCAATCACTGAGCAATCGAAGTGCTTCTTACGAAGTTGTCGAGTTCGTATTTACAGTATCAAAAGCTTGCTTTTCTGTAATACCGTACATGACTGCACGGCAAATGTGATGCATCAACATATGCCATAGTCACCCTAAACCGAAAGATATGTAAAACGCATAACACATCCTTAGTGGAATATGGAATTATGAAAATAGAGTAACAGTCAATTCTGTCCAAGGCACAGAGTATATGGAGTAAAGGCTATTGCCCATAAGAATGTATTGCAAATGCGTCTAGTTGATGAGTAGTTGCTGTTTTCAATGTCTACTGATTACACAAAACACGCAATGTCGAATTTATTTATCAACGGTATTTTTTGTATTTTTAAAATGATCATGCTGTTTTCAGCAAATGCTCGGAAAGTTTTTAATTAAGGTGTTTTCTTGAATTATTTTAACAACTAAAGCATCCTGTTAGTAAGCTCCATGTAGCCAAATGACCGCGCGAAATCGGTTAACGCTTCAAAAACGCATCTGAATGGAAATGTAGAATTTAATTTCACACGTGATGAAGTCTGTCTTAACCCGCGCGCTTGCGTGCGTATCCGTGAAATAATCTTACCAGTGCAAGCAAATGAACTTCGCCGATTTCCTTATTATAGTCCACCAAAAACAAAGGCTTCAAATAACACGTGCCAGTCAGTTATACTGGCACAGGAACAGGTGTCGCACAGGTTTCAGAGGTGTGAGGTGGTTATTGTCATAAATCTTAACCGCTGTCGTCTGAAAATGGGTCAAACTCGCTCTCTCACATACATCGTCTTTGCGCTCATTCTCTCTTTTTCAATTTCCACTCGAATTTGAGTGCGGTATGTTCAGGATGTTTCAAACATTAATCACAATTAAAGATGCATTATTTTAACTATACGCTTTATGTCTCGTCGGCAGTGATCTTGCTGGATTCAAAGGCGCAGCAGACAGAACTGGAATGGATATCGTCTCCTCCAAGCGGGGTAAGCTGGAAACTTTACAACTTTGCCTTTATAAACAAACATTTATAATTTTCACGTCTTTGTAGCTGTTTTATTCCTCGTTGTGTTTTGGGCTTCACTCAAACTTAAGTGGCGTTATTGTTTTTCCTTTTTTATTGTCTGTGTTCGCACCAAATCTCCACGCCGTATGTTTCATTTATTGCTTTCTCCAAAACACTAAACGATTGGAAGGTTTTAAAACAGTTTAAAAAAGTTTAAAACATTTGAAAGTTCTTTGTGCATTTTAAACTCATTTTCACAGTTTACACGAGTTTTTACATGTAAAATACACACGCATTTGTTGTGGATCTGGGCCAGAATATAACTGTCTTTCAGCTGAAAAGCGTCTAACTATTGTGAATTACGCGCTATGCTCTACGATATGCGCCGGTCGAAGTAATTGTTTTTAAATATTCAAAGTTCTAAACTAGTTTTTTTTTACAACAGCTTGTTTTTATTGTTTCTTGCGTTTGAAAACAATACATGATATATACTTAAAGATTGGCTGCATATCATAATCACACACTACCAATCAAAAGTTTAGACACAAAATATATGTTTACCATGATCTTAAAAATCGTTGTATCTAAAGGCTTATGGCTTAATGTTTGAATAAGTTTTGTAAGCAAATATATATTGTGCTTACATAATAATGACTTTATTTTATACAAAACTGTTTTTGTATTTTTGGATAAAAAGCAGCCAGCAAGTACCAAAAATGGAAAAGCACTCAGGATGCATCTCATAAAGTGTAGCGAATACCCCGAGGGTTCAGCACTGTAATCCACTGTATGCAAGCCTACTGTATTCTACTTTGAAGAAGTTAAAACATAAGATATAGTTTGGAACGTTTTTGTTCACTGCATAATTTTAATTTTCCATCTGTTTTATTTCATGGTTTTGATAACTTTATGAAAAGTGTGTTAAGACGTTTGACTGGTAGTGTATATATTGGTATTGGGCACGCTGTTATTTTTGCTATAAATTTATGAGAGCAATTAAACTTTTATTTTATTTACTTAATTGTGTTCATATTGTGTTTATATAAGTCACTGATACCTCCCACAATGATCAGTACTGCACACAATAGCAAATTATTGAAAATAAATATTTTTGGTTAAACACAGATATCCTATTGTTTAAAAAAGACTCATTTGTTTTTGAATTATGCAAATAATGTAAAATATGCCACACCTTCAAATGGATTTGTATAGGTTGTTGTTTATTCGCGAGTCTGGTGTGTAACACGGAGGCCGGTTTTAACATGCTGTACCAATCTCCCTTGAGGGTATTTCTAATCATTTTAGCATTGCACAAATTATAATGTTGATGAATAACTGTGTTTTTTTTAATTCAGTGGGAAGAAATCAGCGGCTTGGATGAAAACTACACACCCATTCGCACATACCAGGTGTGCCAGGTCATGGAACCAAATCAGAACAACTGGCTACGGACTAACTGGATTGAAAAGGGCGATGCCCAGAGGATTTTTGTAGAGCTGAAGTTTACTTTGAGGGATTGTAACAGCCTCCCAGGAGTGGTTGGCTCTTGCAAGGAGACGTTCAACTTGTACTACCAAGAAACCGATGTGGAGGTGGGCAGGAATATAAGGGAAAGTCAGTATGTGAAAATTGACACTATCGCTGCGGACGAGAGTTTTACTCAGGGTGACCTGGGGGAAAGAAAGATGAAGCTAAATACGGAGGTGCGTATAATCGGGCCTCTCTCCCGCAGAGGCTTCTACCTGGCCTTTCAGGATGTAGGGGCCTGCATCGCTTTGGTCTCTGTCAAAGTTTATTACAAGAAGTGCTGGTCGATTATTGAGAACCTGGCCACGTTCCCAGATACGGTGACAGGCTCAGAGTTTTCATCACTGGTGGAAGTGGAGGGCATGTGCGTCAACGACGCAGAGGAGGAGGCCGACAACTCTCCCAAAATGCATTGCAGCGCAGAAGGAGAGTGGCTGGTACCCATTGGGAAATGTATATGCAAAGCTGGATTTCACCAGAAGGGAGATGCATGTGAACGTGAGTTATTCATTTACGTTTGCATCCTCTACACACTCAACATCTGTTGGGGTGTGCATTGTTTTATAGTGCTACTAATTAACTACATGCAAGTCTTTAAACAGAAGAGAGGACAATGATACAATTATTATGATTTTATTACGTTATTATGTTTAAGATGCTCTTATGTGTCCATTTACTATGATGATCATTGTTACAATTGTTTGATTTAATGCCCAGGCGTAGAATTATTCCTGCGATAGGTAATTTATATGAATTAAAGCAAACCAATGCAATAATAAAACAAACCATGCTGAATAATACGAAACGGCCAACAAATGAGTCAAAAAGAAAAGCCAAGTAAAAACAAATAAATGCTTATTGGGCAGAGATAATAATGATGGATTAAATGTGGGGGCAAAAATTCTTGGCACAGTAATTGGAATCTCTGTTAATTGTTTGATTTGTGGGCTCTTAATTTATAGCTCTATTCGCGTTGACGCTGGAAATGATAACTAGCACTTCAGCTTAACTTACCGCTCTTCAGAACAAGCCCAGCTCTCTCTCACTCTCTACCTTCATTCCATTTCTTCTCTTTTCATTTGGCATTGGACCAAGCAAATCACTCGCAAACAACACCAGGCGAAGGTTCAACCATCGTTCAGTCTAGTTTAGACCTTTGAAATGACCCAGACAGAAAGAGAAAACAAACAGCGGGCATTCTGTTACATTTAGGCCCGGGGTTATTTAGGAAGTGTCCGAACAGGAAACGCAATTACTGTTGCTTCTGATACGCTCTTTGCATTGTTCCAGTTACTGGAGCTGTGTCTGCAATTAAGACTAAAACACTTCCAGTCCCATCAGCCCCACAAATGGTGCTAAACGTTGTTTTTTGGCAGTAGTCACATGACTCTGGTGATTACGATTTGTGAAGAGGACCACTCGGTTTGGCACAATTGGACGGGCTTATCTGTCCACCCTGTTTTCCTGCCAATGTGGGTCATCTCCGCCTCTATAGATTACCAAGCGTGCAGAACAGTAATGATTTATCAGAGTATCTCTGGCAGGTTTGGATAGCTTTTACGCTGTGCACATGCACGTCTACATCATTAAGTTATCATGTAAAGAGTGCTTCAGAACACTATTATGTTATCAAAAGCTAAAATGGGCAAGCCGTCCGGCATGGCTGCTTCATGCTGAGAGGTTGTTACAAAGCTAAAAGCCATTTTAAAATCCAAAGAGGGTGCAAAGGAGAAAGTTGATGGTGCTTCTATAGGTTATTTGACACGCATAATAAATGGATGCGTTTTAACTTTTTTATTATTCAACATATTGAACATTTTGAATTTTTGACACGCTTGTAGCAAAAAACATCTGTGTTTTTAAAAGCAGTCAAATTCCACATAACTTCATGTGGAACAATACCGGACATGTTGCAATTGGAACGCTCAGGAAGTTTCAAATACTTTAGGATTAATCCCCGCTCACTAAGCCATTTTACATTCCGCAAAAACAACGTGGCGTGTTTCTCTCCCAGCCAACAACAAACAAACACTGTCACCCATTTAGATTTCTGCCCCTTCCATTGTCACTTTATGAGTTGTGCATCGCTGCTGGCATGAGTGGCTGTGATATTACTGCTGTAGTTAATCTAAATAAAATGAGCGTGAGACTGCAGCATCAGCGCTTCCTCTTAGCGATTCTACCGATATTAAATTGCCTGTACAAAGTTTCCCCCCGAGCTCCAACCAGACTGAAAAATACCAGTTTTTTCCCTTCTGTCAAAGAAACGCCGTTGCAGTGTGCATCTGGGTGAAGACCCGAGAGTGGCAGGGGTCTCTTTAGTATGGAAGGCTGATCTTTCCAGAAGCATACAGCTCATGTTGCAGTTCTTCTCTTTTTCTCTCTTACCCTCAGGGGCCGGCCAAGACATTGTGACCCTAATTCCTTGGAAAGTTCAGTTTTTTACACCACCTCGGTGTGTTCTATTATAAATCCTGCACTATTTATATACAGATATACGCACAAACAGACGCTCATGCATACGGAATCGAGTCTAAAATGTCTTGCATTAAAAATTGAGTGGGGAAACCTAAGGAGGGTCACTGAAATGCGTGTTTTGACGGTCTCATTCATCAGATGCCTTATGGGGGATTGTGCATCTTTCATTTCTTCCTCCTTTTTCCCCTCTTCCTCTAAGGGGATGTATACAGAGGACACGTCCTTGAGTCCATCTACAATGATTTATAATTGTTTTTCTATGTAAATATTCGCTAGATGGATGTCTTCAACCCATCTCCCTGTTGTTTTAGCATCTCTGTGCACAACTCCGTTTTGTTCTCTGTCTCTGTTTTTGAGACATTGCATCAAGGTATAAACAGGGTAAAAATGCTTCTCAAAACACCCCAAACCTCCTTTTTCTTTCCATTTCTTTTTGCTTTTTCTAGCTGTTTTTAAACACAAGAACCCATCCTGTGTGAACAGCCCATAACTTTAACTTGTAACTTTCTCTCTCTCTCTCTCTCGCGCACGCTCTCTGTCACTCATGATCGTGCTAGCCTCAGTGGAAGGCTTCGGTCTATCCTGCTTCTTCAAAGATCTTTTCCTCGCAGTTACAAGAATCAGTGTTATGGGCGTTGGAAAAAAAGCAATCTGAAGTGTTCAGCAGCATGCCGGAGTTTATTTGCATGGAGCTCAAGTAAAAATAGTGGCATTCATTTGCCAAACTCTGTTCAACAGTGACTACTTAGAGAAAACTGAGACACTATGTCCTTTGGTAGCACAAAAAGAGTCCTTGTGGACAGACATTGATCTCTTTGTATTCATGGAGCTTTTTCAAACAATCTATGCAATGTATGTTGCACGGTTTTAACACATCACATTAAAAAATCATATCTCAACCCAAAAAAATTCAGATAGTTGACCCACTCCTTCAGTTTGTGTTATTGACAAAGCAAGCGGTTGTGTTTATTATTCAGAGAAGAATAAATGAAAATGGGTGTATATTTCTCATTGGCTAACATACAAACAGGCGGAGGTTCTGGCAACGGCAGGCGCTCACACCATCCATCTCCCAGATGTCAAATAGTTGGACAGAAGTTAGTCAAAGCCTGATGGATTGCCAAAACACAGAAAGACGGAGCTAGCTGTGGAAACAGGCTACTAAAGTAGCCAGGGTGGAGGGACGCTAGCTGGAATACTGGCCCTAGAGCAAAGCCCGGGTTCAGGGAGAATGCTGTGCTTTGCATTTCAAATGATGCCACCAGGAGTTGGGGGTGGACTGATTGCATAAAGCCCCGACACTTAAGTGATTGATAAGGTGTGAAAGCAAAGGCTACAAACGGTCATCCGTTAGAAGACTGTAAGTGAGCTTAATTATTCAAATGGAGGCGAGTTCCTCAGGGAACCCTGTTGAGTCTGAAGCTGTCAGGGTTAGAATCATCTGCTGATGGATCGTGGTCTTCTCGTCTTGTCAGGGTCTCGGAGAACAGCAGTGTGCTTCCAGTGAACTGTTTATTTTTCCCCTCTTGGTTTTGTCAGATAGACAGTGGCTTTGAACACGAGAAGAGTTGTCAGTGTGATGTATTGTTAGTCAGTTGAAGCCCTGTCAGCTGGGAGCAGTCCAGTTAATGATATGTTGCTCTGGCTATATGATTACAATAACTTTGTTTCATTGGATTTAATATTCCAAAAATAAAGTTCTTGAAAAATGAAGGCTATTTAACATGATGTCATAATTATATTATTACTTTGGACTTTTTTCTTTGTTGTGCTGGCCACTATACAGAAGTCTCTTGGATGTGTAATGATACCTAGTGCATCGGATGCAGCATCAGGGGAAATGTTTTCATTTAATAATGCCATTGTAGAAATACACTTTCTAAACAAGTGTACAATAGTGTGTGGTTTCTGAGATAAAATGGGTAGTATTTAGCTGGTCATGTGACCACAACATGTCTCAGTGTAAAATAAATCTGATTTTTAGGGTACTTTACTGACTTCTGCTCGTGTGTACATCATTTTAAACTCTAATTTTAAATTAAAAAAAAAAAATTGCTATTTTTAAAAAAATGTACGATAACATTTTTGCTATTCATTTCTTTATGTAAAAGATTTCTGGTTGTAGGAAACACTGCTGAGTGCACCTTTTATGTAAGCATTAAACTATTAGTATAGGTATTATAAAAACAGTTATGGTGGTATGGTAAAAAGGGTATTTTAATACTAGAACACACCTCAAAAATGTCTCTCTCTCTCTCTCTCTCTCTCAGAAAAGTCTGCAGTTATGTAATAAGTTATTGATTTTGCTCTTAGGGAGAGATTGAGCTGCTGAGTCTCTTGCTTTGCCGGTGTCCCAGCGGAGCGTCTCTCTGACAACACGACCCTCCCCGATGTTCACTCAGCGTTAGGGCCTTCAACCTGGTCACATATCACTTTCACTCGGTCGCCCTGAACCAAAGCTGCTCCAAACACACACACACTCAGTTGCTTTGTTGCTTTTAACACAATGTCTGCTTGTCCGATTGCATCCATTAGTACGGATGAGCAGAGAGAGCAAACTGAAAAGAGAAGAGCGTGTGCCAGCGTTTAGACGGTTAAAGAGAGCAAGCCTTTCATAGTACGGGCTCATGTGTTTCTCTTTGCCTAAAAAAAGAGTGTTTTGCTGGGTGTGTCAAGCTTTTCTCCAGCTGAAAAACTAAGCCTATCAAAATCCATGCGTGTGTGAGGGTCGATGGAGATGTCGGGACCTGTTAGTGTTGTCAGAGTTGCAGGCAGGGCGGTTACTGGTAGGGGGTCTTTGTTTGGAGGGGAAAGAAGCCATAGAGTTGGCTCCTCAGGCAAGCCAAGGGTCAACTGCCTGACTCATCCATCTTCCAGCCTGGCAGTGACCTGTCAGCCCGGCTGCTCACGTTACTTAGCAGAGCAGGCAGGCCTGCATTGTGCAAGCTGCTCTGTTTGCAGCCATGTGTAAATGAAGTTAATATTCACTGACCTCGTGCTCAGCCCGCGAGCGACCTCAGTGACACAGAGGAAATCACAGCATTGCTAGCAAAACGACAAAGATCCATCTCTATTCACACAAGCTATTTATTTAATCTCTTAAATGTTTTTGTTTGTGTTGTCAGAACATGTTCGTTTGATCTAATAGAACATTTCTCTTCTGAGTCACTTTTGGATTTGTTGTGTTTCTTGTCCGCATTTGTAAATTGATGCATTTTTCTGCTTTAAGCAGGATAGATGTGTTACCCAGTGTTGTCAACAGTTGGTGTGAGTGAGTTCAAGCTGGGAGTGTTTTATACTTTCCCATGTGAAAGACAGTGAAGTGTTTATATGGTTTCAATCGTAAAGTGGCTGTTTATTTGTCCGCAAATTCTTTGCGATTATATAAATAATTTAGTTGCATCCAATTTCCTAGGCTAAAACTTTGTTTAATTTGAAGAAATAGTTTATAATAAGGATTTAGACACATTTACTTAAGGAATATTGTTTACTCATTACTTAAAACTAGAGCAAAAGTATGTCGATTTTTTTTTTGCTGAATTTAGTAAATTACCGTTAACATTTGCTTTATTCAGATAATTAATTATATAGTCTTATAATTATTTCCTTTAGTTGTTTATAATTACAGCTGTCTCAACAGCACCGGATAAGAAGAGTGTCTTTCATTTGTATTTCCATAAAATCATACAAATAAACAAACAATGTTTGTATGCAGTATTTTTGTGTCCAAGGAAACAATTTGGTTGCATGTAACAAATTTTATGTTTTCGGAAGTCGCAGTGGTTTTTCTTATAGAATCCTCTCAGATCTGGCGTTTAAACAAATAGCTTGTTTATCTAAGCTTTCCAAAATCACATTCGGAATTGTTCCACATTCGCCGTGCTCTGATCGCTCTGTGGGGGCAGAGATGTTTGTTAATGAGAAGCAGACTAAATTCTCTCCTGCTCATAAAATGAGATTATAGAGAAGAAATGTCACACAGACACAGACTGTTGCCTTTCTGCCAAGTTATTACCGAATGTAACTTGAAGTGAACACTGTGCCAAAGAAGAATCAATAAAATTAGAAACTAATGTTTTTCTTTATTTTTGTGCGGATAGCTACAAGCAGCACGGTAATCAAGACCACATGAAACAACCATTTTTCAGAGGGGTTGATTATGGAAAGCTGTAAATGTGCGATGCATGTTAGTTTATCATGGATCATCGGCTGATGCTGGGATTTGATTGAGTGCTGTATTAGTCTAGGTCCCACACAGAGGTTTAGATGGGTATTAGAGTGTGTGCGTTTGTTCAAATTTGTGTGCGTTCATGCATGTTTGAGCAGGTCATGGTTGTGATTGGCTTTATAGTGAAGGACCACTGCTGGTTTGCCATTGTGCTTTCATACTGTCACCTTTGTTACAGCTGCAATGTCATCCAGGCTGTGTGGCACAGTGTGTGTGTGAGGGATAACTTGCTGATGGTGAAGGTTTTTTTTTAGATCTGATTAGTTCTGGTTGTAGAGTGTTCTTTCTGAGATTTGTTCTGTAGAACTTTTCACTTTTTTATCTTCCACAATGCTTTTATCTTCTCAATTTTTTCGGTCTTTCACCATCCCTCTCTCCGTGTTCAAGGTAACCTCCGTGTTTCATTTCGGTACTTCTTGTAAACACACACAGACATAAAATCCGATTAGACAGGGATATTGAACAAGTTTGTAGGGGAGGGGCTAACTCAAGATGATAAATGGTCAGCGTGATGTCATAAACACAATAACTGAACACACATTTTTTATTTCTGTGCATCCAGACAGAAGCTGCATCTGCCGAGGCAGATCATTTCTGTAAATGATGCGTGGCCCCTTTTATTTATTTAACGTTAAAATCTTCTTTGTTTTTCATTTGCCAATTTATGCAATAAATCAGGTGGAATGTTTTGAAAGCGGAAACGCAGGTGCCTCAGGATACGCTTATTTTTCGATTTTGAAATCAGCCACAAACAACAGACCAGCATTTACACTTAGAAGAAGGCATTTCACCCAAGGCATTTAAAATTCGCTTGAAAGCCCAAAACCTTTTTTCTTAAAAGGTGCTTTGTTCTAAAAGCATTTCTTTTCTCTGTTAAAGTGACATTATATGTTTCTTTTTTTCTTCCGCTATCACAGAAAATCTCATATTCCAGGAAAGCCATCTGGGCAGATGCTGCAGGGATGCGTTGAGCTGCTGTATTTAACAGATATGGATCTTTTTAGGTCAATTTAACAGCAATAACATTTATGCATATCTTTTTTCATATTTTGCCACAACGTCACGTTCGTCCAATATTTGACTGTGATTGCTTCTTTTTTAATATCTCGTCATAATCACATTACTTTGCAAATTGCTTCACATAAAAAATAAGGAGCTAGTTGAAAGATATGTTCTTGGCATGGACGATGACCACCTCTAGCCAACACGATGTGGCTGTCAGAGCATAATTCGTTCTGCAGTAATTGCAGAGATATAATGTTGCTATTCTCCTCTGTTGTTTAAAATGTATGCGTAAAAGACAGCCAGAGTATTGTTTTGCCATTGTTCTGTGGATAATAGATCCCATTAGAAATATGCCTTAATTTAGGTGAAATGTATTTAGCTTAGCAACATGCAAATTATTTTCACAGCTGCTTTTCCTGAAGGTTTGTAATTTTACTACACCAACCCTGGCTTTTTCCTCTATGTTTCTTTTTACCCCGCTGTTTTTCTGTAATATCATTTGCAATTAACTTTTTTGTCAGCGCTCTATTCATAGACCTAATGTTCCAGAAAATTCCATTGGCAAATCTGCAAAAACATAGAACTTATTGTACATTGAGTGTAACTGCCGGCAAGAGAACAGCTGGTTTTTGGCACGATTCATGATGTTAACATTTTAACTATATTTAGGAGAGGGCCCTGACAGGCTTTGATCTGCTCTTTCTTCACAAGTCTTTCTTGTTCCGTCCGAGGGCTTCAGAGAGCATCCTGGTGTGTCCTTTAACACAGTGTTGGAGAATGCTAATCTTCTCTTTGTTTCTGATGGAAAGCTACTTATCTCTCCTCCACACAGGTAGCAGCCATGAATGAGATTCTTGTCTGTATGTAAGAAACACAGCCCTAATCCAACCTGTCCGCTCGGAGTAATGTGTGGGCCACTATATGAATAGCTTAGAACAGGATCCATTTTAATCTGCCATTTTCACAACCTAATCCAAGTTTCTTTTTTCTCTGGCAGTTAGAAATGCATGCTGGGTAGGTCCAAACTGGACACCATCCTGGTTTGTTGCTTTCTTACCGCCTTTTGATTCTTTCTCCTTTCTTTGTGCCCTCTGCATGTTTCCTTTGCCCCTTAGGTTCCTCTTAAGGGGCAAAGATTAAAATGCTTGCCACTTAAGGGCTGACAGCATGAAAACGGGCTTTAGGCTCGCTCAGCCTGTCTTTATCATGGATATAAATAATAGTATCTCCAGGTAACATTTTCCCATACATAGCCAGATAGCATAAATGTTTAGTGTAATAGTGTAGATGTGTGTAATAGATGTAAATGTTTAGGGCTGAAGAGGCCACTGCATGTAATTCGGGAGTACGGATGATTTTGTTTACTTTTTTACATTGTGAGTCAGAGAAAAGTTTGCTTCATAGATGTGAAATAAACTACAGATTTGAGTAAGAAGTTCCAAGCGGTGTAAAATATAAACAAATTAAATAAAGCAAAATACAAAACAATGAAAATACCAGTTTTCATTTTTCCAAGTTCACCCCAAAGATTTATGGCTGTTTATGTTTATAAACGGCAATACATTTTTAAAATAAAACGAGTTTATAACTGGATGTCACTCAGATGCGGCGTGATGTCACGTGACTGCAGCTTACTGCTTGAAATGCCAATAGTTTTACTTTATAAGTAGTAACTATGCTGTGTTCAGTAGTTAGTAAGTATTTTATTCTAAACTTAGCCTCAGATCAAAAAGTAACATACTGAGGTCTGAAAAGGACACACCAGAGGTCTATTGGAAAATCATCGAAAGAGAGCCAACAAGAGCAAAAACAATTTGAGCCAAAGACAGAGAAAGCAGCCTATGTTTTAGGAAAGCCTGTGATTAGGACATTTCCTCCTGCTGCATACAGCGAGGACTGCTGTGTTTGACAGTTCTTTAGTCAGTACTCTAATTATAGATTAAGTCAGCAATCTGTGCAGTTGAACTGGACACTTGGATTTTGCCTCTGGGTCGTCATTAAATCTCTGTAATATGTCTTTAAAAATAAAGAGGTGTTTGTTGTTTCAAAGGCAACAGCTGTGTTCAGAGTTTTCAGTTTGGGTTGAGAATTTTTGTTTCAGTGCATCATTTTTTAAAAGTGTTTCGGACGTAGCTCAAAGATATCGAAAAGTTAAACACAAGAGAAAGAAAAGAAAGATCTGAACAAGTATCTAAACCCTTTAGAGACTTCTGTTAGTTTCTTCTGAGTGTCTGGATGCACAGAATACAGATTATCACTGAGATGTTTTAGCATCCTAGTCTGGTTATTTCTTAGCAGCGTGTATAAGAAACGCTGACTGTTTTATTTCTCTTCACACTTAAACAGACACTTTGACCACTGAAAGCTAAATTACGGATGCTAGCACTCACCACCTGCTAAAGAGCCTTTGAGGGATGTCAGCCTGTTTTAATCTCTTTCTCTGTTGTTCTGTTTAACCTCAGCTTCTGTTTGTAAGGGGCTGACTAATTTCTTTGTGCATTAAATGAAGTTGGCACTGCCTGTGATACATGCCCGTGTCGAGAAGCACATCCCATTAGCTCGCTTTCATGCTAGCGGCAGCTTAGACAAAGCCATTCTCACCGAGTCCCTCAGAGAACTTTGCAAACCATCTAAGCTACTGTTTTTTCTTTCAGTTCAGCAATTTAGCAATAAAGCAGTTACACGTTGACGGGACATGTTTTCAATTGAGAGAAAAAATAGGCAGTTAAGTGGAAGATATTGTCTTAATGTCAGTTTCATAGATTGGTTACCATGCTCTCCAGAACTGCTGGCACACAAGGTCATGTAGCGCTAATTCAGTCATGATTACATGCTAGCCGACATTATGCAGCATGGCAGAAGGAGGCATAATTGGGCAAGCCTCATCTTTTCCTCTCACAAAAATAAAGCTGTCAGGAAGGGGAAAACAAAGCTATCATTTATCTCCTTAGTGGTGGGTTGGTGCATCAGCACAATAGCGGCATATTTTTTGGCTAGTGCAGCCCCAGTATTTAGCCATTGGTGTTGGAAAGGCAGGAATTTGGGCCCCTAAAAATGGTTGTGTTTGTGCATGTCACTCACAGTAAAGGCAGCAAGGTGGAGTGGAGACAGGTTCTCAAACGGGACCTCCGTGTCAGTGCTACATTTGATTTGAGGCCTAATTTGCTGGTTGGTTGCTTGTGTAAACAACTCAGGGATACTTGGGCTTTTCAGACGCCGCAATAAACAAATCTCTTTCACACGGATGTAAAAATAAACTGTCCCCGCTTCAGAGACGTAAAAAGTCGGCGCGTCTGCAGCTGAGAGTCCTCCTGTTTTGGTGATTTGTGATAGTGCTAATCTTAGTGTGTTAGCGAGAGTGCTGCTGGGTGCTAGTGGCCTGGACTTGAGCTCTCAGGCTCAGACGGGATCTTTTCCCCATACAGATCGGCTCAGAGTTGAACACAAAAGCTAACAGACACACCAGCTTATGACTGAAATGATTTCTGTCTTCATCTTTTCTGATTCTTTTTCCTTTATCATTTTTTCCCATGTGCTTTCCCAATTCCCTTTTCCAAAATGCAGCATTAAGCGAGAGCAAAGAATAAACATATGAGAAGATTTCTGATTGGGCAGATATGGGAAGATTGCTATATCAAACAAACTTATCCAAATTAAAACAGATGTTTTAACATTACAAGTTGATTGAGTTCGTATTGACTTTATTTACACGATTGAAAAATAGGTTTTAAAAAATACCTCAGTAATTTTTTCAGCCACCAGCACCCACTTCTTTTTGCAAAATTACAACGAGAACTAGTCTTGCTGCTTTCAATTACAAGTCCTCACTGGTAGAGAAAAATCCCAGATAAAATCACATCCCTTTCTCTCTCTTCCCAGCCTCAGAAGGCTCTTGTTCTTTGCATCGCACGGCTGCGCCATGCCAGGATTCTGAGCTAAATACACAGTGACAGGGCTTTCATGTATCTGAAATGGGGATACCTTATCCCTCAGCCACCCCCCATCTCAACAAGGTGGTGTTTAAAATGAGGAAATCGGCACAACCTCCTGTGCAATGTCCATTGCAGTCCTGTCACGGAAGCTTGCAGTGATGGAGGTACTGAGATCTAAAAACTGGGATTTGGAATAGGAAATCAGTAGTGTTGTGTCCCCGGTAATGATCGTTAAAATGCATAGCAGTGAACAAAGTAATATTTATTCTGGGGATGCGGGCGTGGTTGGAGTTCAAGAAAAATCATGTGGGGCCGGTTCCCTGTTTAGGCTGAAGGGGGTTTTAAGAAAACAGCTGCTAAGTGTGGATTAGTGTCTCTCAGCAGTGCAGACCAAAAGGCCAAACTTTAAATAGCTTTTCGTTTTGCTTATAGAATGCGAAGGAGGAAAATATCTCCGCCAAATCACCCCAAACTTGTTTTTAATACTACAATTTCTTGTTTCCTGCTATGTTGATTAACACATAGCTGCTGATGAATTATCAAGTCAGGAAATACTAAAACATTGTAAATACACAGAAAAAATGTGTGATTAGCTAATTATAATGTTAATAGTAATAGATGATGACAGTGCTTCATTGGAAATTCAGCCCATATGGGCATATGAAATAAAGGGTGGGAATAAATGACTCGTTGTCATTGGAACGTGTGAGGGTGATTCTTGTGCATAGCCTAAAGCGATCCGGCCCTAATTTCTGCTTTGTCTCTGATCCCCGGCTGCCAGTGGGATGTCCTTTTTTTTCCCTCATAAAAGGTGAAATACTGAAATAATCCATTTAAGTTTCCTATTTTCCACAGTAACCTTGCCTCTAGGACATTTTTGACTGCTAGAGGTGATAAAGGCAGGCGTGCTAGTGCTTACGGAGAGATCACGAATATTAGACCTGACCAAACATATGCATATCTGCTTCTGGTTGATGCAACATATGAATATGAGTGTGTGTGTTTGTGTGTGTCTGCTTGTAATGATGCTTAAGGGGCTTGGTTTGATCCAAACACCAGATGTACAAAATGTGAACATTAGGTATGTTTACCCATGTGTGAATGCAGGGTCATAGGAACAATCCAAAAAGTTGGGGGCCACATTTAAAATATATGCAGCCTGGCTCATGAATATTAATTAGTTGACATACTTTATTGCTGAAAGGCACGGACGTAGGCTCTAGCCATAGTGTCATATGCTTACCCATTCATTCAGTATCCCGCTAAAGCATCTGTTTTTTCTTGGTCTTAAAGTCACCAAATTTGTTTCTTCACATGGATACCAAAACAGTATTTCCAAAAATGTGGCATGGGTGAACATGTTTTTATTAGTGGGGGGTGTATAGTTGCTACCTTGCTATGCCCCGGTGCGAATGACCCTTTAATTCTCTCACACACTTTCTCTCTTTCTCCATCACCATCCAGCCTGTGGTCGTGGATTCTACAAGTCTTCATCTCAGGATCTTCAGTGCTCCCGTTGTCCCGCACACAGTTATAACGACAGAGAGGGTTCATGGAGATGTGACTGCGAAGACGGCTACTACAGAGCCCTCTCCGACCCTCCGTCAGTCGCCTGCACTAGTGAGTGAGCTGCTTGTGCTACAAATCCTCTCTCTGGTATTCCAGACCAGGTTTCTCTCCCTTTTCTATGTCTGTGTTCACACAGTTGACTATCTTTGTGTGATTGACAGCCATATTATCAGAAGTGACTATCAAAATGTTCTGTTCACACAGCAGTGACTTAAATACTTGAGTACTAACAAAGAATAATAAAAGTCAGGCCCATTTTCTGTTCTTGCGATATTTATAAATAAATACTTGTAAATGTAAAATACCTGTAAAGTGACAAAGGTGAAAATTTAAGGGAGTCACTACAGATTTAGTTGTTGTCAGTCTTGGTTATAAACGCAATTTGTGTGAAACTGGATTACACATTCAAAACCAGGACTCACAACTGTATTCTGTTGCTGTGTAAATGTGCCTGTATATCTTTATGATTGACATGTTGACACATCTTATTCGGCTCTAGTATCTCATGATCAGCCAAGCAGTTGTCTGTTTCCTGTAAAATGAGAACACAATTACAGTCAGAAGTAACGGAAGCAGGTCCCAAAAGAACTTTCATCTCCTCCTCTCCATCGCTTTATGTTCTTTCATGTTCTCCTCCCTAATTAACACCTCTCCTCTCGGTTCCTCTGCACTCCTCTGCTGTTTCTCCTTGAACATCACAGTTATGCCATTGATGACTTATTTACACAGGCCAGACTAGATTGAAAAGAGGCTGGGAGGGAAGTTCTTTAGGGTGAGGTTGAGCTACCTGGAAATATGCTGAAGGACAAATTCAATCCAGCAAAATCCCAGGATGTTCTCTGCTACTTCCAGAGAACAAAAAGAGGAAACAGTGCAGCTTTTGAAATTTCAAAATATAAATGAGGGCTTCACTGTTTCGTGCTTCACTTTGATTGTGTGGAGCTATGATGTGAATTACTTAACTTAAGTTGTTTACACTTTAAAAGAATCAAACTTGTCTTTAAAAGAACTAATATACAATAAAAATGAATTGGATACAAGAATTGATGAGACTAGAAACCAAAAAGAATGGTAGCAAATAAACTATGATCGTATTATACCAGAGCAGTGCTGTTGTTGTTAAGCGGGCCAAATTTACAGACTACCAATGAACAGTCTATCCTATGATGACATGTCATGCGTGAATCATTTACTACACTCTACCTCTACTTTCTGTTCTGTCTCCACCCTTATTCCTCTTTCTTCTTTATTCCATTACAGTAACTCCCCCAAATTTTCCTTACCACTGCCTTCCAAAGAGATAATCACTATAAACACTATAAGAAATTTAGTCTGCTTTGCTTTTCTTCTTTCTCCCTCTAAACACGCAAGTGATCTGTCACTACCTTGACCATGTTTTGGCTCTTGTTATTCTGTCTAGGCATGAAACGTTGACTTTACTGTTCCACAATTGGATATTTTGTTGATTAAGGACAAATAATAGTGAAGTCATGCAAGTTATACAGTTATACAATAAAAATGCATAAGCCTTGATACAAGAAGAATATAGAAATACATCGGAGTTATGGAGATGACAAAGACCTGTAATGTGTAACAAAGGTGATGTGATGCAAAAATATTAAATGGGAAATACTGCAGAGATGGGTTATACTTTATTTTGATTGTCCATTTTAGACATTCTAATAACTATATGTAACTGCAGCCACATGTCAACTAACTTTTATTGGAGTATTAATAGACTGTTAGATTAGGTTATGTGTTGGGTTAAGGTTAATGTTAGTGTTAGTAGAATAAGTCGACATGTACTTGCAAAGTTACTTTTGGTCAGTATAATGCTTGTTGGAGGACAATCAAAATAACGTGTTAACAGATATTAAGCAGACAGTCTACTGATACTTTGCTAACTTGTAGTTGACTAGTAGTTGCTTAGTTAGTTAGTTAGTTAGTTAGTATAATGTCTAAAGTGAGCTATCAAAATAAAGTGTTACCCAGAGAGGATATAGTACAGATGGTGTTTTACATGAACTACAACATAAAGCATGGAGATCACAAAACCACAGAGGCATAACGATAAAGAGGATACACAGCGAGTTAACCCAGACATTTGAGAAGCTGTGGGGGTGGATGGTACAGTGAGTACATGGGCTTAGTTTCTGAGAAAAATACTGAAAGAAGGTCCTTTTTGTTTCCAGTTAATTGGTATAAAAGGTTTGCCAACAACTCACCGTCTTTATCTAAAAGTAACATGGCAGTCATGTCAAGGCCACTGACCTTGAAGGTAATTTGTGTTATTTTTTAACGTTGACTAGATTTAGAGAGACTTCTCTGTTGAAAATATTATTTTTAAGGATTACATCATTATGTTTATGTTAGAATTTTATTACACAAACTGTCTATATCTCAGGAGAGACGTTGTCTGAATAGGATAAAAATGAAAGTTGATGTTATGTGGCATGCGTTTCAGACCAAATCAGAATAATTTAACTACTCTAAAATGATGTTTTAAGCAGGTAACGGGTTCAGACCATGGTCCCACAGTGCACACTAGCACATGTCTTTGGTTATCACCCCACCACTGCCTATAGTGAAAATGTTAAATAACAAGCGAAAAAATAAAGTTTAAGTTAACATCACATAACAAAAGTTTTACTCCTACACATATCTTAAGCACCAAGACTTGGGTTTCGAAAGTTTGAAAGTTAAAAAAATGTAAATCAAGTGGCTAAAGAAAAACTCCTAACAAACATAAATTGTTGCTTTTGAAGTTGTTCTACAGAGCGATCGAAATACTGTCCTTGGCAGACATGTCTTAATTATCTCAGGATTAAGTTATTGTGGCCATCTGAATTGTCTGAGATGAAGATTTCTTTTTGGGATTTACGGTTGCATGGAACTGAATAGTAATTGGGGGTGAATTTACATTGGCTGAATAAACACCCTGATGGACAGCTTTTTAAATGAGCGAGGTGTAAACCTACAGAATCTTAAGCTCTGTCAATACGCACTCAGCTCTTCAGAACATGGATTAAGAACAGCCTTAATGAAATTCAGATTTCAAGTGTGAATAGAATTAATATTCAGTCGTAGTGTGCCCACAGAGATGTCTGTCATTGTCAATAGAAAAAAAGTATGTGCCAAAAAATCAGTTTCGTGATTATTTCAGTACAGCACAAAAATTCAGCCAGTTTGCCAGAACCTCTGAGCTGCTAAGATAAATGGGTGGTACTTAGGTGAGCCTGCTGTGAATGAAGGGGGGCTTTTTGGAACTTTTTCCTCCTGAGATAGAATGAAAGAGGGGAGTTCTTGACGGGTTTCGGAGACGACATCAATCATTCGACAGCTGCGTGCGGTGTCGGAGCTCGCGAGGGTCTGGAAGGGGCGGGAGATGGGTGGGTCATAGAGATACTTAGTCATAGAAAGAACAAGACAAAAAGGGAGAGTGGAAGACATTGAAAAAAATTAGAAAATGAGAGAGGTAATGAACCCTTACAAAAAATTACTGTGCAGGTACAATTATGCTATTAGATGGTAATTCTATAGCACTTTGATATAATGTTACCAAGAACGTCCAAAACATGTTAGTACCGTGGTGCTTTTAAGTGGTAGTCAGATGTACGGTGGTACTGAAATTAATGTACAGTGATATTTATGTGGTACTCAACTACAAAAATATCATGTAAAGTATATTGCCACAGTTTTTTATGAGTGAAGAGAAATTGTAATAGAGAAAATGTGAAAAACCTACATACTCCATTTCAACTCCCCCAGACCTCTGGAATCATCACCTCCATTTGTTGACGTGTCCCTGTGTGAGACTTCCATTCTTCCCACGGTTGCTAAGGGACATGAGTACAGTAGCACAAACCAGCCGCTCTCACCCACTGCCCTCAGATTCAGCACCTCATTCTATCCTTGGCACTTGGTATGAGCAAGGTCAAAGTTCAGGCACCATGTTTGTAGATTAGGGATTAGTGGCTAGACTGTTTGAACATTGCTCACAAGTAGCAGTCTCCCTTATTAGTGGGTTGAATCTTAATAGGTGGAGTAGCACTAAGACAGCCAAGAGCTTCTCAAAGTGCAGATAAGAACCGGATTCCAGAGTTAAGCTGCGGCGCTGCTTGGCCTGAGACTCGAGGCTTTGCACATGCATGCATACAGGCGCTCCCCCCACATGCACACATACAAGATCGGCAGGTTGACCTAATTAACATTCTCTCACAGGAGAACAGCAAGGGAAGTGGTGCTGTAGTCGTAATCACTCTTTCCTAATTCTTGATGCGAGATTTTCTTTTTCTTTTTGGTTCGGCAGAAGACATTTAGGTCTTTCACATGTCAAAATCAATGTTAGAACGCTTTAAACAAAACTTGATTTGGAATGATCTCGCTTATTGTATCAGCCTGCAGCTATAATTTGTTTAAAGGTGAATTAAAAGCAGGTTTTATTGTAAATATAATGCACACTTAATTTCAGTAGTCGCACAAAGCCAGCCAATCAGATTAGAGCTTGCCAGATCAATAAACTGCTTTACGGTTTGTGCACATCACAATATTTATCAGATAAAAGACTGTGGCCAGTGGGTGAGCTGTTTTGAGAATGAGATTATATATCACTTTACAATCTATAGAGCATTTGTCTAGGAATGAGGATGTATCTTAAAATAAAGTTGAGTGGGAAAGCGAGAGAGTGAGGGAGAGAGAGAGATAGAGAGAGAGAGTGTGAAAGAGGAGGGGGGGAGGAATGGGCATGTGCTTTAAGCAAACTCCATATCCATTAAAAGAATAGTTTGGTTTGTGGTGCAGAGAACGAAACCATCTGTGGCAGTTATTTGTCCCAGTTTCCCCCAGACTTCCAGCGTCCCTGCAGAACCATCTCACAGCAGACTGCAGAGGAGGTGACAGATTACATATATAGAAACACATATATACACTCGTATGTGAAAGTGCACACGAGAGCTGTAAACTCAGAGGGCATTTTGTTGTTAACCAGCAGTTGATGACGCCCACAACTGTGCACGGAAATAAAAGCTTGCGCTGCAGGAATCTACAGACGCCAAGCTAGCACTGTGTCCTGACCAGACGCGACATGCTGGGTAGCCCCGTCCACAGTGAAATTGTAAAGTCTACACATTATTGTACATTTGTACAAAAATATAATTGTATAATTGTATGTGTACAAAATATGTATAGTTGTAATATGTATTTGTATAATTGTACAAAAAACGTTTGATTGGCTGTATAAATAATTTTTTGTCATAATGACATTAGATAATTTAGTTCACACCATTTCGTAATTTACTTACCTGAATACCTAGAGAACATACCAGCCACTGTACCTAGTTAAAAGAGAGACCAGTGTTATAAAGAGTTTAAGCTCCAGCCACTTCCAGCACACCTGCCTGGAAGTTTCTAGTAATCCTAAAGATCATGATTAGCTGGATCAGGTGTGTTTGGCCCTCCAGCAGTTTGACACCTCTGGCATAAAGGAAGTGATGTTATGAGGAAGTGATGAGACTGATAAGAGCAGACTGGTTGTTTTCCATCTCTATTTACAATCTCTAAAACAGACGTTTTGGACACTGTTGTTGTTATTGTTGAACTGGATTTTTCGGAATGCAAATGAAATATGAAAAAAGAGTTTAAAAGCTAATAATAATCTCAACTTTTTGATTATTGACTGACTCAATGGTGTAAAAATCGGAGCTTGTCCTTAGTTTATATAAATGTTACTGTAGTTATTCATGGAATTTGAAAGAAAAACACCCTACATTGTTATTAAATATGGTGCTTTAATTAACAGAAATGACATCAATGGGACCTCTCTATAGTGAACATGAGGAGTGATTCATCACAATGCTACCTGAGTCGTTGAATAGGTCTGCTCAATGACAGCTTGACTTGAGTCCCTTCTCTGTCTCAGTTGTCCATTTAAAGATAAACAATCCCTTCATCTCTGCCACTCAAGGCAGAATGAATCAGGCCAGCCAAATGGAACCATTAGTGTTATTATTATTATCTTTAAAGGTAGCCATGGAAATAGAATGCAAAAGCCCTAGGAGGATAAGTGTGTGTGTGTATGTTTGAGGCTCTCCCTGAGGGGAATGGAGTAGGAGGGACCTCATTAGCATCAGTAGGTGAAGTTGTGCTTCTAGCTTAAGAGAGATGCGGTGAGGAGGAAAGAAAGATAGGTAGACAGCCTCTCTTCACCTGCCACAGGTGGCCCTTTCATGTTCTCTGTTCACTCAGTCCCTCCTACCTTGATAAATATGGATGGATGCGTGTCTGCCATTAACCTAAATGAGGAGCAAATTTTAAGTGTCATATTAACCATTCTAACGCTTGCTCTTTCCCCTCATGCATATGCATCAAGTGTTTTGTTAGTAAACGATTGTGGTTTAGCAGACCGGCACTCTGCTGACAGCACACGGCTCGGGAAGGAAAACAATTTAAGCGTGGTGCATTTTGGCTCTGATTTTGCCATCCAGGACAAATTTTGGGAGATTTTTCCATTGTATGGCAAAACTTGGCTGTTTTTGTTCACTTGCCGATGACAGCCGATTAACTGCCTTAGCAATGAGTATTTGCTCTGACAAGCCTCAGACAAAGTTCTAATGAAGAACACCATAAAAAAAACACAACAATCGACTGTGTGTATGTGTGTGTGTGAGAGAGAGAGGCAAAAACATTCTGTAAAATAATGCGTATACTAGCTCATCCATATGTTATGTGGCATAAACATTGTTATTTAGCATTTTCATGTAATGACCTCAGATTTGCTCTAAGCAAAAAAAAATGTTTTTTTTTTGTCTTTTCCTGGCAAAACAGTTCCAATATTAGCGCAAGGGCTAGCTTGGGTTGTGCAGTAACCTTTCAATTTTGCGTGTCAGTGACAGTGAAGACATGACATGGATTGATGATGTATAACACCCTGGTAATGCTGTCCATCTTCACCAAGGTCTTAGATAAGCTGTATATTGTACAGCCTGACATAAAAGACCAATGATGTTGCACAACATCTTTCCAGGCTCGTATCATACAATCTGACAAGCAACGATCGTATAGCACATACAAAAATTGCATGGTGTGTACCCGGCTTTAGTTGTTTCATTTCAAGGGACCAAAATCGAACCCCTCCAAAACGGCAAACCCGTGATGCAAGACCACCACAAAGACAAGTTCTAATAAAAGGGATATTGAACAGGCAGTGGTGCAGTTATAAAAACATTATGGTGATAAAAGCAAGGGCTTGGTGGTTGGATATAAGTAACAAAGTTTAAATCATTGCTTCATGAGACGAGCCAGATTCTTTGGCACTGGCAGGGATTAGTGGATGATGGGTTGTTTTCCACTGTGGTCATCCGTCTGTGAGCTGGTTATTGTAGGCTGAGCAGAATTCTGTGCTGTTGCTATTGTCAGGCGCGATAACTCTCTCATGATCCAACTCTTAAATTCTGGTGGTGACCCCATTCCCTGTCTCCATGTCTTAGATTCTTTGTCACCCTGGCAGTCAAAAACATTGGTTTTACCAACTTATCACCTCTATTCCTCCCACAGGAAACTCATTATCCCTTGGCCGGCTAATGAAATGCTGTGAAGATGAGTGCCTTAGTAGGAGGAAGATAGTTTTTTCTACCTTGTTGCACTTTGAAACAGCACCCAGTTGTTCATTATTGCAGTGTTTCGCTGCCACATTGCTTGCTGGTCTACATTGACCTTGGCAGCGCTCAAGTTCGACTCCCCAGCATTCCTGAACATAACATCTCTATGTATCTAGGTTACAGTATAATTGCATGTCAGGATTTGCCAGGGATCCGAGTTCCTCAGGTCTCCTTGATGTGTTTGTCTAAGGAGAGGAAAAAAGGAAGAATCCATGAGTGTCTGGAGCACCATTGAAGTTAGTGTCACACTCATATATTTAACTTAACAGACTTTCCTTATCTCACCACAGGGCCTCCATCAGCTCCTCAGAATCTGCTCTACAACATCAACCATACCACCGTAAGCCTGGAGTGGACCCCGCCGGCTGACCAGGGGGGGCGCAATGATGTTACGTACCGGATTATATGCCGCCGATGCACCTGGGAACCCGAGGAGTGCTTCCCCTGCGGGAGCAACGTTGGCTTTTTTCCACAGCAGAGTGGATTAACAGACACCTACGTCACCATCACTGACCTGTTGGCTCACGCAAACTACACCTTTGAGGTCGAGGCTGTGAATGGTGTGTCCGAACTCAGCCGTACCCAGAGATTGTTTGCCGCCGTGAGCATCGCCACCAGCCAAGCAGGTGAGAAGTTTGGACGTCAGTAGCTTCTTGTAGCTCAGTAGATGCATGATGCTAACAATGGGTTTGATTCTCAGGAAACGCATGCACTGATGTAAAGCATAATACACCGTAAGTGGCTTTTGGATTGTCTGCTGTGCACAAATATAAATGCAGGTTGAGGCAACTATTGGACTGCAGATTCAAAATTGCATTTTATATATATTACGATTTGGCTTTTTGGCATCGTACTGATGTGCTTTGTAGGGCTGTTTTAGGCTTCAATTAAGTTTCAAATCATTGTGTTCAAATCATTTCATTGTGTTGTCTTGGTAGACAACACTCTCATCTCAAGTCTGCATAAATTTTAGGAGGCGCATATACAGAACAGGCCTCACTGTAGTTACCGCCGTTGACATAATTTAACAAATGATCTGGCAACAGTTTTCCTGCAGTTCATAATTTGTCGTTTTGTGGTGGGGATACAGCAGCGAACAGCAACGGATGATAAATAATAGAAGTCACGCACAAGAATACCTCTCACATTTCTGCGTTCATTTTTATAGCCTGTCAGAAGAACCGCCACCTTTAAATATCACTTACAGTCGCCAAGGTTGACATTTCTGCAAGAGTCTTTGTTGAGTTGGTGGTAAATGATATGAGCTCTTACTTTATTCTCTGAAATTAAATGGGTGGCAAATGCTTGCACTGGTGCTGAAGTCATAGCCACAAACATTATTAGCTCGACCATCTCTCTCGTGGTTGGAGAATTGGGAAGTGAGTCCCTCTTTCTTTCTCAGTCTACATCTCGCTCTCTCTCCATCTCTCACACTTTCTCTTGGGATTTGGTTGTAATTTAAGAACCAGTTCTGAGACTGCACATGCTAGAAATGCCACACGAGACCACTTTTTTGTTGTTGTTTTTTAATGAACTATTTTTTATGGATTTGCAAAACAAGATTTCCCTTTCATGCCCAAGCATCCATGAAATACAATTTGCCAGAATGCATATTGGCTATGGTCATTAACAAGAGGTTAGTAGACGCTGATAGCTTAGCACTTCAGCAGACTAGCGCTTGGACTGCAATGTTGGTGTATGTGGACACACACAAACCTCTCCGCATAGTAAGCCTAGTAAGTGACCTACAGGGGCAGAATTTTAAGGTATCCGAGTGAGAGAAATGTTAAAATGGGAGAAAGTAGTATTATAAATCGTAACATAAATAAATAATACAATCAATTTTAAATAATTTCTTTCAATACTAAAAATGTTTAAGAAATGTGACTGCCCCATATTTGTATTATACCTCATAAGAGCATAGTATTCTTAACATCACAGCTTACCAACATGCTAATGTTATGCTAATATTGAAACAGACATTTAAATCAATTGCAAATCTTGTCTCCAATGCGGAGTGTGCATCCTATAGGTGCTGTCTAGGTACAGCGTTTCAAATTCAGTCACAAATGAGGTTCAGATATGATTTGCAGCCTTAGAAAGAAGCTGCCTGTTTAGGCAGTAGATAGTAAGGTAGCATGCTAGTTTTCAGAACAGAGCCGTACAGCATTTGACTATTTCGAAAAGAGATCCCACCGTAACAGACATATTACCCCACCTGCATTCAAACCGTGAGCTCTCATTTGCATTTTGTTGTTTTTCATGGTTTGCAAACAAAACAAGGTCGGTGACAGGATAATAAAAGAGGCTCACGCATGTTCACAGAGAGATGAAAAATACAGAGAAAAAGATTATAATGACCGACAGGCAGTAAGATGGAGGAAGAATGAAGAAGAGATGATATATGTTTCATGACAGGGATCATGACAGAGACACACGCTGGAGTAAGAAGCCGCAAGGACACAAGGACACCTCAGTAGGTTAGGAGTGAGCAAACAAGAGGGAGAGAGAGAGATAGGAAAACAGAAAGAAAGAAAAGACCCTGTCTCAGAGAGAGAGAGCCATACGTAATTGTGCCTGGCATACTGACAACAGACAATTACACCAGCCACCCTGGGCAATATTTAGTCATTAGTTATTGTCAGATTGAGAAAATATATTAGTAAAAACCTGTTTTTTTTGTAGTGGCAGCAGTTACCAGTTTCATTTCTCATGTCTATCAAACTACGGAATAAGCAATGGAGATTAAAAATGGGGAACGGAATAAAAATATCCTGTTAGTGGAAATGGATTTAGATGGATAGCTTTGTTTGAAAATGTTTGAAATGACTGCCCACTTGACTTTTAATAGATTTAATGAATCACCTAATTAAGCCCATGATCTATTTGAATACAACAGGTTGACTATGTTGGCAAACTGATAGGACCTCGGGACAATCAGCCCCTTGTTTAGAACAGAGATGGAAGAATTTAACCCTGTCTTAGCACGCTCAATTCTCTGCTCACCAGAGCCTTACTGGTGCAATTTTACCCCTGGGTTACCACGGCAATGACTACCTTATAATGGGTGACAATGGAGCTTCCTAAAACAAAAGCTTCCAGCCGGTCAAACCGAGCAGGACACTCATTAACAGATGACTTCATCAAGACCTTTAAAATTTAAAAAGTAAAAAAAATATTTTTTTTAAGTTGCAGAGTTTAAGTTTTTTGAAATTTTCCTGCCGTTGTAACCAAGGCGACAAGATTGGGAAAATAATATTTACCAACATGGCTGTTGCAAAACCTAATGAGCTACCTAGGAAGGCAGCATTTCAAGACAATGTATTCAATATCAAGTCCCACCCTATGTTATTCCCCTAAATATTGTTTTTTTTAGGTTGTGAATGTGGTTTCCTTATGATTTTGTGATGATGAGGACGATAAGAAAATGCAATTTAATTGCCAAGAGAAAATACAATGTTTAAAATATGTTTAACTGCAGCACAACAGCAACGGGAGGCAACATTAACAGAACAAAAGGTATAGATGAAAGAGAGAGCAAGAGAAGGGAGCCGAGACCTTCTCGTCGCTCATCTCTATCTGCATGTGAATACGTCGCAGCTCTAGGCAACAAGCGTAGGAGCAGAAACAGTAAGGGGAGCAGAAAGCAAACGTGCAGCACCTCATTCCAGATGGCTTCGAATCTGACGAGGAATTCACACCTCTCCTTAATTATCCCTCCACTACTGAGAGAGTTAAAGACACACAAGAAGTGACAAGAAAGAGAGCAGAAGAAGAACTAAAGAGATGTGTCCATATGAGAGAGAGGCCACTCAAAGTACTCATTGTTCCTTCGAAGCCTAATTACTTCCGTGCTCTGCCCGAAATGGGTTTAAATAGCGACCGCTTCAGTATCAGCAGGTTCATAATCATCATTTCTTTCTCTTTCTCCATTCTCTCTTTTCTTCTCCTTTGTAGCCACTCGCCCTTCCCCCGCTAGGCGATTGTAAATTCCTCTCTCCCTTTTTAATGGCAATCTTTGTATTCCCTTTTTTTGCTCTTTCTAGAGAACTGCAGGAGAAGTTTTGGTGAAGAACATTTCAATCAGCATTCCATTGTCACTTGACATCTCTGTAGAGATGCCCTCAGATCTATCGTTCTTTCTTTCCCTTTCTCGTTCTATCGCTCTCTCTGTCTGTCTAAACAACACCCATTGTTCTCCCTGATGCTCTTGAGCGGAAATAGCTTGCAGAATAACCATTAATATTTATTCAGGAGAGGGCTTCTGACGAGAACAGTGTGGAATCAGGCGCTCAACAGCCCCTCTGTGCCGTAGAATTCGCAGATGCGGGCGAGCACCAGCGTGCGAGGAGACGCGCGGTTCAGATGCAAGCAGTATGCGCGGTAAACAGAATCAAAGCGAGGGAGGGCGAGAAGCTGTGGAAATGGATTTTTAATGCTTAGGTTACATGTCAGAGGTGCACGATGTGCATGTTGCCCGCTGATAGCTGCATCTGACTGCGGCCTATTCTGTCTAGGATGTTGCAAAGTGTTGCAAAGTGTTTGAGAGGAAAACACATTAACCCGGTAGTCTGCCATGCTGGTTTTATCTTCTGCCTGAGAGAGCAAATGGGAAAATAGGCTAAATAAGAAATTTCCCTAATGGGGCGCATAGATTCTGTATTTAGATACGTTTTTCTGACATTGTAAGATTTGCCGAGCAGCAGGGCCTAGCAGCGTTATCGAGATGAGATGATTTTTTCTGTTACATCTATTTTTAGCTAATCATAAATGCCTAAGACTTGCAGAAACTTACATGGGCTATTCCGTCTTATTCCTTTTCGAGGAAATCACTCTGTAGTGTGCGTTATGCTTTAATCTTCAAAACCGTTGTGTTTTGAGCTGTGAGAATGAGGTAAATAACAGAGAATTTCTTTCTTCTTCAGAGCAGTCTGGTTGGCATTAACAGGGACTATTTTGTGACTCCTTGATGACATCTTAAATGAAGCCAGACTCAGAGAATCCAAATGTGCCTGTTTTCGTCTCATATTTCGGATGCGAAATGTTTCAGCCGGTGTCTAAAAGTGTCACGCAAAACGTTATAAAGTGTGAGAAACCATTCTCATGCCACAGACTGAAAGATGATCCCTGAGCAACTCTTCTGTAATTAATATGGCCACTTTTTCGACACGTTATCACTGCAAAATGGATCCCGTTCAATACCCCTGAGAAGAATCACACTTTGGGGAACAATAAAGCCATTGATTGATTTTCTGCAAAGTTCTAATCTGTGGCAGGGACGTTAAACTGAATGGATTGATTGATTCCCGGGATTCCCAGTTGGCCAGTGCTAGGTGGTGTAATTTTCTAGTTAAGCGGATCCCGCAAAACTCTTTTGTAGCATTTGTATGTCGTTTTATGTTACCTTAGAGCCCTTGCTCCCTCCCTTTGCCACTTTCTCTCTCTCTTTCTTGCTCTCATTTTCTTCCTCCTTTTGGTAATTCCATCTGTGGTAATTTGATAAGAGCTGGACCAGTCACCACGATTCAACAGCTGTGGTTAAATCGCTGGTGGTCTGGCTCACGGTGGCCTCAGTGGTCTTACTCTGGGCACTTAACCTGTGGCATTGTTCGGAATGCCTCCCGATTCGTCCGTCACCCAATCCGTCAGCAATGAATAATTTTCATGGAAGGTGCACTTTAATTACTTTCCCATTTAAAAGGCATTGCGGTGGCCTATCTAGGTCATTAATCTCAGTGAGGATCCTGTTGCAAGCCTTTTATTTCTGGCAAACGAAGCCCCCCAAATCCCCCAGAATCTTCTCTGCTTGACTGAGTGCAGACTCCCAGCAGCCACTGCTCCACAGTGTCCTTCTGTACTGGTTGTTGTGTCACAGAAGTAAGAGAGAAAAGACTAGAGAAAGAGATCCACACTTGTCTCTCAGCATGAGCAAGGAGAACGAGAGGAAGTTAAAGGAGACCTGTTGGATTGAGCGCAAGCATAAACTTGGGCAAATGAAATCATACACAGTCATGACCTGTTTGTTGATTAACCAGTTAAATCATCATTTTATTTAGTATATAGCACTAGGCCATGTATTGTATTAGATTTAACCATATTATCATGTGACAGGTGGTTTTGCAGTAAGCAACCTTAGAGTTTGATTTGACAACAAAAGTTATGGCAACAAAAGAAGTCCCTCCCTTTTAGAAGTTAATGAGCCTATTTATTTTGCTTTCCTAACTATGTGTGATTATATGATTAATTGCATTTTATTATTTGCATTTGGCATTGCTTTTCTCCTGCTTTCCATGATCCTATCAGGATCAGACTCGCCAGTTGAAAAGCGATGCATTAGAATATAGTTCCTGACATAACAAAACGTTGCTATGCAACAAAATAACAATCCAGTATGGGTGCTGCGCAGTGATAAGGTGAACAGCTGTTTAGCTAAAGCTGTTGTTGTATCTTGGATTTCAGCACGACCAATTGAGCAATCAGTATCCATGATTGGAATGCTTTAGTAATAAAAAATAAGATGTTGTGTAGACATAAGATAATGGGAATGTTTTTACATTATATAGTTTGGGGTGAGCAAGAAAATGCTATTTGGTGTACTGATGTCTGATCTGTTGCATGGTTGTTGCAACAATGATGACAAAGTCAACAGGGAGTGTGTCGTGTCCAAAGCATGCATATGTATTCACTTGCATTCTGATCTTTTTTTGAACAGCCCCTCCTCCACCAACCTCTTCCTGTACCACTCATCTTTTCTCTCCGTCAGAAGAGCGGATACTAACTCTTTCAATTATTTAGATTCCTGTGAGGCTGCAACAAAGTTTTCAGACAAAGTCCCCTCCACCCTTTTGGTATGAAATCCATTCTTTGTATGAAAAGTATCAGATTGTCAGATGCACGTTTCAAATGACCATCAATCTTTTCTGAATTCCTGGGGCCGATCATGCGTAAAATTCAGACTCTTTAGTTTCCCTGTAATTGTCCTTGACTAATGAACTCTTGGGACCTCTTTCACATGAACATTCACAGATTTGATTGGTGCAGAGAAAAATATAAATTGGAACAAAACTGGAAATGTCCCATAATGCTGTTGGCCGGAACAGTGGGTGGTTATTAACGGGCAGTTCCAACTGACAGGCGTTAATTGAACAGTCTAACAGGATAATTCATAGAGGCTTTGAGAAAACTGTTTCAGCTTAGAATGAGTTTGATAAGGAGGTTATGGGAATATTTTTAAACCCAGACACAGTCAATTGCATCAGACGCCTCTTTACCACATATGGTTTTCCAGACTGAACGTAAGAGTTTTGATATACAGCTTGTCATTTTTTAAGCTATTCCACATTTTTTATGAAATGATATATGATTTTGTGATTCAGTGCCGTTATCAAAAATGTTGCTATAATAAGAGGAAATAGGAAGGAAATAATGGGCAAATCAGGAAAGCGGACTGGAAAACAAGCCAGATTTGAAGTGGTTTTGTCTGCAGAAGCAGACACAATGTGTCTGAGCATGTTTGATAACTGCTAGGCCACAGCTCTGAGCCAGTATTTCAAACCTGGGCAGTATTTAAAAAAATTTAAAAGGTAAAACACACATACACACATACAGACAAATGCACCTGTGCTGCTCGTTCCACTTGTTTACATGCAACATGTGTCTCTGCATGCTGTTCTGGAGTTGAAGTGTTTCATTTCCTGCGGCAGAGGGGTTGACATAAAGGTGCCGTGGAGGGGCTTCGGCAAAGTGAGACTAAATCAAGATACATGTCACCCGTGCCTGAGACCAGCTGCCACACCTACCACTCAAACGCCAACTCACCACCTTAACAGATCACACTTACAGTGTGTGCATGTGCTTGTTAAGAAGAATGTGTACGTGTTTATGGTGTGTCAGAGTGAGTGTGTGCCATGTGTGTGTGTTCGTATGTAAAATGCAAGTGCTGAATTCTTGAACCCAGGCTTTTGCTAGTGTGACAAACACATATCGAAGTGCCTAACGGAACGGCATCTGTAGTCTGTTGACATCGCGCCCATCTGATGCCATACCTCTGTATAACAGACTTTTCAGACACATCAGAAACACTTACAGTGAAGGCGGCAGACTTACAAACACACATTTGGTGGAAGTAAGGTCTAGTTTTCCATATTACATAGCTCTAAGGGATACTAGATTCTGATTGGTCAATTGCAGCATTCTACAAACAATATAATTGTTCAAATACATTTGCGTAATAACCTCCGAACTGTATGTTTGGTTGTCCCTGGCAACCAATTTGCTACACAGTGCTAGTTTCATATCGCTTCACGCTAACCGACATCTCACATGATTAAAAAGTCAGCTTGTTAATTAATTAATTGGTAAGTGTAACAAGCAGCATTTTGTACAGTCAGCTGGTCATTATTGCAAAATAAGCCCATCAATGACTGGTTGGCGGTACATTACATTTTTAGTTATTGATATAAATGTAATGTTTCGCCACATCATAGCTTTCTTTTTTGAAGGGACCGGGCTATTTTTTGCGTGATGAAAAGCCAGAAGATGATGGAAAAGTTCTTTTCCTCATTATTCTGTTGTTCATTGTCTCATCAACGCACCGTCTCCTGTGGAGAAGGAAACTAATTATGTCTTCATCTCTTCCTGCTCACACCTCCTCTTATTCTCTCCATTAGCCTTAGAAATTCTAATGAGTTTTAGACCAACTACTTCTGGCCTCGGAATAAGTGAACAAGAAAAAAATGCAGGAATAAAATGAAAAAACATTTGCTCCGGGATTGGCAACTGCACGACATTCTGAACTTTTCAGATAACTTTTAGCTGTTTCATAAGCACAGCGTGACCCTAAACTTGATTTTCATCATCACACACCTGCTCGTTCCCGTAAGCTATACGTGATATTAACGCACACAGGCGCACACATACCTTACCTCAGCCATACACCTCCAGTGCCTTTTCATCAAAGCTACAGGATGATATGAGGGCCATCTGCTCTCCTGGCTTTTAATATTTGTAGTATAAAACAACAATAAAAAGATTACAGCATCCCCAGACAGAGAGAGGGCGGGTGAGAGAGAGAGAGAGAGAGAGAGAGAGAGAGAGATCTATACTAGAGCCAGATGGGAGAAACAGCTGTAGTGGACAGTGTAAAGTCTAACAGGAGGCAAAGAGGATGATGGGACAGTAGATAGTGACCATCAACTTTGAAGAACTGTATTCATTCTTATCCAACACCAGGTGTTTTGTCATTGCAATGGACAGGAAGGACTTGCTGCTTTTTGTTTTGGACAAGCCTTGATTCACTGCAGTTAAAATAGTCTCTGTTAGTTTTTATAGTCGCCTGAAGTCTTTTCTTTCTTTCTATTTTGTGTCCATTTGTGTTCATTGGATTGGTTATCAAAACCAATGTGTTTTATTTAAAGGTGTAGTTCACCCAAAATAAAAATTCTGTTATCATTTTTCTACCTTTATGTTGTGCTAAACCCATTGAACATAAAAAGAGATTTTGATGAATTTTGACGCTGCCTTTTTTTCCCATAAAATAAGAATAAATGGGGACTGAGGCTGTCAGCCTTTGACATTTAGCTTTTTGTGTCTTCAAAAAGAAGAGTCCTACAGGTTTAGAATGACATGAGGGTGAGTAAATGATGACAGAATTGGGTGATCTATCCCTTTAAGTATTTACCCTCATGATTAATTTGTAAACGGTTCCAAATAAGGTGACTTGACAGAACCAGATTGTGCTCATAACCACATGGAAAGTACCTGTACCAGTCTAAGCAAAAAACAGTTTCAGGCTCAAGGGAACGTTCAGTTGTTTGCTCTGTTGCTACTTTTCCAACGTTTCTTCTGGTTTATTTATAGAACTCTATCCTTTGATACTTTCCTTTGCTGTGAAGAATGCGATTTTTCTTCTCTGACAGTTCAGGAAAAACCTGAAATTGCGAAAATGTAGAGCATTATTTTCTCTTGCTATAGAAAAGAGCGGGCGCACACTTTTACATGCTGTTAAAACAAAACAAAACAAACCTGCTGCCTTTGTATTGCTTTCTTTTTTTGCTGACCTTTCCTCTGTCTGTGGGAAAGAAAGAGATTCTGCGTGGTCTAGACAGGATAGAGACATCACAAACTAAACAGGTTAAGCTTTCCCCACAAACCTCAGGGCTAGACATAAGCAAAATATATTAACTAGTTAAAATGTTTTATTTTGTCATTTAATTTCAATGATATTGGCATCTGTATTAATTGTCAATCGATCAATTTTTACTGTTTTGGTTTTATACTTTTAATATAGTTATGTATTTTTAATATTTATATATTTATTATTAAATATTGAAAGTAAATATTAGATATTTTTGAGTAATGTAAGGAAAAATTAAAGTTCAGAAATGTAGAGTACCTTTAATTGCCATCATTAAATTCTGACTTGTATATTTATCAGCATTTTATCAGTCTTTGGTCATCTTGTACTGTAGATATCAGCATTAACCATTCCTGAGTATCAGTCAACCATAAATTTTCTTTCTTTCCAAGCAGAAAGTGTGATAAACGCCACATGTCACTCCAAAAGGAGGCCCAAAACAATCTGTCAGGCTGCAGGCTTCCAGCTCCTATAATATTATAAACATGTTTTTCATACCCAGCATTCTCCATTCCAAAAGAAATAAACTTTGATGGCAATGAGTGAGAGCCTCCCCAGCTTTCATGCAACTTACAAACATTTCAGTATTTCAGTTATGGATCCATGTTTGCAGGAACCTGACAGCACATTGTGACCACCCAGTCTGATTATTGTTAATAGAAATGTAAAGCCCCAAGCCTCATGGGCAGGTGTGGGAACCGAGGTCCACATTGATGGCATTCTCACTCTTTCACCTCTTACTAACAGAAGAGGTGGCTCCGTTTAAATGAAGTAAAAACGTTTTTATTTGCATAATACAAAAGAGCCGTCCTCCAATTAACTGCTGACAAAGTAGATTTAGTTCCCTTAAGAAAACAAGTTGAGAACACAAAGGCAGGCCAAAGCTTCGTTCTAACTATCATTGTGTTCTAGAAAGTTAGGGGGTGGGCTTGGGGACTGTTTATTTAGCATCTTAAAAGCAAACAGCCGTGCCTGTCCCCCACTTACGACCAGACTCTGTCCTCTAACATGTAAAATCACCAATTACAGTAAGACTCAAAAGCTATTCAGTCCCCTCAAAAATACTAACACCTGTTAAGTTGTTTCCCCAAAGTGTGGCCCAATCTATGGTTTTTTGTTGCTGTTTGTTACCCTGACCCTTTATCTAGGCAGTGTTCATTGTTACACGGGCCCCATCTATGCTGCAAAGCCACAGGAGCTACAGTGATGGTGGTCCTTAACTTCTCTCATCACAGACCTGCATACTGATTGGCCCGGCCTGGAACGAGATGGGGATTATAGATTTGAATGGCTATTGGTCCAGTTTAATAGTGAGGGATTAGAGTAATTCAGGCCAATAAACAAAGACCAGACAAGAGCAGCTTTTGTTAAAGATGTGTACTGTGATTAATGGTGCTTGTGTTAGGCCAACCACTTTAACAGATAGCACCATTAAGAATGATTCAAGACTTCGGATCCTTATTAGTTCCATATGGATAGAGAGTTCACTTGACCGGTAATTCAGAGACATCTTTGTTGTGTACGTTGTGTTCTCTGCATCTGCATTTATGTATATCGCCCACGTCTTTTTTGAGGAAAAAATAAAGAAAAGCTGAATTTCAAATAGCTGAATCGGGTTTTTTGAATCTGGCTGGATTCCAAACAGTAATGAGCCAGGGGGACTTCAAAGAGACCTTCACTGTTTTTCCACTTACATCTCAATACTTTCCACTTACTGTCTTCAACTTATAGATGTAGCAAGAAAGCCAAAGAAAGAGAAGAGAAAACGAAAGGGAGGAAAAGAAAGACTGATGAGGCAGCGTTGGAAAAAAGAGTCACGATTCATCAGAAAAGAGTTTTATTTGACTTCTCCCTGGTGTTGACTTTTTAAGGAACACGCAATCACGTCCTCCACCGGCCAGTAAGAAAGGCCGGCTTTGATCTTAAATTAGAAAGCATTATCTATTTAATGGAGCAATTTCAGAAAGTATCAATAATTACTTAATGACACAAAGTATGTTATCTAGAGGCCACCATATTTATAGGACTATTTGTGGAGTTCTTCAAGTGAAGCTCAAAGCCGGTGGCTGTTGACCCGGGGTGTGCTTTGTGCATTAGATGTGTTATGGTCAGTCATTAACTGGTGTGTCAGTTCAATCGCCTGCTACCTCTACCAGCTTTTCACACGTAGCACGGTTGATCGTACCTCATTGTAGGTGTCTGCTGGGCTCTGTGACAGTTCAGAAGGAGACTCGTTGCTGAGTTCCTCATAAAACAAACGAATAATGATGAATAACGTAAATGTACTCAAAATGTAGACTTGGTGTCTAGTCCATTACCATTGATAGGCTTTAAAAGCTTACGTTCATTGTCTTCTCTGACTCTGACTGCTATGCTAATATGATGTTCTGAGTTATTATACCAAAATGAAGCCAGTGAAATTTGACACTAAAGGCTTTCATGTCTTATACCCATTAAAAACGTCAGAAAACCAGCCTCACGCTCTGCTGCATTATGGAAAACTGGTGCGACGACTGTTTGCTAAGCCGTGTGCTAAAAACAGAACGGCAGGGAGAAAATACAGTTTTTGCAAGAAGATTCAGTCTCTTTGTGTGAAGATAAGGCCTTTTATGCAAAGTTCTGGTAGTGTCATTCTAAAATGTTGTGTAACCAGAAATGATAACGATAACACACATATTTACATGTTCACATACTGTACAGCTGCAATAACAAAACGCAGATATGTTTCCTGCAGGAATAACGTTTAACCAGAAACAGGTAAAAGTCACCCAGACCAGCTAAAGAGACCCCTTCCAGCAGTAAGATGAATGTTGCCACTGTTTTATCTATCAAAATTGTTATCCTCATTTCATAAAGGTACAGAAAATAGGATTAGGGCCAGCTATCCTGGGGGATGAGAGTCAACTGGCCCTTTCTTTTATCTCTGTACTGTTGGGAGCTTGGACTGCTCACAGGCACTTTGAATTGGACCGATTAAGTCCGCTAAATCTGCAATGTACAGAGCGAGATATGGAGATATTAGGGGACAAAGGGAATCATAAAAGAGAGAGAGACAGGAGAACATACTTTGCCGTCTGTTGACTATAAGCCAGGTTTGAATTTCTTAGCATAACGTTTAGCCTAGAAAGCTGAAAATGAGAAGACAAATAAAAAGGGAAAAAGATTCTTGGTTTATACAAATGTTTGAGGCCAGAGTTTTCTGGTTTTGAAAATCTGGTTTTGAAAATCTGATTTAAAACTGTAAATAAACAACGTCTTCAGATTTTGAAGCATTTAAAGCAAAGATGCATTCCGACGTAAAATAAAGAGGAAATATTTTAGGTTCTACACCATTTTGACATCACTACTCAAAATTGATTGTGTTACCTCCTTTGTACAAAGGGTCAGATGTCCACAAGATGCTCTATGGAACATTCTGGAATCATGCTGGGATAACAGGGATTGCCAGGTTTTGCAAATCTTGTGGATTTCGTGCAAGCTCAATTGTATGCTGTCAGTAAAGCAAAAGCAGGACATACTAAATACAAAAAAATCTTAAACTCATGGTCACCTTTTAGTGCAGCTTTTCACATTGTTATGCTGATAATATAATAATGGAAAAATGTATTTAAAACAGAACCATTTTCACTTGTGGTCTCTAAGTTTATTTTTCAAGTTAACTGAGGGAAAGTTAAAACATACAACAAGGTTTGGCATTCATGCTTTTGGTTTGACTCGTTTAGTTGGAAAGAATGAAAGAGGAGAGGTTTGGTTAACCATGACTGAGTAAGAGAGAGCTTTGTTTTAGCTTGCAGAGAATCCGTCAGCAGTCCTCAGGTTCTCACACTAAAGCGAGCCAGATGGATACTCGAATCCTCTTCTCTTCAGACAGAGAGAATAATCAGCTCTTTCTCACCCGGATCACCCTATTCTCAAACCAGAGAGAATAAAACTGAAGGGAAGAATAAAACCACTGAAATCAGCTTGAACTTTCAGCGCCCCGTTGCATAGTACAGTTTCCTCAAACGTCTGTTTCCCACAGCCTGAGTTAATTGGGTAATGAATCATCTCATTAAGAGTATTGTAAACATCTTGTTAATTGATAACAAATCATCATTAAAGGGGTGATCAAAAAGGGAATCATGATCTACTGACCGACCAATGAAAACTCTTGTAGTTGCGCACTGTCTGTTTTTTGTTTCAAATCGGAAAGTCTGATTAACGAATCTGTTTGTTTCTGGTTCTGTTTCAACTCGGCATTAATCACAATCAACGCAAGTTTCTCTACGCTAACAGAACAGAGCAGAGGGCCTTTCTGGGCCTCATTATTCGTAATCCGTTGTATTGTCGCTGTACAGTAATAACACAGGCCAACAGAAGCAAAACCATTTGGTATAAATTCCAAAAAGCTGTACATCACTAAGCACCGAAAGGAGCCTTTTGATTTAAAATGATGTGGCATGTTTTATGAAGCTGCGTGTCATAGAGGGAATTTCTTTACACTGTTTTCTGTCATGATGGGTCTATAAAGACGTCAAGTCCAGATGAGACATCAAAATGATAGGGCTGCACACCTGCAATGACAGATACATGCAAACAAACACGACTCATAGCCTCATGACTCAGGCAGAAGTCTTGCGCAACGTTAGCCGCAGTGACAGACGAACAGCTGGTGGTGGTGTGCGAGCGTGTCTGGAATTAGTTTAGTGTTAGTCCAAATGACCTCCGTCAAAGCCTGTTCACAACAGCCTGGATGAGTGAAGCCAGACGCATCTCAGAAATGTTCCTGTAGAGCAAGTGGAGGATCACACCAATAGCGACATTAAAATTTTGAGTTTAAATTCCAAGTACCCACCAATGTCGCTTGGGATTAAACCATCTGCATAAAAATGTATTTTAAAAGCCTGCTGTAAATAGTGATTCATTTTGTCCTAACAATAAGGTATAGTTAATAAGTGAATCTATCTATTTACATTTTTTTATTTCAAATTTTTTGTGAATCTAATTTTTATTTCATTTTGTTTTAGATATATCGTTTTCGCTCTAGTGCTTTGAGAGTTGAGAGACATAACCTCTTCAAGAGGATTTTAGCGTGTGGAAAGCATGTTGTGCTTTAAAATGCTGTTAGGCTATCAGCACAGTAAAATTCAATATTAAAGAATTTAAAGTTGTATCTTTAAATTCATGCCCTTGAAAGCACCACAGCTGTGGCCATCAAAACACCACATTTGCAACATCCACCACGTCAACAATACATTTTAAGGAATTTGCTGTCGGACTTCAAATTGCCTGCTGCAAGCAGTGTTCCTGTTATGCATAATCCATAGGTCTGCATTTTTATTGTTTTGTGGTTACAGATTTTTAGCCTATCTGTATATATTCGGTATATGAAAGATTGCGTATCTAGTGAGTGTTAGCCTCAGAAAAACTGTAGCTTGTAGTGTTACTGTAGATCATGGTACATTGCGCAATGGTAGCGCATTGCGCAAAATGTTGTGGGTTCGAAACCCAGGGAACACATGTATTGACAAAATGTTTAACTTGATTCTACTGCTTTGGATAAAAGAATATGCCAAATGCATAAATGTAAATGTAAAAAAACAGACAAATAATAACGATGTTTACTTGTAGCTATTTCAGATTTGTTTAAAACCAGCTGAACACACACCCTTATGTACCGTAAGCACACGCACACATGTGTGCACTTGATTTACATTGTATCTGTTTGCTGTGGGTGTGTTCGCTTGCACAAACGCCTACATTGCATGTCTGCGGACATGTTTACTGTGAGACCTGAGCGAATATGTCACTGAATATCTGTGTGAAGTAACCGTGACAACCTGAGCTAATGTTCCCCCTATCACTTACAGGATAATAAGAGGTCATTAAAAAGACTGAAAAAGAGAGAGAGAAAAAGAAAGAGACAGATATGAGTGGGGGTCAAGACCGTTGGGTGGAAAATAAATTTGGCCGCTTTGTTAAAGGAAAATGTATTTTTTTTGTTTGGTTTTCAGGCCCAGGCAGCCTCCTCTGTTTTTCATTTCATATTTTCTCTGGCTACAAGCAGAAGTCGAGTGTTTGTTGAACAAGAGCCGTTCTCTCTTACCCTTCAATCTCTCATCTGTCTCTCTCTCATTTTCTCTACCTCTCTCACTCGCTTTGATGCCAATTTGGCTGGAGCGGAGCATGTCCAGGTCTTTGCAGATGTGTCCCTCTCTCTGCTTCTGATTGCCATGTTCAGGCCAAATAAAACATCACATACAAGAATCTCTCTCTTTCTCTCTCTTTCTCTATTAGCATCTTAGAGGGTAGACATAAAAAAGATAAGGCATTCATTAATTGCACACGCATTTTCCATGTGGTTCCATGTTAGTCCCATTGGGAGCATCTGTGCATGTGTGCATGTGATACGGTCTGATTAGCACACATGATCGTATTAGGGTGTGCGTGATTTTATGTCTAAGACAATTTTTCTCATGTTAAGTCTCTCTGCATGTTCTCTTAAGAAAGATCAATGACCCCAATTTTCAGTTTAGTCAGCCGTCGATGAGTGACTAAAGCTTGGCTCTCGCGCAAGCCTTAATCAAAGGAATGCATGCATCCAGTGTAAATACAGAAACCTGTTTCCCCCCGGTAAGAGTCGTGCTGGATTTTGTTCCACCCATGTGGATGGCATCCAGACCTATGATTAAAGAGCATATGAGAGAGATGATTAATATGATCAGGAATATGATTCCTGATGACAGAGGTTTTACGATAATAAATGATTATTTATAATGGCGTCATTCTCCAAAATGCTCATGCAGTTTTAATTTAAAAGTTTAGTATTCAACACTCAGGTGCAAGATTCATTTACCACAGATAACAGAAGAAAAGTTAAAGGACCGAAAATACCACCATTAAAGTAAGATAAATGTAGTTTTCTTTGGCCTAGCTCTCATTGACTTGTTCATGAGAGAAGCAGCTATGTCTGACTTGTAACTGTACATTTAATAGAACATCTTTTGTGTTGGAAGAAAGATCATGTTTGGAATGACGTGGGGGAGTAAATAATGACATACATTTTTACTGTTGGGTGAACTATCCTTTAAAGAAACTTTGAGAGAAACAAAGAGAGTCCGAGGAACTGAACTGAACTGTGGGTTAAACTAAGATAAGCGCCCTTGAACACATGCAAAATCTAAAATAATAGCTTTTGCTATGTGCTTCTGACCCTGGAAAAACCCATCAGTTTATAGCACAGCTTGTTTTGTGAATAATCTTAGCTTTTCAGTTCCACGGCGGCTCAGATATGCAATCAACGCGGCGTGTGTGTGGATGTGTTGAGCGGGCCTTAGGCATTACCGTGACATTTCACCAAGATAAGAAGGTTGAGATCCTTCTGCCTGTTTAGTGAGCCCTTCAAATGCGAATCGTCACACAGCTCCTGTTTTATTACGACAAATTATAAAAAACTCAGCCTGTGTTAACGTGTCTCTGTGCTGCTCACTGTGCAGCTGAGAATGTCTTGTAGCTTCTTGTACAGCCAAAGGTCAGATTGGCAGCAGATAAGCTTATCTAAGGAGTGGGGTGAAATTGGCCCCTGTCCCAGGATATTCATCCCTCATTTAGGTTGAGTCTCTCTCAGGATTGGGTATTTGCTCCGATGGTCCGTGTGGGTGGGAATCATTATAATGTGGTCAGTGGTCTTGAAGCACTGACATATTTCTATGATTACATCATAACCTCTCTAACCCCACCTTGGCTGTCATACCACCTGTTTCTTTTTTGTTATTAAGTATTTAAGTATTTGTTATTCGAGGTACACGTTTATGTGTGTAAATGTGCTTGTTTGTTTAAAGCAAAGACCAGTCTCAACATGAGTGAACTTCCACTGAAGTACAGCTTGAAAAAGTAAAAGAGAATACATTTTAAGAAAGCACAATTCCCTCAAGCCTCTGTCTTTTATTTCCAAAACAGTTCTGCAGAAATCACGATCAGATCTAAAACCAATGTACATTAAACCTCTACTGCGGGCCTGTTTATTGGCATTCTGGTTTTGATTGGTGAATCGCTGGCAGATCATGTGGGCGGCTCTTGGCAGCAGGTGGGGCGTTTAATGTCAGGAGTGGTCTGAGGGTTTCTTCAGCAGAGGTTGCGGTGGAGTTGAGAATTAAACAAGGAGCGCTGATGTGTGTATTGTGGAGATGATGAGGTGCTTATGGCTGAGGCCATCACGCTCGAGTGGAGGGGGTTTTGGGTAGCCTGTTAAAATCCACCGTCATTTCCAGCACATGGGGGTCTAGTCATAATCACACAGTTTCTATTTGTCCTCTCTTCACCCACAACAGAGACTCAGGGATGCGTGACAATGTCTCATCATTGAAAATGAGAACATAATTCCACTATCACTTGTTTTGTAATGTCTCTTTGATGGTAATGATTTCACGTTTATGTACATTATCTTCAGAATTTCGTTTTGCATTTCCATCAGTTCTTATTGATTAGATGTCCGGGTGTTCGTATTATGAAACATATTACCTTGGTGGTAGTAATGTATCACAAAGGTGTAAAACTACAGGCAAAAATTGACTGCTGCTTTATTATAAGTAGAAATAGGAGGATTTAGTTTTACAACGTGTGCTGTATGTTTTGTTTTCTAAATCTACAGGAAACTAAATCACCATTTATATTAGTTAAACATCACAATTGTTTTTCTTACATGGCAAAGAGATTGAACGTGAATCAGGTGGAGACTTCTGCTGTCTGAAAAAAAACCCATCTATCTGCTATGCCATCCACAATAATTTTATAGCTCTGTTGTTTTACTATGTTAATAATTGTCTTATTTGTGTCTGTTCTTGTACTATTAACTATTGTAGTAGGAGCATCTGAGGCCAAGTTGCAAAATAAATGAAACATTAACTGAGAGATCTTGCAGGCTGTGAAAGATCAGCCTCTAAGCAATAAATTTGTACTCTTGGTATGCATAGTGCCAATCTTGGGTCAATGAGATTGTATGATTATACATTAGTAAATGAATGGGTCTGATCTAGGGTCAGGTAGCTCTGCGTCTATGGGTCAGAGGGTACAATGGGAGTGGTAATGACTGATAATAGGCTGCCAGGGCTGGACTCTAATTTGTGTGAGTAGGTCTGGAGTAGGTCTCCACTGGTATTCCTTTAAATATCAGTCATTCCAGTATGTGCTACATGAGTGAGTGCTATTTCAAGCATATTACAGGGCTCGCTGTATGGGACAGCTGGGCTGTTTATGTGAACCCGGGGATATAGATATGCGATCAGGAAGTCAGTTAAAATAGAGAAGCAAATGATACAAATTTCAGATGAGAAAATTTTAAGGAATAAGAGGCTTTGACAAAGCAGTATTCTCCTTTTTTGTTAACAAGGTACTGGTTAGTTAAATAAAGTTTTGTTTTGCTTTTTGCTTTTTGTTTGTTTTGTTTTGGAATCTGCCTGTGTATAAACAATAACACAGCGCTGTCTTTTTCATGTTTTTTGTTCGTACATGTTTTTTGTTTATTTTGATACATATTTTTTTCAATCACATCTGTCAACAGCTGAGCCCAGAACGACCAGACTTTGCCATTTGGCTAGCTGCTTTTGAAGTGTGGACTCCTCTTCTCTCTAAAGCTCTGAGGAGAGTTTTTAAAACCTGAGATATTTCCTAATAGCAAAAACACACTTTATAATCACCGGACGTGTCAGAAGGGACTTGAGGAATTCTTGCCATTAATTTTTAAGAAAGAGAGAAGGGCAACGTGGGAGAAATCTGTCAGCATGTCAGATTGTACAGCAAAACATTGCAGAGGATTTATAAAAGCTCTGAGGCAAAAATAAAAAACAACTTGCTGCTGTTCTTTACATTTACATTGTTTAGAGAAAACACCAAGCAAACTAGTCTCGACTAGATCTAACTCTGTATTTTATACTTTGAGATTTAGCTGTAGGTGTGAGTTTCGGTGGCCTTTTCACTTTCAAAGTGTCTCACGGTTTGCCGAAAAGCTCAGGCTTTGATCCCTGAGAGAAATGAAAGCGTTACTTGGCAGCCTGAGTGGTTCCTGTGTGGATCGCCAGAACGGAGCGTCCCCCGGCCCCGCTCTAACCGAAAGTGACAAAGCTCTTCGTAACGGTGGTTGGAAAAGCACATTTCTGTTTGGTAGCGTGCAGCGGGGGGACGCCGGGGCCGCGGGTCGAGTGACACGCAGGGAAAGAGAGAGAAAGAGAGATAGACAGCAAAAGAGAAAACCTTGTCACCGCAATTCTGTCGGTTTCCTCAACATTGATCAAAACGCCCAGCCATCATCTTCTGTCTGCTTTATTTTCTGAATCACTGAGCCTTTGCTGAGGGACTGAATTCCTTTCTCTCCTTGCTTGCTTTCCCTTTCTGGCTTCTGGCTTTTCTTTCTCTTAATTTTATTCACTCTTTATCCTTCTGTCTTTCTCATGCGGTCACATTTGCACTAAACTATGTGCTCTGTCAGCCGGATCTAGTGTGCACAGCTAACGATCATATACGCAGGCTTATTATATATTGTTCTAAATCATTCTAGTTTCTTCTTTACAAATTAGTTTTTTTCTTTAGTTTTCAGTCAGTGGCTAGTTTTGGCAGTGTTGTCTAGTTTTAATTTAGTTTTTCAATACGTTTAGTTCTTTTTTCAGTTTGAGTTGCTGCAGGTGTATTGGAGACGTTTCAAATTGTACAAAAAAAGGATTTGAGTTTTGAAGTAATGAAAATGTTTCAGTTGAGATTTTAGTTTAGTTTTTAATTATTTACATTTAGGCATGTATTGTTAGCAACGTCCAGTACACTCAAGGTTTTACATGTACATCTAAATCAGTTCATCTGTTCCATGAACAAAACCATGAACTTTCCATTGCTAGTGCCAAGCTCAGCTTTTCACTTAACAAAATGTTTAATTTAGTTTTTGTTAACAGTAACAACACTGGATGCAGATTACACACCTACGCACAATTCCATGTCTGAGATTCATTATGAGGGTTAGTCTAAATAGGGACACAAACACACTCTTTAGCTTCTTGGGCCTATGAAGCCAGGCGCAGCATTCAGGAGAAACAAGAGGACATTCACAAACGCGCGCATGCACACACACACACACACTTTGTGGTAGCCACAGGCAATAATGAGGCAGGTCTAACACTCACGCTGTCTGTCTTCCCTCTCACATATTCATTTACACATGCTGTTATTTGCTGCTCTGTCTCTTTCATGCGAGATACCAAACATTAAATCTAGGGTCTTCTTTCTTTCCCCGTTCAGAGTCAAAATGTCAAGCTGTGTAACGTTGCTTACATCAGCCCTCGTTAGTGTCCGTCCGGTGAGAGCTACGTCTCAATTTTTGATGTTTTTATAGGCCTCTGGAAAAGATGTATGTGTGAGGCCCAACTCTATTAAAACCCTGTGCTCCAGACAAGCGATGTCCATAAGAAGGAAAAATCCAACTAATGACAGGAATCCGCACAGAACACAACCCCCCCCACGGGCCCACCCTGCATGTCTGCGGCGTGCCTTTAGTCATGCATCACACTCTGCATAATCTGCCTTGCACATCGTATAGCTAAAGCGAAACTATCGTTCCTTTGCCTGTATTCCGCCGATGAAAAAGAACTGCATTGCAGCTCTTAAGAGCCCGTTTGTGTATCATTTCGGTCTGCGGCTCTCGATAAGCGTTTAGAACCCGAGTAATGTGATAGTTTTGAGGTGGATAAAAAGAAGTTGTGGACCTGAGAGTGTCGGCCTTGACTTAAGTGGCTCGATAATTAAAATACTTCAAAGCTAATACTGTGCAACCAAAGCAGAGTGGAAAATAATGTGTCTTTTTTATCATGAAATTACATTCTAGGGCTTTTTGCTTTCAGAAACTCCGCAGCCAGTCAACAGAGGAGGAGAGAGAGAAAAGGAACCGAGAGTATATAAAAACATCCATGCATAATGTATCGCTAATATATTCTAATGCAGAACATGATAGAAGCTTGCTTTTGCTTGAATTAACTTATGCATTAAGATGCTCCATAAGGTCACTAACATCTGCTTTTATGTCACCCCGCCGCTGCGCACGAAACAATGTCCTCTAACACGTCACTTTAGGGAAGACAGAACAATTATATGATTTTCTGCTGCGCCAGGCCCCTCATGTGCGATAAATATGGGAGCAGATTGACTCGTTCTGAAGTAAGCATGTCATTAATGGCTGTTATAGGGCAGTGGTTAAACGTACCATGGGGAAAGTGGCACAGAGAGGAAGTGAGGGACACATTTCCTCCATATTAACGCTGAACTCAGGGTCCCTCATCCAGCTCGCAGATTTGAGTCAATATGAGGGCTGTCACCACACTCGATTCTCAATTACCCAGCTAGTTCTCAGAGGAGAAACAGGGCACCGGCCATTCCTGTTTGTTGCAGTTTGGTTTAAACAATGTGAAGTATGTTTAATTTGAACAGTAGTTGGATGTTTGTATGTTACCTTCTCCAAGTGATATAGTGAAAACTTCTTTTATATATATATATATATATATAAAGGCCTTATAAAACACAAGCCACACGTCTAATACATAACTCTGTGGACTGCTTTAAAAACGTTTTTCTGCTGTAGGTTCAACACAAAGATCTGATATATATACTAAAGGACCCGAGGAACATCTGGAAAGTGGAATGATGTCTCAAAAAGTTAATCTCACTGAGGCTTTACAGCACAGAAGAGACTGGAAAATGCTGAATCAGATTTTGTTGTACGCATGCAGATGGTCCGAGCACGCGTCTGAATTGCTAGAAATGCATTTGAAATCACAGATGCTCCTTGCTTTAATAGTCCAGCCAAGAATGACAAATGTGAACAAATCTGAATTACCCACAAAAGTAGACGTTAACAATGTTAGTTACTGTCAAATTACTGACTTTTTGCAGAGTTCTATTTTTGGGCAACCAGATAACTTCTAAAACTAGCACATGTTAACTTGGCCAGACTTGTTTGTCATTTTCACAAGTAAATACATGTAATAAATTGAAATGTCAAAGAGCCTCACAAGATCCCAAGCACAGTGCGTTTATTTGGTGTTTCCAGATTCAGAGGGCGGATATGGAAATAGATAAACAAAAATAACAAGGAAACACTTCACTTGTGTGGCTCTTTGGGAGAAGTAACACAGCAGAGATAGTCGCATTTCCCAGATCAGGTTAAAAGGACTGACACTGTTACGCCGAGACAGTTCCGCATCTCATACAAACTATTGCCAAGGAACAGGCGGTTGAAAGGGGCAAAAGATCCAATTACTCCAGTGTACCCGGTTCGGTGCAGTACAAGCGGGCTGTTTAAATTGCTGTGTCCTGACTGCGTCGCCACACTCCTCATGGGTAATTGACACTCTCTGCATACAATGAATGTGGACAGAGACGAAAAACAAACATGTTCAGACTCTTTTGACTGCTGCTGAAAGTAGGAAATCGCTCCTGTTCAAGCAGCCGGTCTTGCTTTTAGCACAGACCCGATGCTGTAGTTTCCAACTGAGGGGATGAATAGCGTTTTAAAGACTCTTGCATGCACACGCTGTTTAATGCATCCGTGCAATTGCCTGGGTGTTAAATAGTTGCTGATTGTTCTTTTAAAAGCCTCTTCAATCTAAACAATGCATTTGGTTGCTGTAATTACTGGATAAACATGTGGGCCAGTATATTGTGTGTTTGTGTATATGAATTGGTCTGGCTGATCTTCACTTGTAGATGGTGAATTAGATTGTTTTAGTTGGATTACACTAGTTATGTTAAAACACGACTCAACTGTTGCGGCCCTAGACCAGCCCTGTCATTACTGGTGACATCAGCCTCTCAGATAACCAGTAATGAGGTTTCAATCCTTAATCACTCATTACCACAAGGTCAGTGGCAACTGAACTCTGGGGCAAACGGGGTTGTGACCCTGGATCACTGCCATCAACAGCTCACCGAGTGTGATACAGAGACATCACCAAATCTTTCCAAATCTCACTCCCACCTCTCCAACTGTGTCATACACATCAGTTAAATTCCTCTCAAAGATTAATTCTCTTTTTCCTCCCCATCTACTTGAGGGAATTCCGTCTTTTCTTACTTTAACAGATGTCCGTCGAGAATGGACACTCATTAATGGTGTATGCATGAGTGCTACATTTCCATCCACTTCTTCCAAGATGTCCTCAGCCAAAGGTTACCTTCCGAGATTTGAAATGGATCTTATTTCTGAGGTTATTAAAAACAAGAAATTTAATTTGGGTTACCCACAAGCCTCTCGTTTCAAATTCTTACAGCATTTGGAAATAGTAGATATACCAAGTCAACGCACAAAGTGTGCAATAACTTTGTAATTTAAAGACAATTACTGCACACTATAAAAAAACACAGACACATACTGTTTGGGAAAAAACGCTAAAGGCTGAGAATAAATGAGACGCTGGAAAGTGGATGGTGAGGTTATACGCATGTATTTCTCAGAAAAGCAGTTGAAAGGGCTCACTCATCTGCGGGATATAAGAGCTGCTTCCGTCTGCGTCGGGAGAATTAATTTGACTTAATTGACATTCATAAGCTAGACGTTGCAGTTTTACTCTGGCTGGGAAAAGGCTGTATTCTGCTGTTTGCTCAGTAATTGAAATTTCCATTATGAGGTGTAAACATTTAGGAGTCACCAAGTGAATATTCATCAGCGCTGGAGTAGCGACTGAGAGACACAACATTGTGTGTGTGTGTGTGTGTGTGTGTGTGTCTGAATTTGCATTATTGCAAAGAAATTTGTTTTGCTTTTTTATAATGTGTTTCTGAATATATAAAGGTCCTATTTGCTCTGTATTGTTTTTGTCCATGCAAATACCATCCAATATTATTATTATTCATTTTATATATTTGTTTAGTAATAAAGGTTCAGATACAATGTTTGTACAGAAATAAAAGCTTAAATTAAAATGTATAATTAAAATGCAAATAGTAAAAAAAAAATTTTTTTAAGTTTTTTAAAACGTTATGGAAAATAAAGATACAATAGCAACTAAAACTTTGCTGTTTTTCTTCACATTTGTATTGTCAAAGCATTTGCAGCATGACTGTGTAACAGTAGAGGACATAGACAAATAATATTAGCAAATACAATAAAACCTCAGTGGTGCAAAATATAATATATATATGGTGCAACAAGATGAAATAAAGTAAAAGTGCAACTTTTTCTCTCTTTGTTTCAGCTCCGTCTCAAGTGAGTGAGGTGATAAAGGAGCGTGTACAGCAGCACAGCGTTCAGCTTTCCTGGCAGGAACCAGAGCAGCCCAACGGCGTCATCACAGAATATGAGATCAAGTACTATGAGAAAGTGAGTACACACCACCTGCTCCACAACACAAGCTATTAATGAATTTTGTGGGCTTCAAAAATGATAGACATTGTGGAAGAGAAAGAGGGAGAGACTGAGCATCTGTCAGCTTTCCAACTGCCATGCAGCGTCTCCTGATTTTTTTTAATGATTTGCATTTTTAGCTTGCAGTCAAACGCTCCAGTCTGAGTGGATTCTTCTAGCGTAATTGCTTTAATGAACGAGATACTTAAAAGACTTTAATTAGATTGAGGTCTTTCACAAACATAAACAATAACATAAACAAGATCTTCTCAGTTCTTCTCAGACACGCGTCGAAGACCACTTCATAACACACACACACACCTGGCACACATACCTCTTAATGCCAGGGATTGTACCTGAGCATCTGTTCAATGAAAAACAACCCACAATTCCTTGCAGGCATCCACGCTCTGTCACTAAAACATTAATCAGAAGTGTAGTCCCACAACACAAACACACACGCTTAATTTCCTTCATCTCACCTCAGCCAGCTCTCCTGCATTTTCCGTCTGCTGCCGAATCCCCCCCATCCATTATGAAGCACAGCTTCATGGTGTATGTGCTCAAATTCATATTTCACCTAGCCAAGCATGAGCAGAAAGGTCCAGCGCATTTGCTCACCGGGCCTTGGTACTTGGCCTGTTGGGTTCTGGTCTCCTAGGCGAGGTGAAAGCACAACCAGTCTCCTGAGCAACTCTCTCTGGTTGTAGTCCGTCCAGTTTGAAAATTAGAATCAAGCTTGACTTCACGTCTAACAGCCTGTGGCATTGCATTTGAGATTTGTTTTCCTGCTCCGAGAGTGATAATTTACAGATCAACAGATAAATTCATCCGGGGCCGTGGCACAGCATTGGCCATGATGCTCACATGGGTGTTGCAGGTTTAAATTACTTGTGATGTGATGCAGTGGACATACTGCATCATAGAATTGTCATCTCACCACAGACCCCTTTGTTGTGGACTGATTTAGCTTTAGCCCATAGCTAAATAAATGCGTTAAATAAATTTTAAACAAAAAAAACAGTTGCATATTAGCATTTCTCCTTGTTTCTACAACTGTTAAAGTTCTAGAGAATCATTATAAAGTCCTTATATGTTGCACTACAGCTTATAAGCAAGATTTGCTAAAAAAAACTTGAATGGTTGCACACTTAACAAAAATAGAAAATAACAAAAATAGAAATAGCTTTGGCATACGATTTAATCCTAACCTTGCCCAGCATATAGGAATGCATGGTACACAAATGGAGATACAGGCTTATACTGTGAGTGGGTGTGCATGTGTTTACAGTTTCTCAAGCTCTCTTTGACATTCCAATTGTAAATGAAGCACCAGCTCCTGAAAACAGCTTGCTTCTGGTTACCTAGGTTACAGATGAAATACTGTGATATTGCCTCTGCTTGAACTCTTTGGGTGTGAAAAGGGCCAAATGCTCCAGTATTCGCAGCCAAACATTTTAGCATAGCCACTTTTAATTCGTAAAATTTGCTCTTTTGGTATCTAGTAACAAAGTTTTTATTTTGCTTTTGTTTTGTTTTTTCCTAAAGGACCAGAAGGATCGCATTTACTCCACCGTGAAGTCGAAGTCTACTTCAGCCACAGTCAATAATCTGAAGCCAAGCACAGCATATGTCTTTCAGATACGGGCGTTTACTGCAGCTGGGTATGGGACCTTCGGGCCCAGAGTAGAAGTCACCACAAAAGAAGAGTCCACTGGATCTGGTGAGCAAAACATTAGGTCAAGCAGCTATTTTAAGCTATTATTATAAGCTTTTGAATCGGTCTGATTCTGTGAAATGCTGCTTGTTAGCTCAAGTTTAGCTATTTTAAGCATGTATTTTGCTTTTTTAGCTAGGTTTTGCTCTATTGAATTAAAAGTAAAGGCACGAATACCAGCTTGGCCCAGCTGGTTCAGTAAGTCTGTGGTACTGGTTTTCAAAGGGTTTTGGGCACTTATTAGCTGATCATGCTGAGAAACCAGCTAGCTGACCAGCCAAGCCACCCAAACACTGAGACGCTGTACATTTTATTCAATAAGACGTTTCGTTGTTTTCTCTGCTGTTTGTCAATGAGTGCAGAATTGTAGAATCCGAGGAAACAAACGAGAAACAATCCAACCTGAATGTGTCATTGTTTCAAATGCAGGGAACTGCATTACCATCTGGGACTATTAAGCCCACTTTCAGAAACAGTAGAACCGTGCACTCAGCGAGACCCCAAAATAGAGCCAACCCCTCCCTACTGTGAAGCCATGTGCTTTTCAAATGCCTGCATTACTATTTCAATAGAGCCCACCATAAATAAATAGTTTGTTTTTTGCTTTGCTACAAAGCTATCCTGCTGTCTCCTCTTTTTGTCAATTACCATTGGCAGGTTGTTTTGATGCAGCATTATCATTCTTTTTGTGCTTCAATTGCAGCTACAGTCATATCAAGCGAGCAGAACCCGGTCATCATTATCGCCGTGGTGGCGGTAGCTGGCACCATCATCCTGGTCTTCATGGTTTTCGGTTTCATCATAGGGAGAAGGTACGCTCTCGCGGCCCCCATTGACTCTCCACTACTGTGAGTCTCGTACGCTCTCTCGCTTTGCCTTTCTGTCCCTCAAAGGCCACCATAGCTGTGGAGTTCACTGCTCACACCCTCGTCCACTTGCGTGTGATCACACCCACAAACCATCATGTTGTACACTGTGGGAACCTCTGATGCATGTTCCCCTGTCACAAGCTCATGCTGTTTTCCCAGGATGGGATTCAAATCTGTGAATTCTCCTTTCACAATAATCACACCTGTTTACCTGCTACCAAATCTTTTTCTTAATCAGTTCTTTTGTCTTTTCAGTAAAAAATATCTAAACATTCTTAAACAAGATAAATGTACTTGAAACAACATTATGTAAAATAACAAGGCTTGTTTTCAAAGACTATTTTTTCAATTAATTTTCTGTACCCTATTGGTAATTTTTCGTGTGTTAGGCACAAAATTCTGAAAAGTTTGTAACAATTATTAAAACAAAGAAAAATATTTACAATTCATGCTGTTGTCTCTGAGCACAGAAAATTATCTTGCGTTTTATTATTAATCTGATTATTTTGCACTTTGAAGATTTACACAGTTTTACAGTTTTTGTTTCACCTTGTTAAGGATGTTTAGACACTAAGCGAAACAAGACAAAAATGCTGATCAAGAAAAGGATTTTACGCAGTGCCTGAATAAATTAGAATTGTCACTGTTTTCCCATCAGAAATCATGCTCTCACTCATGCTGTTTGTCATATTACTGGAGTAAACAAATTCACATGAAATCTTGCTCATGGATACACACACACACACATCTCCCCTGCATGTTCATCAATGCTCTCAATACTTTGGTATAACATGTCAGTTAAATTAATTACTAAGCTATTCTCAAATTATTAGATGGACTAAATAATAATAGTTCCACCTCTAGGTAAAAGACAGATTATTTATGTATTCCTGAAGTTTTTCGTTCAAGAGAGAGACTTTTCGTTCATTCTTTAAAAAAACAACAAGCCAACACAAATATTTTACATTGAATTGATTGATTTCGAAGTTCATTGCAAAGAACCAAATGAGACACGGAACAGAAATAATTTCATAGTGTTTATGTTCCGTGACAAAGAGTATTGTGATAAAATACACTTTTTGCCAGGTTGAGATTCTGCAGGGAGGCATTGCCCTCCATAGCCCTGTGATGTATGAAATCATTGTTCTGGTCACTGCATGCCATTAATTAGTTTCTCTTTGTTTCCTGTGTAGACACTGTGGTTACAGTAAGGCTGATCAGGAAGGAGACGAAGAGCTCTACTTTCAATGTGAGTGCCAGCTTTCATCAGCTCATTATACACACACACATCAGTGGTTCTCAGTCAAAGCTCCTGGAGAGCTACCGTCCTGCGGAGTTTAGTTCCAACACCTGAACTAGCTAATCAGGGTGTCTGGGTTCACACTAGAAAATTACAGGCAGGTGTGTTAAAGCAGAGCTGGAGTTGAACTCTACAGTAAGGCACTGTGGGAGCAGGCATGCTATACATCATTGACCATGTTCAGAACAACCAACAGCTGTACACTCTCCTGTAGACTACAGTCTGAATACATTGTCTAAAGTGTCTAGTTAATAAAAGTGACTTCAAAATGAATAAATCCCCCAAATACGGTGTACAATGTGTTAGCGTGCTGTTCTCCCAATTTGCTTTGAGAGAGAGGTCATGTGTTAAAATCTGGCGCAGGTAATGGAATCGATTGACAAACTGGCAATATGTTTGTTTTTATTTAAACTGATGATAGAGATAAGATGATAGAACTTCAGCCCAGCTTAAGCTTTACTACAACACAGTGCCTGATGCTGTGTTTTGGAACCAATGACTGGCTAAAAACCCCTGCCTGTTATATCATTTTTAAGGGGGGCGGAGATGAAAGAGAGGGGGATGAATCCCCTATCTAGAATAGAATTGCCTATGGTGAGACGCCAGATCACAATTTAACAGGAACATCCCCTCACTCCAGATCTAAAGAGAGCCCCCAGACCTCCCAGTGTTAAGACGTTCCTCAAGGTGTTTGACTCCATCGGATTCTAAACCCTTGCACCCAAGCCTCTTGGCCAGTAAGATGTTTTCTCTCAGCAGTCCCTAATGAAGCCCCTGGAGATAGATATGGTTATGGCCTTCCTTCACTTGCTGTGCTAATGATCAGTGCTGTAGGCAAACTGCTGATTTGGAAACAAAGGTTCAAGGTGGCACAGCTTGCATGTACAGGGGTGGCTGAACCTCACTAGCTTGCTTGCCCACACGCTATGGCAAGCATCGGTTTCGGCTTGCCATATCCCCGCTGTGGCAAAACTCTGCCAGAAACAGCACTGAAAGCTACAAATAGCATCTGTCAAAGCTTATAACCTACTCTGAAACGCAAAACCACAAGATTCTAGCTGGGTTGACAAAAGGCAGATAAGGCTTGCACCTGCCTCGTATGCCCAATTTGTCGATCGTGTTGTGCGGGTAGCAGTGATAAACACATTCATCAGATCTACTGACATCCTAGATGGACGAAGCAATTATAGCAGGCAAGAAAAAGGCAAATATGAGATGCTGTTGCATGTAAGTGGAGCACAATGCTGCTTGTCGTTTTTTGTCACACAATGGACCAGCGCGAAAGTCAAGGATCTGGGAGATATTAGGCAAATGTTCTCCCCCTGTTCTTCAACATCGCTTTTGTCGCAAATTAGTAATTTAATTACTCGTTAGCAACAGTCCATTTTAATCGTTTTCATCACAGCATGATGTAGCCTATTAGTTTTTGCATCTCATTAAATGGAGCTTAACGGTAAAGTTGACAGGTAGCAATGTAATTATAGGGGTTTGATTAGATAGTAAGACTGGGTGAACACATTAATTGGGCCTAAAGTGATATTAAGTCTTGATGTTGCATATGGATAAGATAAAGGAAAATAAACTAGGCCAACTGGGTTTATTGCTAATCTGTTTTTTGTCTAGCTGGTGGACCAGCTATGCTATTCACCAAGCCAACCAGCTTGGTTCTTCTGTTGAAGCTTGATGTGGATGCCAGCATCCAAAACTTAGCCTGTGCTGGTGACCAGCAGTGCTGATTTTCTCAGCAAAGATTATTAAAATATTTGCATTGCAGTGAACTGCAGTAAAATATCTTTAATATCATAACTGAACTCTCAGAAAATTCAAACAATAGCTCAGGGTTAGGAAACCCATTACCCACTGAGTGACAGCTACAAATGCTGTTGCTGTGGAGTACAGCTAATACCCTTTCAACTCAATTCTAAGAACCTTAACAAGAAAATGTAATACCGCTTTCATGAAATATGTGCAGAAAATAAAAGCATAGGTTTTATTATTTGATGAAAGAGACCCTTTGACATGCTATCCTCCATCACAGTGGGCTCTTAGCCTGTAGCCCTGTGTTTCTACCCTCCGGTAATCGCATCCGTCCATCACGGCCTCTGTGTGTGTGCTGCATGCATATTTAATCGTAACAGTAATCCTCTTACCCTTCTACAGTTAAATTTCCAGGCACCAAAACCTACATTGACCCTGAAACTTATGAGGACCCGAACAGGGCTGTCCATCAGTTCGCCAAGGAGCTGGATGCATCTTGCATTAAGATTGAGCGGGTTATCGGTGCAGGTGAGCTTCCCCTGTCTTCTTTCCTGCCTCACTTTAGCCACACACCTCTCTCATTTATCACAATGACAGCCAAATATTTACGCTCTCGATGGCGGCCAGGACATCTCTGTGGCGCCCAGTTATTGATAGCGCTGCTGTAGGATTGGTTTATAATTAATATGTCTTCTCTTAAGGCCAGGATGCACATAAATGTATCACCCTTGATGAATTGCTGCCGCATTCCTTTTGGTTACAAACCGTATGTAAGTGTGTTAGTGTGTCCTCTATATAGCATATCCAATTATCTAGTCTCTCGGTTGCACTCCCCTGTGTCCTGATGCATAGCATCATATAAGGCTAAATCCTTCCGCTAGCTTGACTGATATGCATTAGGTAACATGGATACAGGTAAGCGTGTTAAACTCAGTCCAGATCTCTGCAACTCAGCTTGTGGGTGGTTGTGTACATCACAGGAGAGTTCGGAGAGGTGTGCAGCGGACGACTGAAGCTGCCGGGAAAGAGGGACGTGTCGGTGGCTATTAAAACGCTGAAAGTGGGCTACACTGAGAAACAAAGACGGGACTTCCTGTGTGAGGCTAGCATAATGGGGCAGTTTGATCATCCAAATGTGGTCCATCTCGAGGGTGTGGTCACCAGAGGTGAGCAATTCATAAACTTTTTATCAAAAAGTCAGAAATTATAACATATAAACTGCAGCTTTGAAGTTTGTATTATTTGTATTAAGCCAATACATTATTTAGACCTTATTTAGATCTTCTATTGGTCACATGTATTTTCACTATGCTGATTCGTAAGTCATATACGTTTGTATATATTGTACACAGTTTGAATGCATATAAAATGAACTGAATATAGAACTAAACCTGTGTGAAGGTTTTTTTGTAGCTTTTCCAAAATTTGTTGTAATTAGGATTATAATATTTTTGGCTCAAGATCATTTATTAATTTATTTATTTAAATTTGATGGTACACGCTCTCCGAAAATGTTAATGAAAAACGTTTGCATTGTAGAATGGCTTTAGAATTATTTTTCATTGCTGCTTTCTTACGACGCGATTTAGCTGCACTTCACTTTAATAGAGTCTGTTCTTTGCTCTTTCAGGAAAACCAGTCATGATAGTAATTGAATACATGGAAAATGGCTCATTAGATGCCTTCCTCAGGGTACGTATAAACCACCCTAGACAATCTGGTCAGCGAACACAATATCTTTTCTGTTCTGTTCATTACACCCACTGCGTTTTACCATTTCACTGCTCGTTCCCGGGCTGCATAACAGTCAACTTCCCACACGGATTGAACAGTTGCTTGGAGGAGATAGTCAATTGTATTTCTCTGTTTGTGCTTTCACAGAAACATGATGGGCAGTTCACTGTGATACAACTGGTGGGAATGTTGCGCGGCATCGCGGCGGGGATGAGGTACCTCTCTGACATGGGCTACGTCCATCGAGATCTGGCGGCGCGAAACATCCTCGTCAACAGCAATCTCGTATGTAAAGTGTCCGACTTCGGCCTGTCCAGAGTGATTGACGACGATCCCGACGCTGTCTACACAACAACGGTGAGTCAATTAAATTGCTGTTGTCTCACTGTTCCTGTCTTAGAAACCCACGGCACTGTAAGAATAAACAAATCAACCTGTGCATCAGAGAGGAGCAAATATAGATGCTGCCTGTGGCTGCTTTGGCTGTTGTGATGGTAGATATGCTAAGAATCTTATTGAGCATTCACACTAGGCTCCGCTTCTTACTGACCTAAATATGGAATGAGTAAATGTATATCCATTATATACAGTATTTATCACAAACAAAGAAATCTATAAACCTACTGTAGGTTACAGCTTCTCGTAGTATTGCCAACGTTTGATAAGACGGTGAAATTAAAACTACAAATTAAAAGTATTTCCTCAGTTACCACATTAATAAATAGCACAATGTATATGTTACAATATAAATGGTGTAACAGAATCTCCAAGGGTTGATGTATGACATACGTATATACCATTAGTTGGTCCAGCTGTAATATAACCAGCTAAGAGGGAACGTTATTAACATTGGCTAATTTTTTCTAAACGTTCACTCAAAGTTGTCAAACCATTCTTGCAGTAATGTTAGTAGAATGTTTTTGATGGTATATCATGTCAAAAATGTTATTGGAGAAACTATTAGTTGTTAGAGGAACTTTTTAAAATTAACAACATTTGACTCTGATTTGCACTCTTCCAAACAGGGGGGAAAGATCCCAGTTCGATGGACAGCAATGGAAGCCATCCAATACCGTAAATTCACATCAGCTAGCGATGTGTGGAGCTATGGGATTGTCATGTGGGAGGTCATGTCCTATGGGGAACGGCCTTACTGGGACATGTCCAATCAAGATGTAAGTTACTGTTTCAGGAAAAGACATGAAGGCCAATCATTTTATGCAGATGTTTCATTACATCATGTCTATGTCAATCCAGGTGCATCAGATGATGTCTGTATCAGTTAAAATCACTAATGCCAAAACTCCTATTCAAGGCATATGTATCATCTGTGCTTATATTGCTTTAAATGTCTTCTGTATCTGTTCATAAACATTTGTGTGTGCTGCCATTATACATATTTACTCAGTTTCTAGTGCTACATCTCATACTGTTTGTTTAAACAAAACGTGGGAAACTGAGATGTATTCCAGGTCCTTTCCACTTCACCAAGGCAATTGTAGGAAATTGAAGAAGTCTGTTGTTATTTCATCCTTCTTTATGGCCTTGTAAAACTAAGGGTAGTAGTAAAATGTAAATCACCTTAACAAGGAGATAATCTGTTGGTAGTCAAGTATCAGGACAATTATCTAAGCATGTCTGTCACGGAAAATCCAAGGTAGTGGTCAGGAATGGCCTTGTTTTAATGATACATTTTAAGGATTAAATGGTTTAATGGAATTCCAGATGTAATAAAGATTCAGATTGGCTGGGATCCATCTGCAGCACAATTTATTAACAAGGTCATCAAGCAGAGTTAGCAGTGGCAAACAAACACAACCAAGGCAATACAAGATCATAATCGAAGAACAGGCGTCCGTCAGGACAGGCAGCAAACAATCATAAACGGTAACACAGATCACAATCGGGGCAGGCAGAGAACAATCCAGGTAATACACAATAGGCAATATCAATGGCAATGGCAGTGGCAGTGGCAATAGAAATGGCAATGAAAATGGAAAACAGCTTGGAATTGTCACACTAGGCAAAACAAGACTTCGGAATGTGTTGGTGAAAGAGGTTTATATAGCTTGGAGAAAATGGCCGCCAGGTCACAAACCGGAAGTGATCAGTTCCTGGTCAGTGCATGATGGGAAATGTAGTTCGATCAGAATCCAGTTAATACTCCGGCGATGGTTCCCTCTGGTGGTATGGTGGAGAGGAGTCTGGGGCCTTCACTGTAACACCAGAATGAAATAGAGTGTTTTGCTTGTAGAGTTCCTTTTTGTATTCCATTACACCTTCAACCTTTTTAATGAGAAATAATAATGTGAGCCAAATTCATCATTAGCAAAACTCAATCAATTCAAAGATACCTGCTTAGCCATGCAAAACCTTTGGAATGATCTGCAGGCCAAGCTTTTGTCTCAAAAAAATTGGTACAGCAAAGTGCTGTTCATCATTCCCATCACAGCCGTTCAGGGTGTTCCAGTTAAACTGGATTGAAATTCAGATACGGTTTGAGCTAATGATATGTATGAGGAGAAGTGTTGTTAATCCATCGCTGTATGTAGGCACTTGTCTTGTGTATGCTGCTCTGTTAGGGAGATTCTTTGTCAAAATTACACAGGCTTGAACACCCTCAGAGAAGGTAAACAACCCTTATCAGTGAGACTAATGAGGGCTTATAATTCCCTAGTCTCGGTCCATTCAGAAACGGTCTGATGCATATTTACTCACAAAACTGAAAAAGACCTTCTGCGGCTGATTTTAGTGACTTCCACAAATAAGGACAGTTTTTTATGTAGTTTCTTAGTAGCCTACGTATTTTCTGTGTTTTCTGTACAGCTGTTTGCACACTGTCACACAATTCATCTTTCCCAATTTTTTTTTACCTTACATGTCGTTTAAATGCCTCTTTCTGTATAACTGTGCCGGTTCTTGGCCCTTTGTCGCAGTCCAAGGTTTGGCTTGGGTGTGGATGTGACACTGCTAGCAACGTAATTCATGAATTATGAACAACAGTGACTGGCTAGCTTAAATATAAATGTTGTTATGTGTGTTCAAACATGTGCCCTGGTGAAGTGTTGATACTTGTCTAAGTGCTAGATGTTTTTATACTCTGTTTGGGAGGGAGACACAACTCCTGGAGGGTTCCCGAAAAGGAAGAAATATTTACATTTCTTCAACTTTTTTTTTTGGTTTTGACACTTTTCTTTCCATAGCTCAAGCCTTGTTTGGAGAGACACGGCAAGAATAGCAGATGAGGATTTGAGGAAAATAAACAGTCTGCTTTTGCTATTCATTGGGAGTAAAAAATCTGAGCTCTGGACAACACAATTTAGAGTCAAATTCACATTGGTTAATGAGTTAAGGTACAGCATGCTGAGTGAGAAAACAGGTGGATTTATTGCTCCATGGTCCCCTTACATTCATAAACCCACACACATGGAGGAGGAACAATGCAATCATCTTTGGTTAAGACCGTACCCTTGTTAGCTAAGTTAATTATATGGGCTCATGATGCCATGACAGTCCCAGGCAGCTGTTGAACAGACTCTTCTTAGTGTGCTTGGCCCTCAGTCTCACAACATTTAAGCAATTGGTGCCCTTTCCACATGCTCAGGCAACTCTAATAACCAGAGCCGAATAATCACATCTGGTTAGCCTGCTTTCCCTCTGTTGAAGTTTGTAATGCTGGAGGTAAACCGCAACAAGATTTAGCCAGCAAAGCTCCTGTTTACAGAGTCCTGATTAAAGGATGAGCAAAATGCAGGGATATAAAGAGAGAGCTTGAGGTGCAGGCTAGGCTTCGTCTTTTGTGTGTGTTTCGGTCTGGATACTAATGGCTATGCTGCTTGTTTGCATTTCTCTTGTCTTTCTGCAGTCTCTATGCAGTGTATTTACTGAATTTACTGAGTGTATTTACTCATTCCATGTGCCACTTTTTGGGGCCGTATTTTGCCGCAACAGTTTGCGGTTTATTTACTAACTATCTGCAGTACAGTTAAATGTGCTTTTGCCATTTTAATGAGTCTGTTCAGATATCAAAATCAACGTGGAATGGTGCTGTACAGTGTTAATAAAGTATGATAAAGTATGCCAGAACACGATAGTAATTTATTCATTCATAATTTTTTCAGACCTTTGTGCTGGTACCTAATTTGTATACATTAATATAGATTAATGTAAATTAATAATATATACGTAATTCCTTTAGCGTAAATGATGCTAAAGCCACACAAACAACACAAATCAGCAGGTGCTGTTCATTCTTTTCAAATTCCACCCAGTCATTTGTTCTCTCTCTCTACCTGTCTCTCAAATTCTTTGTCTCTGTCTTTTTTACACCCTTCCTTATTTTCCATCTCTCACTGTGATCTTGTAGGTCATAAAGGCTATAGAAGAGGGATATCGTCTTCCAGCCCCCATGGACTGCCCTCCTGGCCTCCATCAGCTCATGCTGGACTGCTGGCAGAAAGATAGAGCCGACCGGCCCAAATTCGACCAGATCGTCGGCATTCTCGACAAAATGATCCGCAATCCCAACACCTTAAAAACGCCGATGGGGACATGTACGCGGTGAGCGCACCCATTCGATTTTTACACCCCACCATTATCTGTCTCCGCTCAAGGAAAACGATGCTGTTTATGGTCCAGCTTTGCTTTTATGACTTTTGGAAGTTGCTTGTTATGTTTTATGGTTTATGCACCTGTCTGCATTTTCTTGCAGTCCTTTTATTGGTTTGTGAGCAAATTTGCAAAAATATGCCATCTGTCCGGTGTTTGATTTATTCATTAGGGTTTATGGGAATCAATAAATCTCAAGGAATCAATAAAGTGAAACAGCTTCCATGCCCTTATGGTCAATAACAAGGACTCTAAATCAATTGTCATAATGAGTGTTTGAGACATTAAAGTCTTATGGGATCTTCAGCCGCTGGTGTGATATTGGTCAAAGGAAGTGTGTTTACACTCAAAACACGTAATGCATGTCTTACATTTTTAAACTAAACATTTAAATTGAAAACGATGAAAGAAGCCATTAGTCTACATAATTTTACCGTTACGTTCAGATTAATTAGACACAACAGTTTTCTAAATTACTAAACTGCTATTATAATAAAAATCGTATACCAGTACTATGAAATGGTGGTACTGGTCCTTTATGACGTATAACATATAACATGTTTGATAGAACGTATAACAGATAACATATTTGCCTCTTCCTGTTCCTCAGACCCATAAGCCCACTGCTAGACCAAAACACTCCAGATTTCAGCTCTTTCCGATTGGTCAGCGAGTGGTTGGAAGCCATTAAGATGGAGAGATACGCGGACAACTTCACAGCCGCTGGGTACAGCTCACTGGAATCTGTCGCTAGAATGACTATCGAGTAAGAAAACGTTGTTATGATCTTTCTTGCACACTGTCATAAAGCCCTCTAGAAATGTTTTGTCACACCTCAGGAGAACTTTCTAAGAGTCATTTCAGCTCTCGTTCACAATATGAATATGGCATTGCGCTGAATTTTAATCAGAACACTTGACTCATACTCAGCCTTGTCATGTTGTAGTTAATATGGCCCTTTTTCCATTTTCTTTTGCTCCATTAATGAAATACCTCTTAGGCGCTTCATGCTCCATTGCTGTGATTTATGAACGTTGTGTTTCTGCTTTAGGGATGTAATGAGTTTGGGAATCTCCTTGGTGGGCCATCAGAAGAAGATCATGAGCAGTATACAGACTATGAGAGCCCAGATGTTTCATCTTCACGGCACGGGCGTTCAGGTGTGATGGGCTTCGGTGGCCCCTCCCCCCTCCCGGTCTGACGAATCAGAACTCTCCAGGGCAGCACCTAAGAGCGTATGACAGCGCAGTGATAAACATACTAGAAACAAACTGACAACAAAGAAAACACTTGCCGCACCCTTCCGGGTGCAATTAACCTTCCAGAACTGGCAGAACAGAATCATTCCTTTGTTTTTGGCGAAGGATTTTTGGCCGAGGTGCTGGAAACCAGGAAATGGAGAGATGTGGACACAGGCAAACAGGCAAAGGAGAATCCTACATGGACATTGATCTCTCAAAGCTCCAAAGAACTCATGACAACACATTGAGAAGGAGCATTTGTGAGGATTTTTATGCTTTGTACGGACTATGCTGACTTTACCGTCAGATGTTTGCGAATTTGCTCATAGTTGGTATAGATTTCTCTGATTTCTGTTTTATTTTTTATCGAAAAGAGTGAATATAAAAATAAGCAAATCAATTCTTATAGAAAATATCTGAAGTGAATTTGGAGAGATTTTATTCATTTTGATTTGTAATAACCGCATAAGGCGATGTGGTACGTTACTCTTCAGCCCAGTTTGTTAGCTTGTTTTCTTGGATTGTGTTACAGAACTGACAACAGGGTAAAATGTCTCATCTGGAGGAAAAGAGACAGAACCAGAGGCTGAAGGTTGACAGAGGAGGTTTGTCTTCTCCAGCCAGCACTATTTACATGAAGCTGTCTCTGGATGAAAGCATTGGCTATGAGTCAATCTGACCTGCAGTAGTCTTTTATATCAAGTCGAAAGATCCCACAGCTTTTTACAGACAAGGTTATATGAAGCTCCTGAGGGTTTTTGTTACGTTTAACTGGTTGCTTTGTAGCCCGAGCAGACGGTTTGGGTGAATTTTACGATTCTATGATGCTACATGACAATTCAGATGTGAATTAGTACAAAGACAACTGAGAACCACTTCAGATGGATTTTTTTTATCAATGTAAGAACTATTACGGTGGCAATATTCTTTATAAGTTTATATTTACCACATGAATGGATTTGATCTTATTAGTGCTGTTGTTGAATGTGTCCTTTTTAATATTTATATTATTTACAATAAATACTGAGTGGTTTCCATAAAGACTGAAAAAAAATTAGGCTACTTTATTTAGAAACAAAAGTCCAGTATTTAGTTTTATTTGATTTAATTTCTTTTGTTTAATATCAGTTTTACAGACTTTGTTGTGGTGTAAAGGAGTAATACTGCCTTAAAAAAGTCAACTATTGCTCTTATTTTTAGGTATTTAGATTTTCGATGAGATCATGGCTTGAGTTGGGGAGAGACTGACCAATATGAGCAATAATCACTCAAGGCTGAGACATTTGAGGTGCTGTATAGACTTTTACTATGTACTGCTTCGAAGTCACCAATCAACAGCAGTACTGTAAAATCTTATGAATTTGTCAGTTGTTGTTGTTATACAATATATGAGGTTGAATGTTGAATTTATATTGTTCTCTTCATGTTTCTTCCACCCCCCCTGTTGTTCTAAAAACTATGAGGTTTAATCTGATATTTTAGTGCCACGACCGGAGGCACTTTTACAAATGAATGTTACGTTCAATTCGCCCAGAGCATAATTCTGTAAATTTAGTGGTTTAATTATCTTTTACTTTACAAAATACTGTTGATATTTTAGTGTGTTTTAAAATATCTGGGCTGCCGTAGTATTCTTCCATTTTACTCAGCTTGGAGCACAAAAGTATGTTTTATTTTTAAAGTTAAACCAGGAATGACACATTTAAAACATACAGAACACAGTGGATTGTTTTTTGTTATTTTGGCATTTTGAGAATGCCCTTTTTCGCCCACGAACAGCTGTGCCAACCTGTGCCATTTTTCTTGATTGTGTGTGAAGTCAAGGCACAGCCGTTGGAGCACAGCATCACTGGAGGATTTAGCTGAATGGTTGCCTATTTTGAAAAGCCATCATTTAATGTGCTGCCTCAGTTCTCCATTGTGCCCCAGTGTTAGAGCCCGAACCCAGCTGGTTTGTGTGCATACGTGTGCTTATGTGTGTGCACGCCTCCCTCACAGATGATATCGTGCCCTGGATAGGGGCCTATCTCGCTAACCTCAGCACTGATCCCATGCCAGGCCTTTGAATTGAACACGAGCAGAATGGCTTTTGGTCAGCACAAAGCTCTCAAGCTTCGGTGGTAGCTGCAGTCACTCAGTTCACTCTCACCATGCTCTGATCTCACACTCCAGGCCTCCCGGGGCCCCTTGCAGGCCCTCACCCTCTCCGTATGGATCCGGGGCCCCTGTAGAGACAGCAATTTGAGCCAATTTGAGATTAACGCCTGGATTCAATCAATCCCACATTGAGGCCATCGTACGGGTCAATGACAAATCTGTCAAATTTTCTTTTTGCTTCGTGCTATTTCTAACTTTTCTGGTTTGATAGTAGCATAGGTTATATTAGATCGGTTTCGTCATGACAGTCTGTGCTGTGGATTGATTGAGTTCACGGTGCACCAGGGTATCTTGTTAAGGAGAAAGACAGAGAATAAAGAGACCCCACCTTGACAAAACTGAAATGGAATATTCCAAAGAGTTCAGCACTGTTGATTGTGTCAGTAATCACAAAACCAGAGGACAATTTGTATGTGTTCTAACTGTAAAACTTGTATATTTTATTTATAATTGTTGTTTTTTTTCCACTTAAGTACTCTGTAGTGAGCTCATTGAAAATGCACTATATTTTTCTATCTCACATGCAGCCGAATATCGCTACCCTCACAGTTTCAGTTGTACATAATTTCTCATTTAGGACCAAAGAGAGCTAATAGGTTTCCATTTTAGAATATTTTTATCGCTTTCACTATTTTCTGTTGTAGGTTGAAAATGTACAGTAAAAATTGAATTGTCAATTTATTATTTATTTTTCTGTGGCAAGAGAATGGAGAGTATTCATTGGTCATAAAAAGTATTTTCCCCAACTGAGAAACTGTATGGTCATTAACCTTAATTTCTTGTTACATTTTTTTGTTGTTGCTTTGTAACCTTTGTAATAGACTGTACATATATTTTTGGAAATATAATGCAATCTCTATAGCTGTGCGTCTGTGTTTGATTGCTGTGAATGATTAGCGCTCTGTATTTCAGTTATGAGTTTGGGCCCCTCTGTATTTTCCAGTGTGGAGTTTGAGAGTTTCCCTGTTGTGCAATTTAACAAACACTGAAGAACATTCAAAGGGCTAATATACCACTTGGGAATTTTTTGCTCCCTTGCTACAGCCTCTTTCACTCTCTGAATACTAACATTACATATTGACTAAAAGGGAGAGAGAAGGAGAGGGAGAGGGGAAGAGAGTTGTTTGATGACCCTGCTTATGACAGGATCCTGGATTGTGTCATTATAAAGACATTATCCAAAGCCTCCGACATGGGAAGATTAAGCTGTGGCCCTTTTGGGAGTTAAACAAAAAGGCCCTAATGGGTTACAAAGATTATATCTCTGCAGATATTCTGATATTTGTTTTATTAACCATATCTTGTGGGAAACACATAGCTTGAGCATATTGTATACTTCTTGTTAAAAGATTCTTGATGCATTTTTTCTGACAGTGGTCTAACCCTAATCCCTGCTAATCTTTCCTCCATCAAAAATGACCAGGCCCTGTTTTACACTTTTAAAAAACACAAAAGCACAACTGATTTGATGACATTTCTAGATTAGTTGTTGATAAGTCAAATTATACTTACAAATCTTTACTTTTCCTATAGGCCCTTCCAGGTCAAGGTTTATTGTGTAAAAGTTTTTTTAAGTAGGCACATTTTTGAAACACATTTCCAAAGTAAAAGATGGGAAAAAACAGGGAACAAGCACACAATACATTCAAGCTTGAACAATCAAATAATTATCCTGCAATTTACATCCAATAAAACCCTCAACAATCAGAATTAATTTTAGAATCTAAAATTGGCTGTAAAAATATGGTAATGAAAACCTAGCCCTAGTATTCTATCAATCATGTGTCTGTAAAAAGGATCACCACTCTATAGTTTAAGATAATAAAATGCCACTGGGCCTGTGTTTTTGGGTATTTGGGGAAATCTGGCAGGGACTCCATCTATAAACCACTCTACATATGGGAAGAAATAATTTGATTGACCAGAGACGGAAAAGTTGGTGATTTTCAATAACAAATCAAGTGAGAACCAAAGCAAGATGTTGCCAGCTGTTGCTTTAAGCTTCATGTCTGCATTTTTGTTTGTGTTCTGTCCAGTTTTACATTTTCAAAAATCTATCACGCTCTGTCTTAAATTACCTTCTGCTGTACACTGGATGGTTATGTTTGCCCGGTTTTATTAAGGATTTCAAATAACATAATTACCAAGACCCTGTTAATGGAATGACATGTTTGTCTTACACACTCGTATTTAATGTACCTTTAAAATAATTTTACTCTTTTTGGAGATTGAGGCATTCAACAATGACCCACATTCAAAAAACAAAGCTGAGGTGTTAACTTTGCACTTCTGTCCTAAGTTAATTTTAAGTAACCAAGTAAATTTGTACTTTTACGCATCAAGTACAAATTATTGTGTAAAATTACAAATTACGCAAAAAATGTTCACACTGTAGGCTTATGAAAACACTTGTTTGGGTGTTCTAATCAGCCTGACCCAACAGCATTGGCTCAACTAATGTTGTGAGTTTGGGATGAGACTTCAGTTTGCCTGACCAATGATGAAGAAGGAAAATATTTCGGATTTTTTTTTAATTATAATGGAAAAAACTCCAGCGCCAGTCCAGTCTTTGGTAATTTATCTACTTTATCAAGAATGAAACGCTCCCGTGTCCCACATCCTGTTTTAAATATCAAATAGCAAAGTCTCTGTCTTTCACAAAGTGTTAATGAACTATTCAGAGCCCTTTGTCTATGCAATGTGTTGTATCTATTGTGTATAATGGTAAGAAAAAGAGGGGTTAGTAATTGATACTGTTTACTGCACTGTAGCTTAGACATGGAGGTATGTGTGTGTTTGACATTAATGAACTGTGTAGCTGTCGTAAACTGTTCATTTTGTCAGGTTTACAAGTGCTACATGGCTTTAACGCATTCAGATGTCAGATTCAACTAATGAAAACAGCTCAGCATGAAACCTGCTGAACGTTTCCCAAGGGAATCAATCCAACTCGACTGTACAACACAGTGCCATAACACTTATAGTTACAGTATACAAAGGGCAGTTGATTATACATTTCAATGAGAACAATTAAATTAATCATCAGTCGTTCAGTCTCAGTAATGCAACTGTATTGTCCTACAGGTCCTACAGTAGTACAGTTTATACAATGTGTGTGTGCGTATTGTGTGTGTTGTCCTTTCTTTTATTATTTTTTCATTTTTAATATCCTTATTCGTTGCTGGTTATACAATACCCATGGGAATGTGAGGTACCGTATAATTGACAAGGTGCAGAAAAGTTTCTGGGTAGTAATTACCATCCCCGTGCACTGTGATGCAATAATGTTAGTGACTGCTTTTTCGCCAGGGGATCCAGCGTCCAGCATGCCTGTTATAATAATATTAATAATCAGCCATTCCTATCAGCATGGTGAAAAGGAGACATATTTCCCTGTTGCATGTGCCGGAAGAAGCCACTCAACTCGAGGCATGTGCAAAGATAACAGACATATCCATTTGCAATGCAATTGTAATGTTTCTCCTTATGGGGTTAAACATATTAGTCAATATTATTTTTTTGTCTTTTATTGTCAAAGAGTTTAATGGTGAATGAGGAGCGATATCATGACTGGACTAAAGTATTAAAGCAACATAACCCAAAAAAGAGAAATTTGAAATGTATATCAGCATGGCTATGTCAAAGCCGCAAGTAATAACTGCATGCAGATAAATGGCCATAACAGCATGACTGCATGAGGGCTTTTTTGCAATAGTTCAAAGGACAATAAAAGGAAAACAAAGGAATGTCCCCAATACACTTCTGTGAGTGGAATGTTACAGATTTGGGATCTGCCTTGCTTGCTGTAAAATATGGAAAAGTCTCAGTTACTAATTCACAAAAAATCACATTACTAGCAAAGATGGCTCCTAAATAGCAACTTTGTCATAGTATCATGTCAATCATTATTGCGGTTATGTAGTAATATGAAACAGCAAAGCGTTCTGATCCTATATAAGCATTCTTGGAACACTTCTCCTCCAATCAGATTCATGAACCGGAAGTAATCGTTATATAACGTTTATTAAAAGCTTATTGGAATTTTTATTGGAATTTTCTAAGTTTTAGTTCTAATTTTAGCTTAGTTCTTATTGCACCTCCGCTACACCCAAAGACTTTAAGTGTGTCTTATCATTCAAACTCTCTAATGATTTCAGTCCCAAAGATCTGCACATTTCCTTTTTCTCATGGCACCTTATGGCATTAAGTATTTAAAAGAGCCAGTAAAATATGTGTCTCCTCTCTGCCTTCCTCTCCCATATCCTGAGCAGAAGATCAATTTCACAGGCTGGCTGATGCTTCCTCTGATGGATCTGGCAGATATGATGGTTTCCTCAAAGGCATGCGAGGCCGGGATGAGTAATGGGGTTGCCACCATTAGCCGGCCTGTGGCATGGACAGCTCATATTTGGAAGGACAGAGATTTCATTTATGATGGTGAAATGACTGCAGGTGTGGATGGAACCAGAATGGCTGCCACATAAATGGTACTTGCGTCATCTGAGACCCAAAGAGACTCAAAGGTCAGCAAGATGGATGGATTAGCATTTTATTTTCAAAACCGAGAAACAAAACACGTTCTTTTGAATTTTAGACAATAAGAACTGATTTTAATTTGAAAATATAGATTTTTTTCCTCACCTTTATATTGTACTGCATTGCTGTCGTGTGATAGAAAGCTAGTGCTATTCATGGTAAGGTGACAAATTAAAATTATTATGAAAAGATAGAAGTTGGATTAATAATTGAACATTAACAAAAGTGTATAAAAATGTAGAATTTGAAACTCTTATTTGGTACAAAAATGCAGAGGGTGGAAAGCAAGAGAAATCTAGCAGATGTGACCTCTGCAATATGCACAGTTCAAGTGGCTGGATCTGCGTGGGCTTTCTGGACAAGAAGGGTCAGAGATGGGGGCCACGCGAGTGTCAGTTCTGCCTCAGACTTCACCAGAAAGTAATGCAAGGCACAGAATTCTCAACAGATGGGAGAACAGCCCATTGTGGAGATGTGTGACAGCATTGTGATACCATTATCAGTTCATCTCGCAAAAGATGTGGGATATTGCTCATAATAATAGGCAGAGCATGGAGAATCCCAAGGGCTTTGATGGTCTTGGATATGAGATAGATTAAAGAAGATCTGTCAGTACCTATCTCAGTACCATCTGATCACTGAAGAACAGTATTCAAATATTTGACAGCAGGTTGCTGTTGATTCCTTGTTGAATAAAAATGTAGACAATAAATAAATATGGTCACACTATACATATGGCTACATAATTTATAAGTGTGGACAATGCTTCTAATGTATTTTACTTGTATATCTTCCAGCAATGAATATATAAACACATATGCTTCTTAATAGTAATATTAAATTTTAGTCAGCTGTCGATGCATGACCCCAGCAGTTAAAACCAATCACATGCTAAAATACTATACCAAAAATATTCAATATTTATCTCTGGGTTTCTATATAAATGTTCAATGGTATTTATTAAAGACTTGAAGTCTTTAAAGTTTAAAGATGATATGTAGACCACATCAGTCTCGCTATTCTGTGTGTACATTAGTAATTTTAAGTGGTGTAGCCTGAAACTGTCTGATTTGATTTTCTGTATAATACATAATACTATTCTTTGTAATCTGCATCATTACACATTATGTTCCTATTATAATATTGTAAATCTGCTTTGAAACAATCTGTATTACATAAAGACCTGTATAAATACAGGTGGTTCGACTACAATACCGATAATGCACTCAACACTCTGGGATTATTTTGGAAGTCAATTTCTTTGATTATAACACACTCCTTACATTTTAGCAAACATCCATGTGAAACTTAAGCATGATTGACAACCCACACGGATTAATTTCATCCCTACTGAATAGCCGTCACTGAGCAGCACTGAGAAACACATCTGGTACATTGACACCAAACTGTTTGACAATTTCTTATTGCTATTCCTATCCCTGTGCAATTGCCTTGTTTTGCTCCATCTTAGTAATTACACATTGCTGTAAAAACCACACAACAGTCAGTCTGAATGAAAAAACATGCAGGAAAACGACAGTGAGACATGAGCTGTAACTCTTGAATATGAAATGATTTATCTACAGTAGTAGCAGAGGTGCTAACAGAAGTGTGGCTGATGCGCCGCTAGGATGGCAGGTTCGGATAAACCCAGCTGATAAACAAAAAATCACAGCTTACAGTAACACAACTGTCCCACACGCATATGAATTAAAGACAATCATTAGGCCAGTGTGTTTTGAAGGAGTTTGGATAGATTGATGGATGGATGGATGGATGGATGGATGGGTAGAGTAAGAGGGATAGAGAGAGAGAGAAAGAAAGAAAGGACACTGGTACACCACCCAGTGAGCAGACCGGGTCGATACCCTGATGCCTCTGTAGGGGGTGTTGATACTGAAGCCATTGATTTGGTCCCAGTGTGTTACTGATGTGTTTAAATGGGAACACAGCTGAACTTTAAGGAGGAAAGCGGAGTTCTAAGAGGCAACAACAGAGATTCAGTATTGATTACTCCCAGGGGTACGAGGCAGTGTAATCCCACCACAGCACGAGTGAATTCACCATAACATTCTTCTAAATTGAGCTATCTTTAAGATCAAGGGTGGACTATTATGGCTCTAAGGGCTGGAAGCGTGCTACTTCAATTTTAGCTCACATTGTTATCAGGGATGTATGTTTTCCTGGTTAGTAGGAACGGGATCACTTTGGATAATTCATAAGCAGTAGTAGGTGCAAATAACTCATTTAATTCTCCACATTAGTGATTATGTGATTATAAGGGCATGGCTGTTGCTGGTTCTGCAATCATAATGCTTTAAGCACAAATGTGGTTTGTGCCTCTTTAAAATTAAATGCAAAAATATTCAGCCGTATTTATTTATTTTCTGTCATTTTAATTCTTTCTTCGTTAATGTGATGACGAACACCAAAAGGGTTTAAAGAGCTTGGATAAGTTTGGATATGCCATTACTGGGGTTTGTGTTTTAAATGGAAAAAATGTGACCTTTACCAAAATTACCAGAATTGCAGAAAATTGAAGTTTGGCTTTTTTTGAGTCATTTTCACAATACGCTTCCACAACAACATGAAAAGCATTTCTGCATTGTGCTTTATCAACCTCCAGTGTATTGTCTTGCTTTGAAAAACTGCCTTGATGATGTATGGGGTACATATCCCCTTCTAACCCTATGTAGTTTGTTCATTGTAAACTAGGTTAGCTTACTGTCACCTTTACCTGTGACACATTGTACTTGGTGATAAGGATCATGGGAAATCATGTCCCTCCTGACCACGGCTCATGATGTTCAGGGTCTAGCATTAAAACCTGACCTAAGCAATACAGTTACAGTATATCTAACAGATCAGTGAATACACATTCTGCTTGTACCTTTGGAAGGTAACAGATAAAGAAATTTTTTAGCAGTGCTGTTCTGAATTTGTATTTAGGACCATGGAAGCTACAAGAAGCCAAACTCTGTGCTTATGGTTTGGCTTTGAGTGAGTCTCTTCTATTTTTTTAATAACATCCTTATAACCAAACAATAACGTTAATACAATTTCTAAAAACTTGTTGTTTTGAGCATTCCTAAACATTCAAATTAAGCGTTGTAATTTTTTTGTTAATTGAAATGTTAGGGAAACATTATTACAACCTAGAACTGTTAGCTGGGACGCTGCCTAATACCTGCACAGGTAGCTTCCTTGTAAGTATCTTAAGCAAAATGGAAACTCATGTGACTAATTTGGAATGTGCTGCATAAACAGCCACTCCATGCAGATAGAAGACTTACATAAAAGGAGAATTGACTCACATTTGATATCAATACTGACAATAAAACTATGAATGTGATAACATTGTCTAGCTACAAAAACAATACTATCAAACAATCGCAAATGGTTTTATTACACTGAAGTATTTTGTACTGAAAATGATCAGTATAAAACAAAATATACATTGATTTTGTAATCAACATTTCCCTCATGTCATCTGTTATCCTTGATATATTTCTTACACTAAGCTCACCACAATGCATTCTGGGATACTTGGAAAGGTGCCTTAAATTTGTCCATATCTTAGGATGCAGCATAATTAAAAAGCTTAATTTTTGAACAGCCTTTGCATCTTGATGTAATGCCTCAAAATGTTGCCTCTGTAGACAGCTCACTAGATTTTTGGAAAAGAGCAATTATGTGCTCAACTCCTACTTGCTGTTTGTCTTTCCATATTTATGTCTATATATGCCTATGGGCCAACATCTACAAATATTCACGCTTGGGACACATTCCAGGTTTTTTAATGCAGTGAACATCAGCAACAGTTTACATAATTCATTACAGCTCGCATTTATGCAGATTCCATGATTAGGAAATTAACCTCTTGGCCTCCGTTCAGTAGAAATTGTTTGAGAGAAATCTTAATTTTGGTTCTGACTGTTAATGTCGTTCTGGTGAGTAACGCAGCTGTCAGCTGTCATACATCTGCTGGAAACGGGGTCGACGCAGGGTACAGTAAGTTCACAGGCATTGTGGCAGTACTGGGCTGTTCTGGAAAATAATACAAATGGTTCTGTGACAGCTCTTAACAACTGGTCTGATGTATGTATCTCATATAGTTGAGATTTATTACAAACTTTTATCAAAGAAATGAGTGAGATCATAGAACGCTTGCAAACGCCACACTTTCCATCAAATTCATTATTCCCTGAAATAAACCAGACACTTTGTGTTCCACATCACTGTATATATGATGGTGAAGTGAAGCTGTGGGTAAAATAGTTTCCCTTTTCTAACTAAATAAAGAATACGATCCAAAGACTAAACTTACCATGCATGGAAGAGAGAACCGTATTTTGATATTCTTCGTTTTCAGTCTCCATGGACAAAAATAGAGAGGGGTGGGATATTTCCTCATCGCATTGTCCTGACAGGTTTCGTGGCATGCATCCCAGACAGAATGAAGCCTCTAAAATACATCCCTGATATTTGCATATGCTTACTTCCTTGTGCTTGCCGCCATATGTTCTATGCGTGTTAATTAGTTTATGGGAGAGAGAGAAGAGAGAGAGAACTGCTGCAAGGGAACCGTTTCCTGTCCAGTAGGCTGGGGGTTTTGAAAGAGGCATACTGGCCAATATAAAGAGAAAAGAACTGAGATTGGAGATTGTTGTTGATGCTTTATCTGTGGTCGGTCTAGTGGATGTGTCAGAGTGAGTCTGGCTGTTGGATGATGGGTCATCTCTCTCATCCAGACTGTCACCATAGGCAAGCTGATCCCTGATGCTGGGTCTCTGATCCTTCTCTTACCTCCTGGAGTTCACTCTCTCATGTCCTGTTTCATTTGTCTGTTCTGATCTGATCTGTCCTCTTACAGAAACCTTGACCTGGCTACATTTAACCCAGTGGGTACATGTCTTTCCCATAAACTTTTGGTTTCTTTTTTAACTTTTATATTTTTATAACTTTTAACTTACATTTCATATAGCTCTAGCCAAGACAATATTCTATATATTATGTACGAAACACGCCACATATATATGTTATGTTTGCTAGACTGTTTGCTAGACTTTCTAGAGTACTAGAAAGTTTGTGAGCCTATTGCACACACTGGTAGAATACATTAGCCGACTACAAGCAGTTTACAATAATTGTCACAACCGCATCGTTGTAATACAGTAATACAGTTTGACATTCATGAGTCCCTCCAACCTCTATACATAAACATGCTTGTGTGCATGTCATCACCCTGAAAAATCAATAAAATATATTTTCCTGTAGCTGGTAGAGCATTGTGGGTTCAATTCCCTATGAAACATACATGCTGATAAAATGTATAGCCTGAATGTACTGTTAGTTGCTTTTGGATAAAAGTATCTGCCAAATGCATAAACGGACAATGTAAATTTCTAAGTTGAACAGATATTCCAGCTGTGATTTTACAGTTCTTAAATTTAACAGTGTTTAGACTGAGGGAACTCACTGCTCTCAAAGAGGAATAGCAATCTAAGAAGGCAATCGGATGATCTCTGAGCTATTTCTGTAAGTTGCCGCGTGTAAAGATGTCTATCGTTCTGCAGGGAGACAGTCTTTGGTTTGGCATCTGTAGGTCACAGGAGGTATTGACAGAAAATGTTTCCTCACACAACAGCAGAGCAAATTCCTCTCTTTCAGAGGTAGTGCCGCAGGACGTCTCTGCCTCTGCGTTAGAGAATATACATGTGTCTGTTTAAGATTAAAATGTGTTGACTTTTTTTCTATTTTCCTTTTGAAGTAACAGTTCACCAACAATTCATTTGAATTTTCAACAGTTCAGTTGAAAATTCTGTTGTTATTTACTCGCCCCCTTTTTGTTCAAAACCCTTTTGACTTATTTTTTTCTGTTAGGGAAATGAGTAAATAATGACAGTTTTCTTATTTTGTGTACTGTTGTTGCAATTAAAAATATGTTCCCGTGGTGAGTGCTGTCAAAAGCAACATAAATTAAAACCAAAATATAACAAAAGAACTTGAGCATGGACCAAATTTACCTCCATTAAACGTCAAAAAAGTACAAACCCAGTAGGTTTATAAGATTAACTTTAAGATCTATTAAGTATTGTCTGATTGTAGCCAATGGGCAAAACATCACCATCCACCCTGCAAAGCAGCCACTTCATGTCGAGAGGGAGCAAGATTGTCGTTTACAGTTCTGGATTTTCATTGGATGCACACAGTTTGTTTTGGATACTAATACTAATTGCATTTTAATGTGTCATTAAAATAAACCCATAAATCACAAAATAGTGATTAGTAATTGGGGTTTAGAGATTTACTGGCCTCAGTGGAGGAGTAATCCTACTTTTCTGGACAGGAGAGCATGGAACAGAGCAGGAGTCCTCTGGCAAACATGAGAGAAACTGACTTTGTTTTTTTTCTCTGTTTTTTTCTCTTCCCACAATTACCACTTTCAGTGCCACTACAGTTCTGAGGAATTCCTCAGAAGATTGAAACACGGGTACTGGAGAGTGAAGCAGAGGTGTCAGAATGCAAAATGAATGGAACATTTTATTGCTTTTGGACCAAAAATAGCAATGAGAATTTAACACTAGGTTATTTAAATTGCTTCGTTATGAACAGTAAAATAGTCATTCATGAATGCACATTACAAAGTAGACTTAAACATTCACAAAGCTTGGCACAGACATGGAAAACGTTCATATGAATATGGCAATACATGCCTCCTGAATTGATCTTCAGGGTAGTTGGTGGAAAAACCAGGTGTAGACACAATGTAAACGGTTTTGGTTTTTGATAGCATTAGCGGATTTTTCAGGGTTCAGTTTCTGCTTTGGGTGAGTGGCTGGGAATGCCAATGTCCCTTAAATATTCCATGCATTTTTGCCTAGGGCGTATGAGTGTGCAAGAGAATCGTGGTTTTATAGACACATTGTAAGACAGCTGGATGTGGAATGCTTGGTAGGTGCTGCCTTAATTATATGAATACATATTACAGTCACCCCATGAGCCTGAAATTAAATACATTTCAGTCTGCTTTTAACAACAACAATACTGGCTAACAATACTGAATAAATACTGAAACATTTTGTTACTTAAAAATATTTGTGTACATATTTTTTCAAACAATTTTTTGCATGGTTTTGCACAAATTATTATTTTTGCGGTACCTCATTTACAAGCCCTCTAGAGGCTCTGCGGCAATAACCTCAACTGTCATTGGTTCTCTCGTGACTAGCGACCAGTTAGATGTGGCGCCATATTTGAATTTAGCTCTCTGATCTTTTTATTTACATGGATACGCAATGTTACGATCAAATGTAATGGATGTACTTTCTGGAGCTTCAAAACGCTGAACCGCTATAAGGTTCATGTTATAAGGTTCAAAACGCTGATGCCTTTATAAAGCTGGGAAAATCTGGGGTATTATTTAACATAACTCTGTTTGTGTTCGGCTGAAGAAATAAGGTTTGTGATGGCATGAGGATGAGTAAATTATGAGAGAATTTTCCTTAAAGAGGGACATTATAGGTGAATTCACAAAGGGGTTTTTGCAAACTGTATGCCAATTCAAACACCTGCCTAAAAACAGTATTTTGTTTATAAACATTTGTGTACATTTTTTTAACAATCATGCAACAGTAATTCATTAAATTACATAGAAGAACATTATAACTGGGCAAATATCCAGATGACTGCCATTTCAGCATTTAAAGAAGCTGATTCAGGTGCCTGTAACAGAGTAATAGAATGATGCTGTATGATCTCAGATAATACAATAATAAGATAATAATCTGCTGCAGCGTTCATAACCTTGCACTCAAGACGAGGAACTGCTGTGTGCAAATTGTATTAAACACAGATTTGTGTGTGTGTGTGTGTGTTATTACTTGATTTCCATTATTGCTATTGCTATTGCTATAGTGAATTATGTGTTAAAACAATGAAAAACGGCATGTGAAAAAATCAACATTATCAGCAGGCATAGCTATTAGTGAATTCTTCTCTAATAGTTTCTGTTATGCTTCAACATTTTGAACATCTTTAATTTTTATTTCATATGTTGCTATGGTGATTTATGATGTTGCCATATGATTATTATGGTAAATAGCCCTCTGTTTTGACATGATGTTGAAATAATGTCCTATTCTACAGCAACCAGCTATTATTATTATCTATTATTAATAAAACTGCTGCCATGTTGTTGTTGTTTTTGCTGTGGAACTTAGTCTTAAAGAGCGCTCTGAAATGTGATGCAAACTAACATAAATAATCAACGGTCTATCAGCTTCACTGAATTCGAGCCAATATACTTACTGATGTGAAATGCGCCTCTGGAACATTTCGAAAGTTGTTTATTTGATGAGCTATTGCAGTTTTCGCGTAAATCCCATTAAGCGGCTTCAGAAAAGCATATATTTGTGATCCAGCTGATGCAGATCGTTATGATAAATCAATAGTGCATTAGAGTAAAGTTCAGTGTGCTAGAATGAGTGGGATTTTAGTCTCCAAGCTTCAGACTGGCTAAATCATTAATAAAATGTTTGGAATGGGGGTGGTGATGTATTAAGGTGCCATTTCCCCATTTTCTCAGCACTCTCTCCTTGAGCTATGTTAAATTCACCAACAATCCAAAATAAGCAAGACGCCGGGTGGATAAAAAAAAGAAAAGAGAGATTTCTATTTAAAATTCTAATAGCATTTTATTGGGGTCCCAGAGCTATATATCTATGTCAAAACGTTTCATCTGTCAGGTACGCTCCAATCCAAAAACAACCTCTCTTCCCCTGTGGGATTTCTCTGTGACTTTCCTTCTGTCAACCTCCATGTAAGGTTGGAGGTGGGTTGAAAGGCATCAGGGCTCTAATAGGTGCACCGTGACAATAAAAGCACATTAGCCTGCTTGCATGAGCTCCCAGCTCATTATTGCTGTACAGCTTAGCAGGTCAGGTTTGGCATGGCCACTGAGCTCAGCACCAGCGCTGCATGACCTGCTGCTGTTGGCCGCTAGAGATCTGTGAGTCTGGCAGGGGCTATTGAACGAAGATGTCAAGCGCACTGATGGATTCCAAACCCATTTCAAATTATCCATAACCAGGAATATTAAAACAGAAAACCCAAAGCTGCCCACACTGAAACCACCTTCTTTCCTAAAGCTGTCAACAAAAGGGAGGATAATAGCTGACCATATACAGGACTCCGGGTTCCTGCTCCCAGCATGCACCTCTCTCCACAATAGCCTTTTCAAACACACATCTAGAGACTTAGACACACTGTGATCTAAAAGGGACTGCTGGAAAATTAAACGCAGGCGAGGGTAACAATGCCATAGAAGATTTTCAACCCATGTGTGGAGACAAACTGAGAGCTTTATTTTCCGCCATTCAAACTTTTGTGCTTGATTTCTTCAAAAATTTGAAATGTCCTCAAGTACGGTGAATGTGTTCACCACCACAGAGGTGGACTCCGCCCCCCCCCTCACCTCACTCTAATCTCAAGCTATGGTGACTGAGCTGACCAATGAGCGAGTGTGTCCCAGAGCCCCCACACCCAGGCAGAACTGAGATAATTAGCCCAGGATCCCTGACGTTCCTCGCATGTCTCCAAGAGAATCGGCCTTTTGTCAAAGGCACACTCACCCTTCCTGCAGGAAACATAATTACACAGCCTTGATTTTCCCTTTAGAGTTTCCCTCCTCACTTTACAATAGGTTTAAGGAAGGGGGCAGGGCTCTTTTTAAACACATGCCTCTGTGTAATACTTGGGTTGACTTCATTTGATTATTTCTTGAACATTATTCAACCAATCACAATTTAGCCCCGCCCCGAAGCTTAGAATGGAGTTAGCACCTCAGCTAGAGCAATGTGAAATGGAAACAGGGCAAAGAGTGAAGTTGGGTGGTTTTGTTTATAGTACGGCTCCATTGAGAACATAACAGTATTATCAGTAAGAATGAAATAATGTAAATTATTGCGAACATCAAAATAATTGCACAATTTGTAAACAGGATTATTTCTATAAAATATTATTGAGAAAGCAACAATGAAAATATGATTATGAATGATGGTGGCAATCAAAGAATTTAAAAATTAATGTTGTGAAAGGAACACCATCGTTCTTACAGTAAATGAAAATATAAAATAAGACAGGTGATACGTCACTCTCGTTACTTGATGCATCTTCTGCCAAGACCTTCATGATTAAACAAGGTGAGCTGTTAATTGAGTGTTAATTTTGTGTGACATTAAATTTAATACATTCAAATAATGTAACTCAGAGTTGAAGTAGAGTGATTATAAAATGCTCCACTTACATATACTGGCTCGGATATAACTTTAGCAAACAGCTTTAACTAATGAATTTAACTCTAATATCCCCTAGCTTTGAATGAAAAATAGACAGGCGGAGATCCTACATACAGCCTAAGGACTGAATACAACACTGGTGCTAAAGGCCTGTTGGGCCCAGCAGGATCGCAGAGCAACACTAATTCCTGCCCGGGTCATGAGACTGATAGCTCACTCCCTACTAACATCTGATCATCAGAGGAAAGATACAGAATGGGCGAGAGAGGGGATGGGTCTCGCAGGACTTTAGCTTCACACTCTGCCCCTCGGCCACCTGAGAAGTGCTGAGCGAAAACTTCAATTCTCAGCCAGAGCTGTGAAACTGGGTCAGCCAGCTGCGGCTGTCGCCACGCTGCTGCACGGATCTCTGCTGGTAGATAAAGCATGCAGCAAAACTGCTGCAGCAGCAACAATATGCTTCACCCCTTGGTTGACAGGCTGCCTATAGATCTATGCATTTTGCATGTTACCGTATGTCTATATAGACCACAACTTTCCTCTCGAGCCCTGCGGCCGTTAGCGTGCGGTAATGACCCAGCGTGCTGCATATAAATCAGATTACGCCGCTCCGCTGGGAACACCTGTATGTGTCTCTTATTAAAAGCGGTTACTGCAGAAAACACTTGAATTATATGTAGAAAAAAATAGAAAAAAACATTAGGTGATAAGCCATCTGGTCCCGGTGGGCTAGCGAGTCATTATAAGTGAGCTTACCTACAACAGAGCAGCAACAGCTGTGCAGCTAAAACATCTGATTGGTTCATAAGATCACATTTACTTTCAAATGTTACACCTGCCAAGACATTAAAAGGGAAAAAAAGACTATCCTTTATCCTTCTCAATACAATTAAGAGATTTTTTAAGAATAATGAATTTACCACAAACTCAAATTCTTGCGTCTGGTTGGCAGTGGAAGGATGTGGCGTGCTGTAAAGCCCAATCGAGACTGTTAGTTAGTTTAAGAACAGACTGAAGTGTAAGGGCGCAGTCACTATAGAGGAATGCTATACGCCACATCCAAGAGTTTCCAAACTACTAAACTCTGCATAGTTTATTTTTCTGTGACCAAAGTCATCAGCCTGTCAGCCCACCACAACACTCACAGCACAAATACATTCCAGCACCAATTACTGTAGAAAAATGTGTCTGATTGATGTTTTTATGCTACAGTATGCATCTCTCTTCCCTGTCATAAGACGAGGGTTTATGTTTTTGTTTTGTTCTAACCATTATTGCATCAAAATTGTAGGCTTCAAAAAAGGAAATTTATTGGCGTTAAATTGAGTTGACCAGAGAAATGCATTTAGGTTCAAAAGCAAGGTTAGGGCAGCTACAAACATAATGAAGGGATATTTCCATATATAGGCATGTCTTTAACAGCGGGATTTATTTCATATTCATATTTGCAAAGCAAATTTCAGGCAAACATGTAGATGTTATATTTTTCATCAGATAAACAAGTACATGTAAAAATCACATCACATTACACACAAACATGTATGTTATAATCACACCAATGTCAATTGTACCAAAGCTGCATGCTTATAATGGAAAATTTTATACATTAAACATTACTTAAACACAAGTTGTCATATGGTTTCTACTGTATGTTGATTAATAATTTGATCTGTATGTCAAATCAATCACCTAGAAATTAACATTTATTTACATTTATGTATTTGACATTTTAATCCAAAGCGACTTACAACACATTCAAGTTATAAATTATTTTAACAGTGTGTGTGTTCCCTGGGAATCGAAACCACAATCTTTGCACTGCTAACACAATGCTCTGAGCTACAGGAACACAAGACCCGTGAGTCTGATAGGTGACCCGTGTGTAAGTTAATACAGTAGTAGGTCAAATATGTTAAACTCTAACTCTAATAAAAAAATACATATATATGTCTTAAAACACTCTATACTGAAAAAAGATATATACTATGACTTTCTGTCTACAGCTACTAAATTAGCTGCTAAGGTCAAATGTTTAAAGTGTTGCTAAGAGGCAGATCTGAGTTTCCTATTTATATGTTGCGGTTAAGTGTTGCGGTAAGCAAATCTGAGTTGACACACATTTCATTTAGAATGATACATATAACCTTACATTCATAGGTCTCTTAAAATCATCATTGCAGACTTACAGTAGAACATAAACATAAGTTCAGATTCTCAAAGCAATATTTAAACATTTAATAACTGTTAAAACGATTAATAGTGAAAACTGTTGAATCGTGCATGTCTGCTCATTTAAATGCATATATACCTTTATGCAATACCTATTGTTTTTAAAGAACGAGAAAGCATTTGTTTTGTACAGAAGACAACTCTGTATACTGTAATACATTTAGGGGGGAAGCTGAGGGGACCGAGTGAGAATTTGGAACAAAGATGTTGTTTTTCTAATATTCCACTGAGAATTGGTCCCTATAGGCGGGAGTCGTTTCATTACTAATATTCCTCCAGTTAAAACATAATGGCTTAATCATCACACAGCTCCTTTTGAAGATGATTTCTACGTCGCAAAATTCACCTAAATCTTAATAAATTTGTTATAATGCCTGAAGAGTAACTGGAATAGATGGAAACCACTGTAGTAATGAAGGTACCCATTTACAATATCTTTTTAAATGATAATTATGTAAACTTCCAAATGTATTCCGTAAAACCACACGGGATTAATCTGAAAATGCCTACGGTGTTCCTAACAACTCTAACTTTTGTTCCAAAGTAAAATATACTGTATCTGTTTATGTCTGTCTCTGGAAAAATTCCTACCCTATATAAGTCACGTGATACAATTTAAATTGCTGCTCTCACTCACAAATAAACTGATATGGTAATTGCAGCTCTTAGGTGGGTGGCAGAGATTGGCAAAAGCTTCTGTTTTTCTCATGACCTGTAGAGAAAGGCCACAGAGCTGTTGTTCAATCCCACCACAAAAGCGGTGAGTAAACATCTCAAGAAGACAGAGGCGAAGTGGCGAAACCCAAACATCGATGTTGAAACACTCCGGACATTTGAATATGAATGACGCTTTAATGACCCCTATCAAGTACTCCCTCAATTCAGATTGTTTTGTTGCCTTTGTAATTTGACTTTCAGTCAAACTCCCTGAGATCCTTGTAATTACGGAGCATAATTAAGTTTGTGGAGATGATGCACAGCTAGGTCTGAGCTGAACATGGGGGGAAGCTGAGCGCTTGTAATGTTTGTGGTTCGCGTTGACATTGATGCAGAGTTGTGAAGACAACAAGTGTTGTGCGCTATTTAAATGTCTGGAAGAACGAAATGAGAGGTGACACTTCAGAGTTGGAGAAAAAGGGCGTGCTCAACCGCTGACTCACCCCGGGTGCTTGTAATTAACTTTCCAGTGATGGGTTCACAATTAATGCACTGCACTGTTTATGACACTTCCACTAATGTTCATCTGACTCTTCCACAGGGAAAGCTGTGAGCTTTTATCTAACAGGCTTAAACCTTCTCAGTATAATTTCCACACCTTCTTTCCTGGTAATTTGGACATGACACATGACAGACTGATTTAAAGCTATTAAATCTAATAAAAATGATCTTTGTCAACAACACTCTACACGTTCACTTGTTGTGCTATTGGGGTTTCTCAAAAAGGCAGTGAGGAACAAGTGTGGGACATACCAGATCAAATGGGACCAAAAGGTCCTGGGGTCCGAGCTCTGGCTATCTTCCCTGTGGTTGTGGACCAACCCCTGAAGCAACAAGCCGCAATCTGGTCCTTATCCGGGTCAATACCCAGCTGTACAGATGGTTAAGGGAATGTATTTGAAGATCTAGCCAGATCACATTAGATAAAGGATAACCTGTCTTTTCTTTGCTATTTGCCTTCATCAGGGTCCCTGCCAGGTCCTCGATCAGCATGCCAGGTGTTCATGGCAAAGTCCCTTGGTCCCTCATTCTGGGAACAAGCCGCTCAAACAAGACACATTGAGATGGGCCGGGGCTGAACTTTCGCCCCATCCCATGGTTGTCCAGTGAAAGCATGGCTGGACAGAGAGGTAACTGAGATTAACCATTATCTTAGTTAATTGTGTGCACAGCTGTTCTCACTCAGACCTCCAACAGTTGTTTGTTGCCATGCAGAGTAGGGAAAAATGACAACCCTGCAATTGTCCTGATACTTCTGGGTCAACATGGAAGAGCTTTCTAGTCCTGTCGGATTTGGTTCATGTCCCCTGAGAGCTGATATTTTTATTGTGGGCCAGCATGGAGTGAGATATTAATCCTAATTAGGTGGTACTTATGTCCCTATTGACCATTCCATTCTCACTGAGGATATTCCCCTCTGTCCAATGTTGTGAAAGATCTTGCAGCTCATTTGCATCCACAGGGAATATTCTTAGAAGGGATGGGGTCATATGGGCTTTCATTGGGTACAAGATACAGAGTTTATTAGATGTCTATAAATGTAGATGCTTGTGTTTTCAGTGAATTTTCAGGCTGTATGAACCTGCTACAGTTTTTATAAATTTTAAACATACTGTACTGTACATGATGCTGTGCATCACTAGCATCATGAATTGCAAAACTAATGTTTCCCAAAACCACCCGGTTTTTAATTGGTCGGTCAAACAGATAATCCCACCTTTAAACTCTTGCCATTGGTTGAGGTTATATTGCAGTTTACTTTGGGGAAAATTAACCAACGGATGGTTTAAGCTTTAGTTGTCTCTGACCATATCATCTCCAAATAGCAGATGTTATGATATAAGCTGGGATACGAGAAAGTGTTTTAACATTATAAAATAATAAAGCACTACTGCTCTTTTAAAGTAGTGCTTATTTCAACATCAGTTACTCTTCAGGAAGGTTCTTTATTCAATAAGAGTAATTCAATTTAAAAAGGACTGGCATGTCAACTATTCTTGCGGTTGTGGATGAATGCATTCCTTAAACCAAGTCGTGTATCTGGACAGAATTTGAGTCCTTAATTGTCCAAGTAATTCAAAAGTCAGATACATGACTTGTATCTGTTTTCTGCAGAAACCCAAAGCAACACTCCAACTGGCTGAATTTGTCTGGTGTAACTTACATAAATTGTTCATGACTGCTTACAAGGGGATTTTCAAAACTCTGATTTCCTCATCATAATATCTGGTAATTTAGCCTCAATCCACTGGTGTTTTGCTCTGGAAGTGAGTGGGGATAACAAAGTATACTCAAAGTTTTGTAAAATCACTCAGTGATAATACAATTACAGTAGCTCTGTACTTTTCTTACACTTAGCGCTAAACTATTAACAATGATTTGTTTTTCTTGCAGTCTCCTGTAACAACTGGTAAAGCATGGCGCTAGCGATGGCAAGATCATGTGTTCGATTCCTAGGGGCAATGTACTAATTATACGCAAATCATGAAAGTCTCACACTGTAAGTCTCTGGACAAGCGTCTATTAAATTTGTATTCTCACAAATATACAAATACTTACATAACATTTCGTTTTACAGGTCTACTTTTAAAGACAAGCACAGAAGCCACATAAGGGCAATGACAAATGTTTCATGTACACCCAAATTAGTAAGAAGGTTATTGGTAGCATGTATTAGAGGTGAGAACTTTTATTCCAGGCCAATAGATGACTGATATGCATGGCTTCCTTTAGTAATTGTCTTGGTGCATTGGACCCAGAGACAGACATAGCAATCTTTGCAGTCCAGTAATGTACGCCCTAAAATGCTTTTCAGTGTGAATTATTACTTGCAGCTTCGCCTAGGGCGGGAAAACCTGTCCAAAGGTCTCAGGAGAACCCGGTGCTGTCAAGGTGAGCATCAGTAACAGGAAACAAGAGTTCTGGTCAAGACTTAAACAGGTATGTCATAATCACACCTACATAAAAGATTATAAACAATACAATTACTCAAAGAGTAAAATAATAGCTAAAGATCATGTTCATACAGCTCATTGCGTGTTAAAACCCAGATGATTGCAACATGATAGTTAATGCAGAATTTTTTTCACATATATTATTAATACAGAATTCAACCATTAAAATACCTTTTACAGAGATACAATCTTCCTATCTCTGTTTCACTGGCCTTTTTACATAATGAACCAGCTTATTATATGTTTGACAATAAATAATGCCTGTTCCCGTGGCTGCGAGCCAGAGTAAGGTCATCGTATTCTGGTTTCTCTACTCATTGTTGTTTCATCTGTGGCTCAAAGTTTCTCAGTGTGCCTGAAGGGTCTTTCAGAAGTTTGTCTCTGCAATGTGTAGGATCAAAAACCATTTACTCAGAAGATAGAGACTCATTTTAGTTTAAAGCTTGGCCGATAATGCAGAACAAAGATGACTGCTGGTGAATCACGTACAAAATGTAAAGAAGAACTAGAGTCCTTTAAACACGGAGTAAACATTACATTTAACATTGTGACTTTGGTAATGCTACCGGTGCTATATGAGAACATGTCGCATTGCGGAAATTTGTTTCGCCTTTGATCTTGTAATGCCTGCGCATGGGTATATTGATATGAAATATTTATGTGGAGAGAGAGAATAAGGCAAACAGAGAGGAAGGAAAAAGAAAACAAAAGGCCAAGCGAGTAAGAAATCTCCTACAACAATACTGACATCATTACGGGCCTGATATTCCTTTTCATCACGGAGCATGTTTACCTACATATACAGTCACTACTGCACAAGGCTCATAAAGATTGATGTTGGACCTTGTGATACAAGTGGAAGAGGTGACGGATGATGAAAAATGGACTTGTTTATTTCCTGTTTCTGGCCCTTACAGTGGATGTTCACTGGCTTCAAAACATCAGTATATTGTGTCCTAAACTTTCAGTAACTGATGTCCGTGATCCATTATGGACTATACATCAAATATAATCATTTAAAATGAGGAAAAAATCATATTTTAAACAACTGCCCCCTATTCAGTTAATAAAGCTATACAGTACTGTGTCTTATTTAGTTAAGCTCCCACTTTTTATTATTTAATAATTCAGTCCCTTCAATTTTATTATTTAAGACTGATAGTCCATCATACATTTCTAAATGTGCTTTATTTTTCTCACTGTGGAAATGTGCGGAATGTAATTTAGAAATTGTAATCCTGTTGCTTGTGCATTTTAGTTCAGACCAGTGAATGTTTGAACTCTGGTAAGTGCTTGGGTTCATGGATTAAGCAAATCTAATAGGATTTATGTTGCACTTCCTCATTTATTTGAATGTCAGACACACTTTAGGGAAGTGATATCATTATGCTTGAATTACATCATTTTTCAATTAAGCGATGGCCACTGTTGGATATTTGGACATAATTAACTGTATTTGACTTGAATATAAATTTTAAACATTGTTTGCTGCCATTGGTTGAATCTATTATTATTTCTGTGTATTCTCCCTAGAAATAATTGGCACAAACGCATATTTCCCTGTGTAAACCATAGGAAATCATATTTGAAATATGAACTTAATATATGGTTAGTTGTACACAAAACCATAGACACTGTATGTTGATAAAAAAAATTACAAAGATTTGCCTAGACGTTTATTAAAAGCATTCTCAGCATGACACATTATTTAAAAATGCCTGTGACACCACACAATCCAGTTTACGACTGTCAGAAAGGTTTTACTAACCTAATATACAGCTGCACGTTGCATCTCTGCATGTGACTCACTCTTTCTCTGCAACAGACCCATTTAAGACCGGTGCAGCTGTCCATTCCTTGGTGACTTACTGACAATCCCCATTTTGACATGCCTGTCCAATGAAAGAGAAGCCATTTTGAGGTCTTTATTCTGCCACCAATCAAACCAGCCTTTCTCATGTAATGTCAAACCAGCCATTTGATAAATGCCATACTGCCATATACCTCATACTGTGCCAACCAGTCAGATAAAAATGCATCTCTGAAAATTCTCCTACCTTACGTTCTAAATGAGGAAAATCTTTTCTCTTGTAACATGACACCCCTCACTGCTTCGCTTCCCCGAGGAGGTCACCTTGCATTCTCCCAGCATTCAAGACCATTGTTTGTGCTTTTAAAGTGATAAGTGAATCAAAGCAAAATTAATTATTAATTTCACATTGTCACACAGAGAAACGAGACCTGATCAAAAGAGTGAAATGAATCAGAATGACTCGTGGGCAGCAGGAAGTGGTGAGTGGAATACAAATGTGCCACTGTGTTTGACAGGAAGTAAAACTGCCACATTGAGGCGTTGAAGACTTTTATGCAAATGATCTACTGTAAGCATGTGAAAATCGCTGTTTGTATTGTAATGGGACAAGCGTTTACTATTCTCCAATGAAATGGCTCCATTGGTCAGATCAAGAGAAACACAGTTATGGTGCTTTGTTTTTAGCTGTCGAAGAGATTGCACTTCATAACAGCAATTCTTCTGCAGAGGAGGAGTCGAGAACTGAATTAGAATTGATCGTATAAGCATGTAAACTGTATTTTTATTGATGTGGGTCACTGGGGACTACAGTAGCTTACCACTAAACAAAATCTTATGCCTCCTCTGACCTCTGTACCAGTGGGGTCCAAAAGACTAAGACAAGTCATGAAAATGGATCTACACTGTAAAAAATGCTGTGTCTACACTGTAAAAGATACTGTATTCACACTGTAAAAGGTGCTATAGCTACACCGTAAAAGACACTGATATTATACTGTATAGATGCTGTGTCTACACTGCAAAAAATAATGTATCTACACTGTAAAAGTTGCTGTATCTACACCATAAAACACTGTATCTATACTGTAAAAATGCTGTATCTGCACTGTAAAGATGCTGTGGATAAACTTTAAAAGATACCGTATCTACACTTTAAAAGATAAGGTGTCTAAATGTTCTTTAGAGGGTTATGCCAGTGTGCCAGGTAAATCTCTTACTGTTTTTACTTTTTACAGTATGCAAATTGTTGATTAAAAGTAAGCATTTTATATACTTTATTTTTGTTTTTATCTTAGCATATATTTCCAGTGGTGCAGTACTTGAGATTGGACTATCTTGGAAATGATTAATAAAGTAAATGTAAGGGTTTATGTTCTCTTACCGTGCTCACATTATGCCATATTCAATTCATTACTAATAGATTAAAACAGTTACCGTACATTACAGTAATTCTGTGTTTTGCATAACATAAAGTGAAATGGAGCTGGTCATTTGTAATGACATGCACCATAAGCAGCTCTGATAAGCCTAAACTAATCATGTTTTATATTTGCTATATAAGGTTGGTGCCAATATTCTTGTCTCCACTATAAATGTAACACAAAATGTTAATTTGCCCTTTATACAGTAAGACTTGTCTCAGACTCAGATCTTATCTGCCTCTCTTTCATCTTGATCTTAAATCAGACTAAATCTACTCTGATCTTGGTTTTGACTCTGATGATCTGCTCAACTGCAACACTGTATATATTAATATGGAATACAAAAGTTGAGTGAAAGTTTAAATTAAAATTCTTACAAATTTTTTGGTAAGGTGTATGCAGTGGATGGTAAAACTTTGCTTACTGTTTGCACATGTAATTTGCATGACTTATTGTATTTCTTACAGTCTATGATGATTAAAACAAATAACATCCATTATGTGTGTATGTATAATTGTTTAATGGGTGTCTGTGTTTTTACATGTGTGTGTGTAGTATGTGTATGTATGGTCAATATCAGTAAATACTGCTTACTGCAAATTAAAGAATGAGAGAAGTGGACAGATAGCTAGCCTGGAGTATCTCACACAGGTCCTGGTATCCACATTGATACTGATTTCACTGCCCTGTTCCACACCTGCATGGGGAGGTGTGGAAGTGTCTCATGGTCAACTGTGAGTAGACTCTGAGCTACCGATGGCCACAGTACACACACACACACACACACAATACATTACATGAGATCAGGACTCTACACTCAGAGAAAATAAATGACTTTAAATCTAATCTGTCATGAAGGATGGTTTAAAAATAGATTTGGTATCAATATAATATTTATTTATGGGATTAAACTGAGGAATAACACACTGCTGTAACACTTAAGACTCCTTTCACATAGAATGCAGGTTGTAGGTCATGTAAAATAAATCAGATGGCTGCTATGTATTGTAAATAATAACAAATAAATCCTCCATTTGAAACCTATTTGGATTTGTGGCCGCAAGGGTCCTGACGTGACCAAATCAAACAGACAGAGGTGGGACTGTGCATGTAAACAAACGTGTTATCTCAGTCATACAGTACATAATGTGTGCACATACATTTTTGTATTTTTAGTTAGACAAATGTACAATATTATGTTAATATTGTGCTACAACATAAACATAAACAGCATCATTGAATAATTTGTGAGTCTGAAGCTGACACAATCCATAATCCCTAATTTATCAGACAGACTAATTTTAATTGGATTTTTAATTAAATTATCATCAAATCTCAGCCTATTAAAATTGAGCAAAACACCTTTAATGTTATGTCTGCTTGTTTGTTTTTGTGTATGTTTGTGTTGCGATGATTCCATGTTAAATGTTTTCACGTTAATCTCATTAATCGTAAATACAATAAAATCAAATTATGAATGAATTTGTATAGATATATGAATAAGACTAAGGCTTTAGATGCAGTCGACACAATCACATTGCACTATGTGGTGTGCTTTTCTACATGTACTGTATGTGTACACACATCTTTGTGCATGCATGCGTGATTGGCCACACTTTCCTCCCCAGAGAGGTAAGAATTTAACTTTCACTGCACCACTTTAATTGTGCTTTAATATTAGGGATGTGAGATAAACAAAGTGTTGTAATCTCGTCCTGCAGTAACAGACACACCAGGGGAGGCAGATTAACAGCACAGTGCCGCTAATGGAGAGCGACCTCAAGTCCCTATTTTTCTCTGTGCACAAAAACACTGTTCACTTACAGGGGACTTGAAGAGATGCGCCGTGTGTTTTAAATGGAGTGGACGTAGAGATGAAGAAAATTAATAAAAGGATGAAAGATTGTCATGTGGAATTTATTTCGTCTTAGTTCACAGACATTTAATTGGCGCATAAACTATACCTGGATTCAATAATGGTGGGATTTTTCTGGGCGTAACAAATAACACCATGTCAAGCGGCTGTTAATTCTTATTGAATGGTATTAATGTATTAATGATGCATTTAGAATTTATGTTGGTATTTAAATGTAATGTCATCTTAGAACCTGTTATTACAATCCTAAATATTAAAACCGTATTTCTCTGAGTAGTGTTGATATGACTCCTGCGTGCCCATGCAAAAAGCATGGCATTGTAAATGCCCTAACATGTTTTATATGGTATTGCTATGTGGTCACTCCGAGGATCTGAATTGTTTTTAGCGCTAGGGTGATCTGGGTGGTTGCTAGGCGGTTGCTTATTGGCCCAAGTCAAAAGAGCCCACAAGTCTTTCTGATGTTCTGCAGCTGGTTGCAACGAACCCTTTAAGCTTAGAAAACTCTGAGTAATAATATATTACTACTAAAAGGGTCAAGATCATGGGTTGGATGCGTAGGCAGCGCTCAGATTGATCAAATTTATACCTTGAATGCACTGTAAGTCACTTTGGATCTCAACAGCAGTTACTATAAGTGTTGAATATAACTCCAGAAGTCCTGAAAAGGAATTTGCAATAAAGTTTTTGTCTGCATGAATACTGAAGCTTACTGAAGCTCCTACATAAAACAGATAACACACTAAAGATATGTGTACAGGGTATTCATTTAATGTCCTTCAATTGGCTTTTTTTAAAGGATGCGTGAAGTGTGTCCTTCACGTCCTCCAATCACCCACAATCCTTTGCATATGTTCAAGAAACATGGCTGGAAATGATAAAGGCATCTATGTTTTCTTTTTTTTTGTCAATTAATCACAACTGCTCGTTATAAAGCATCATGACCGCAGGGGTGCAGGACTGGTCTATGAAGGACGCATACTTCCTAGGATGTATCTGCCCAATTGAGAAGAACCTATAGTGACAATAATCTTTCAAAATGCAAGACAGACAATGTCAAAATAAAAAACACACACAATAACAGGACACAGTGATATTACATTGAGTGATATTACATTATTGCTGGTAAAATAACTTAAATCCACACATAAATCTGTAGCAGACAGCCCAACTACATTTTGACAGAACTGTAATGCATTTTGCTAACACTAGCATCAGAATTCTTTACAGGAACGTACATTGACCTTTCATCAAATGTCCCTTAAATGGATGTTTTCGGTGTAAATCACAGCCAGCCTGCTTGATTGACTCATGACTTAAGGGCAGTTGTTGGTAGTGACTCTCATTTCCTTTAATACATTTTTTGGAGCTCAGTCAAAAATGTTTTTAGGGGTCTAAATTTCAATGGATGAAGGACTGGAATGTTCCGCTGGCCTCTAATTTACATCATCTCTCTACTATCAAACGCATCCCTAATTCAAAGACCCCGATTCAACACCAACAAAACTGATAAAATTCATATTCATATGATAAATTCATAAAAGAAAGAGCGTAAGAGAAAGTGTCATTGATTAAAGTAAGCTAAGATGCTAATATGTGATTTCAGATGAAATTATTTAAATTTAATTTACAGTCGGCCCCTTTCCAGGAAAGCCATTAAAGATTGTTTTCTTCTGGCTCGCCTTCGTCTGATTGTCGTGAGAGAAGTGTCGTGGTCGGTGAGAATTCTGGTGGTAAACAAATCAACACCTCGGCCCACAGGATTAACAAGGACTTGATTTGATCATAGTGGGACCGTGGATGATTCTGAAGAAAAATGCATTATATAAACTGACTGAGCTGCTCAGGCTAAGTAAAGCCAGAATATATAAAACTAGTGTTGGGTGAAAACAGATAATGTGGGACACTTAATCATCATGTGTATTTTCTTCTATTATTAAAACTCAGCTAAACAAAGTTAATGCTAAACAAGTACAGGATGATATTTATGTATTATCTGTATCATATTGTAAAGCAACACCAATGACAAATGATCAAAAAGTCTTCCACATAATATTATAAAGATATTATTGTAATTTCATTGAATATGTTTTATGTGTGTTTCAATTATTTAAAACTCAAAGCCATTAACAGATGCTATATCTTACAGCAAGATCTAGGTTATATCTTACATCATCTTCAGCTGATGTCACCAGCCTCTGATGTGATATTATATGCTTTATAATACATAACGTTCCCAAGCAGAATAGTGCTGCAAAAACCTCCAGTAAGCAGCCAAAGGTGACAAAAAGCAGGAAAAACTCCCTAAGATGGTTAGATGATGAATGATAAACCCAAACTCACCTGAGAAAGCCCACCTCCTCAGGCTGCCGTGTATTTCAACAAATATTAACAAACAACACTTTATAAAACTTACATTATGTCTAATGTAAGTTAGACACAAGTACAAGTATCTACTGTAGATTCAGACACATAGTATTTAATATAGTAAAGATGTTAAATATTCTTACAGCCTTCTAACAACTTAATTAAGTTGCAGTTTATGTCATGAACTTTTAATAAAGAGTATTTAAACGTTATTATGCGCCCATTCCTCGTATTCCAAAACAGGAAAGCAATTCAATTCCCTGCAATTCCCTGGAAGTGATGGACATGACCTTTCCACTTTTCCACATTTCTTTCTGAAAGGAGGGTTTATGTCTGTCATAGGGTTGTGTAATGAAATACAGTTAGCAATTACTTTTGTCAGGGTTTCTATACAGCCCAATTTCTTTCTTTCTTTCTTTCTTTCTTTCTTTCTTTCTTTCTTTCTTTCTTTCGTTTGTTCTTTCGTTCTTTCTTTCTTTCTTTCTTTCTTTCAGGCCATGAGTGCAGGTGAAGCACAGGGTCACATTGCATAAATTTTGCTTTAAATAATTCACATGCAGGCCTATGGGTTAACTACCCTCGGGCAGAGGAACCATGGCTTTTTGAAGCGCTATCATATTGCAGTATTTGTTGTCTCAGAGGTAACCTTGCCTTGATTAAGGCAATGCCCAAAAAGCAGATCAATTGACTTTTCAGCATGGGTGAAATCACAGCTTTAAATTCAAATAGAGGTGGATTGGAATTCCATTACAGTTTGGAATTGAAAAAACTGCTGAAACAATCCATTCCAGTCCTCTAAAGCAGACAGAGCAGTCCAGGTTGGTTCTTATTTCAGATTACAATGAGGAACTCCTTTAATGTGAAAATTATCAGTAATTATTTGCACACAGCAAACAGATGTGCCCTCTGAATGTAGTCACAAAGATACATTGTGTTTATATATTTTACAGAATATGATTCAGTTACAATTCTCTGTCGGAATAGTCTGAGCAAAGTGGCTATGTGTCAGACTCTGTGGTGTGGTAAAAAAGCAATTGTAGTGTAATCCATATCTCTCACTGACGGTAACTGCTCCCTTGAGTCTTATACTCACACAAGTATGTGAGAACATGTGGTCAGTGAACCTGGGATACAATGAAAATGACTAGGATCAAAAGAGTCATCATGGAGAAGCTCATGGGAACGAACACGGCATGACATTTCCAGTTATAACACATCCAGAACTGTGACTGGGCCAGAAACTTTCAATGTTTACCTTTGAAAAGCGCAAACCTTTAGAAAGGAAAAACGTTACAAATCTCTTTAGGATCTCAGTTGTTTCTCACGAACAGAAATCTGATAAAATAGAATGCAAATTAAGACTGTTATTTAGTCTCCTGCTTCTCAAATGTGCCTTCTAAAAAAAGGACCAGGCAATCTTGTAAGTTTCAAAAGAGATTTTAACATTGTTTTTGTAGTCAAATAAAAGCCTATAAACCACATTATCTGAGCTATGCTTTCATTGCAACATTTATTTTATAACTATATATACTATATTCTATATTAATATAATACCTTTTTTGTCAATTATGTCAATAATTGTTTAATTTGTGTGTAAGCAAAAATGTTTGTCTGTTAACACATCTGAATCTAGAAGTATGCAGGTATATGCTGAAAAGATGGCCACAGATTTGACCCTTTCTGCCATATTGTTTTCTGCTAACTGAAACGGCAGGGAACCTTTCCTTTCCATGTTGTACGATGTCAGTTTCACAGCATGGCTCAAAACATCTGTCTCCAAAAATAAAATCATTCCAGTTATAACAGTTTATAGCACAACCTGTGACTACTTGTTCTGGACATGTAGAAGCATTGCAGCAGTGGCAAAATCTCTCCTCTGCATTTTTTGTCAGATTCATGCTTCAGTTCTGCATAAACATATTTTAGATAAAAGGCTTATCAGACCATTTACCTTAAAGCCAAAAGTGTTTATTCAAATTATATATATCAAAGTGTTACTATTTTTGACATTCTTTAAAAGTTGCTTAAAAATAATATTAGTATTACACAGTATTGTTATTCCACCTTTAAGTATTTTGGAAAGTTTTTGACCGCATAACAGCTAAAACATTCTTCCTTTTATCTGCCTTTTTTGTTCCCAAGTAAGAAGGTCGTGCTAGAGTTTAAAATGACATGACGAAACAGGATTTTTATTTCCGGATGAACAATCGATTTTCACAACTTTGTCATATTCCGCAACCCAGCCCCCCAGGTAAAACAAAGAGAACAGAATATATGATGAGCCAACATAAATTTCAGCAATCACTTCACCACACTCCAGAGGTGTCCACGTGAAGCCTCGGAACAACTGGGAAATCATTGTTTAGGCATCTATAGACTCTCTCACTTCACTGCTTCATTTGAAGCAGTCGAGGCCGAGCAGTTACAGACGGGCCTCGGTGTGCACATTAAAATGACGAGCCTAAGAGACTAGCTGAGGTGGGAGGGGGGAAGCAGTTGGTTGGCGGTGAAGGTGAATGCATATTCATGTAGTGTTGCCAGAATCAGGAAGTTGAAACAGCGGAGGCTCATTGGAGGGGCTGGGAGCCAACATGGTGGCAGTCGTCAGGAGCGAATCTTGTCTCTAGATGGATATCACGGTGATGAAAGATGAAGTGCACGCAGCCACCTGAAACTAACAGACAGGCTGAGCACTGAGCACAAAGCTGCCAGTTCCAAACCCTACCAACACACATTCATATACCCATAAATGCACTTACACTCGTCTTTTCCTTTTTCTTTCTTAGTCTCTTTTCTCTTCTCTCTCTCTCGCTTACTCTCCCACAAACACAAACACAGACATTAGGTTTATATGCTTTGTGGGAACTTTCAATGGACACAATGACTTTTATACTATACAAACTGTATATTCGATCCACTAACCCTCACAGAAACCTTTTTGCATCATTTAGAATTAAAATTATGTTTAAAAATTAATTTCCATCTTGGGGACCGCTGGCTGGTATATGTAGATAGTTCATTTACGCCATCAAAATCAGAAGCAGGCATTCAAAGTTTTGCCCCAATGTTTTTTAATTAACTCTTTGCAAACCCTCTCTGCCACAATCTGTCTTATAATCCTCTATTCATCTTACCTACTTAAAGGTACACTTTGTACACTTCCCAGTAATTGGGGTGCGAGAATGCAATATCAAGAAACGCCTTTCAAATTCATTACAAACTTAATGTGTTTTTTATTGGGAGAAAAAAATGTTTCGTTTATTTCTATTTCCATTTTTTTATCGTAATTCTTCACGTTTAGTTTATATAGCATACTTTGTTTTATATTTGCTGTTTTATCAAACATCTTTACCACACTCTTGTTGACCTCCCTGAATCAATAAATCATTAAACTACTTCTGCACTTCAGGGGCAAAAGCGTTTGAACTCCTTCACGCTGTGTTATCATTCCTGAAGGATTAAACAGCAAATTACAACCAGCGCAACATGAGTGACCTGACAGAACAGTTCAAGACACACAAACACACACACAAGGGCACTGCAAATCTGCCCGGCTCAGGGTGAGAGTCCCGGAGCCCATCCCTGACCCCCACCTTCTTTGTTTTTAAGAAAATTGTGCTTGCAGGACACGCACGCTTGGGAAGATGCAGTAATTTGATTCGGCGTGGCTAAGGGATGTAATCATAATTAATTTCACTATGTTATTTAATTAAAAACCTGTGCATGAGTGAAATAAATCTGCTGATGGTAATTATTTGCAAATGATCTTGCAGGCAGATTTGGAGAGGCCCAGATGATATGAAAATCAACGGAGGCTCTTGCCAGCCTGTTCGACCGCCTTTCTCTTGTGTTAACAAATTGTGTTTGTATTCTGTCTAAATGCCCATAATACACCCTCAAAATAAACGTATTAAAATTATAATGCTAAATGCTGTTAAATACAGTGCTCTCTATAAGTATTACCATAATACAGTGGGGGCAGTGAAGAGTCAATGCAGTTAGGACAGTGAAGAAAAATGCTCTGTTTGAAATTTTTATGATTAAATGATGAATATGAGGCAAAAGACAGAATGTCCCAGGAACAGCAGAGTGTCATCCTTCTATCTAACGTCAGCCTAAATTTTGGGACAGTTGGCTCACACTTGTATTTGTAATGGATTAGTTGTGAACTGCTGCATTATTTGTTCACACATTAAAACTGTGTCATCCTTTTTTTGCCTCATATCCTTTTTTATTATAAAAAAATCGTATGTGTAGTTCTTATTCGTATGTGCAGTCTCGTGATGAGTGGGTGCATGCGTAGTCTGGACATTTTAGAGAAGTTCATAAGTTGGGTAAAGATCAGATAGAGTTCAGTTTACTGAAAAAAAACAAGGGATTCTAATTGGCTCAGCAGGCATAAGATGTTATTTTGGATAAACCGCAAGGACGGTTTGAACCGGTTTGAAACAGATAAAGGGGAACCCTACCCCAAAATAAGGAACCTCCAGCAGGGTGTACGTGACCTAGGGGGTATATAGTGAGACTACACGGAAGAATAGGTGTGCATTCATCATTGGCTTTGTGTGATCACACATGAATGTATCAAGTGTTGTATGCTGTCTGAGTACAACTCTTCAATAAATTTTTTATTTGATTAAACTGCTCCTTCGACTGGACATCTCTCATTACAAATCCACGACACCACTTATGCATAAGTACTTCATCCATTTAAATGAACATAACTTAAACCACACATTTTCTACTAATCAGAAGTCTATGATGATTAATTCCAATATCTTATGTCCACATCTGAGACCTACTATTTGATAACAGTTGTTTATAGCAGGTGAGCGTGTCACATTAGTGGTGGTTTGATTTATGAACCCATGAATGCGTGTGTGCATGTTACTTGAGATTAGATCATCTCATTATATTAACAACAGCCCATTACCTAATCAAATATGTGTGCATGTGTGTATAATATATTTTTAGCAGCAAAAAAGTCTCCTATAGGGATCAGTCTGTCTCATTTACTAAAAGGTTTAGAGGAAATAAGTGGTTTGATAAAATCGGTGCAGATACAAGGTCCGACTGATTTCCTCTCACACGGAAAGCCTGCTTCTCTTTCCCAGGAAAAACTTGGATGGATCCGCACCGGTCATATTGGATATCTCAATTTATCATGAACAGTCCACAAGAAACGAGGGGCAGGCAGTCAGTCAGAACATATCTGTTCAAATTTTATACCGCAATGACAATACATTTGATTAGTGTGACATTGATTAAACTCCCTCTCTTCACGTTGTCATGACTTTGCAGAAGTAGGGACAGTCAATTCAGCACATTGGGAAGCTGGGGATTTGTAAACTATGTTAGCTAGACGGTTCTGGAACGCTACACGAGACTGACCTGGATCTGAAATAGCCAATGTTTCTCTCCCATCAGGCGGAACTGCACATGAAGGTCCTTTCTCAGTGACCCAACCTGTGTCACATAAACACATCTCTGTCGTTTGGTCATCCGTATAATCACAGCAAGTCTGGCCTGAACTCAGTTTAGCCTGAAGACATCGCTGAGCTTCCTCCCTCATTGGATCCAATCCATCATGCCTCCAAGTTCTCAGACCTACAGCTTGGGTTTGCCGTTTCATAAACACAACTGGACTTTGTTAAGAACTGGCTGCTGCAACCAGTTCACCATGAAACCTGAGGACTAAAATATACCACAAGCAGAATTCCAGCAGCTGGGGACATTTAATTCCTATTTATGTTTTGCCAATTTTCTAAATTCTTGGGATGCATCCAGTGGGATCACTCATCTACAATTTATCATTACTCATAATCTTTTTTAACCCCTGATTGGTTTGAAATCTAAGGGTCCAGATCTGCAGAGGGGTTTAGGAGGGTCTGAGTCTCTGACACACTGAATTTTGGCACACAGATGTTTACTCCCCTGAAACCCTCCACTGGTCCCAGTCAAAAGTGCCATAGCAATTATGATTAATGCAGTATGCCTGACAAACTAAGCAACTACTGGATATATGAACAGTGCTTTTTTTTACTGGATATATGAACAGACAGAGAGGCAGATGACAGCGAGAATTAATGACCTGGGGTTCTTGACTTTATTTGTTTATGCAAATCTAATTTGACCATGAAATTCCATAGAGTTGACTGACGATTTTTTTCAGAAAGTAAAAGAGAACAGAGAAAAAAAACAAATAAGTTTGGGTCAGGTATCAGATTAATATTACAGGATCTTAAACTTAAACCTATTCAGCTTCATGTCTTACAATGAGAGGATGAATCTTAATCTTGAATCCCTGAAGTTTTACACAAAAGATAATCTTAATCCCTATATCACACATCGTTTCAAACCATATGGCAGAATGATCTCATATATAATTCACAGCTTCAATACAACACGGTTGGTTCATTTTGAAGTTTATACTGTAATGTGTTTGTAAAGACTAACAAAATTATATTTTTATATTTTGTTTAGACAATGTCATATGCTACATAGCTTTAAAATAAATATCACTGTTTGATATTTTATTAAATAATGCAACAACATTTGATTTTTAAAGCGTGACTAAAATATGTAAATGCTTTTCATCACAAATTATACAATACATCTTTATTATACAAATTATACTAATACATCTAACTTAGTCTTTGTTAGTCTAATGTTTGGGTCCCAGCAGCAGTTTTAGCCCCTATTTCCCAAAATCTTGCTGTTTTCTGCTATTTAATTGCTCAGCTTAATCCTATTTCAACAAATATGTCTTACTAGTGAAGTGAGACACTGAGTGATAACATTCAGTAATATAACATTACGTTACATTTCAGGAATATACATTACATTACCAGATACAAACCTTCTGCAACATGTCTTGTTATTCTTCCCGTTCAACATTTTAAATCCGTTTTGAATCCTGCTATCCCAGCCCCTCAGGTGCACTACATACAGTTTTGCTGCCCAGCTCATTTAAAACACATTTGGAGGTTTCTAAGCTCTGGCATCCTGCCGTAGAGCCCGGTTCTCCGTGTCACCTGCTGTAGGGCAGCTTTTAACACTGCAGCATCTGTGTACAGTGGCCTCCTGCCTTACAGCCCCACAGGCCCACCGGCTGATGGATGTTGTGTGTGTTAATGATGAGGACAGCATTGCAGGGCTAGAGGGGGGCACCACAGCTACAGCTGGAGAACTGTAAAGGCGATACAGGAGGTCTTAGCAGGGGTCAGTCCAGCACAGATGACCATTGTCACAGCCAGCAGGTGGAAAGCACTGACTTGTTTGCATGCATTTTAATCAGTGACTTTACTGTCCTTGTAGTAAAAGTTAATAGTTGTTTAAAAAAACATGGAAATGTTTGATGTAATTCCTATTTTTGAAGCAAGCACAGGTAGTTGTAGTTACATCATAACCCTTAAGATTTGCTACTTGTTGAAATTGCTTGTTACCCCTTTGAAACAGGAAGCTTTCATTAACATGTATTTATTTAACAGACACTTTATCCAAAGCAACTTAAAAAGAGAGAGAGCATTTATCATTTTGACCTATCAACAAGCTTATACAAGTAGTAATAGTTCTGATGGTATAGTTTCTTTAACCAACATTAAACAAGGTTAAACATTGGAACATTTTGGAACATTACTCAGGGATTACCCAGGTGTCTGAGGAACAGGTGTGTTTTCAGTTGTGTCTTGAAGGTTGTGATGGTCTCGGCAGATCGGGTGAATGCTGGAAGCTCGTTCCACCAGGAAGGAACAGAATAAGTCAATGTCTTAGAGAGCGATCTGGTACCTTGCTGAGGGAAGAATCAGACATTGCTTGTTTACAGAACATAGTTGGCGGAGAGGGACGTATATCTGAAGAAGTGAGTTGAAATAGGAGGGTGAAGTTCCAGTGACAGTCCTGTAGGCCAGGGTCAGACATTTAAAATTGATGTGGGCAGCACTGATGTATAGATAGCCAGATGAGTGAGATCAGAAGGGGTGTGACGTAGGTTCTCTTTGGTTGATTGAAGACCACACGTGCTGCAGCTATCCTGAAATCATTGTGAGGTATGTTTTGTCGTTCTGATCTGTTAGCTTGCACAGGCTTTCCTTCAAAAGCCCCAGCGTGACTGCTCTTGACCCCAGTGTGGCCCCTGGGGGTGCTGTCATGGCACCATTTCACTCACCAAAGCATGTAAAAGTCTGAAGGACAGTGGTGTGTGCATGTGTGGTTGTGTGGGTGTGTGTGTGATTCCAACAAACCATATCTCTCAGCAACAGGCCATTAGTGCTATTTTACAACATGTTACAATAGACATACTAGTAAAGACAGCACACACTCCAGTCAGGTGAATTAATGACCACAGTATCATTGGATGCAGGGAACAGCATGCCCTAACTGACAGACATTGGAGAAAGAGACAATAAAGCTGTGCCTTAGCCGTGCTGATAACTAGAAGTCATATTACATGGCTTTCATATAAACATACACCAACCCTGAAAGTATCAGCCTGTCATTCATAACCTTTTGCCTTCAGTCCAGGAATATTTGCTAGTTTGGCTGTCTGAGTGACTTTGTTCTCACAATCCTTATCTCAGACTCCTTTTAATTATTTCGCTGAATTAGTCTGGACAGTCTTCATTTAAAACTTCGCTTCAAATTAAAGGATTTAAGTTTTACTGCCACAAATGTGACAGCACAAAGTACTCCGAGTTCATTTTCAGTGTCTTTTACCTAAACATACAGGAAATGACTCAAGGGTCAGAATTAATAATTCATTTACAGATAAATTTTCAAATTTGGAGATGAAAGATAGTGGGATGAGAAGCTGTTGATCCATTTGTACACAATCAAATATTAATCAGAAACGACATGATCCTTGAAGACAAACATAAAATTGAGAACAACCTCTTATGCAAAATGAATGAATAACAATTATGCCAAGATTTTCCCCTGTTATGATAATAACAATGGCCTGCCCGTCAGTGTCTCTTAACACATTAGATTGGTATACTGCTTAAAGCGACAGTTAAAAAGTCTTTGCTAAAAGGCTGGACAGAGAGACAGAGAGAAGCGTTTAGTGTCGGATCTGCCAGCCTCTGAATACTGCCATCGATATGTCATTAGACAATGGTGGGCAGAATGTGGTTTAATGAAGAGTTCTTGCGATCTGATTGGTTCCTAATAACACCAGCTTAACTGAGCATTGTGCTCTGTATACTAAACAGATATTTCGCCACCAACCCGCCATGCTACATTATTAACTGTCAAACTCAATGTGTATGTGTTTGGGATTGTGAATGAGTCTAAGGAAAGTTGCCATTTCACATTTTAAATTACTACGCACAAGAAAATAGTCAAAGACTGCAAAAACATGTTGTGTCAACCCTATATATATTTTACCCCGGATAAATCAGGCTTTGAAAAGTGATACTTAATTAATATTGTGTTAAAAAGTATTTTAAAATGTTTTACATATATATATATATGATTTTTCTGTACTTTAAGAAGAAAACAAGGAACGCTTGTATACCATAAAATTATTAATTATATTAATTACACTAATTACAGTTCATTAATTACACTGAGGTCAACGGTAATACCGTAATGTACTGTACGGTGACAAGGTCTCTAACTAAAATCAGAACAAATTGTTAGTGCTAATTCATTTCTCTAAGCATTTTGTTCTCTATGCAAAATTTCTGTTTTGCCCTCATTAACGTAGTTCTCTAAGGACAATTGTGTGTGAGTGTTTGGCTTTAAGTCAATTTGGATATGTGGCTTAATAAGGAATTAATAGGTGGGATAGGCCATGTCTTTTGTGAGAAAGCAATTCTGAGCACAGACTGCAGAAATGTGACTTTTTGAAGATAAGAAACAGGCACAGGTTACAGAGTCATGTTATGGTGTGAAATCAATCATTTTGACAGGAGAGAGTACATTTGATTGTGACTCATACTTAAAAACTCATTCAGCTATCTCAAAAGAACTTTGTACAGTTCAAGCACAAAGAAACTGTAAATCCCTACATGTCTTACCACAGAGAGTGTGTTTTTTTAAATGTACTGAAGAGATACTAATTCAATGATTATTACTGTGTGTAAATTCCATTACTACTTGCATGTTAACCATCAATACTTGCATGTTAACATTAAGCAAAATGAAGGATAGGAAAGATCAGTTTGTAAAATGTGAAATTGACTTGCAATTCATTAAAAAATATTCAGAGTTTTACAAAAATTTGGTCAAAAATCAACAACAGCCTCTCCCCTTCTATGCCAATTCTTATAATATGTGCTATTATGACAAGATTTTCTTTCTATATCATATTCAAATACACAAGTTACTTGGTGTTTTACAGACACCTCCAGCCATGAGTTACATTTTTAGGTTTTGTTTGTCACAAGACACCTCCAAACCCTAAGCGCTGTGTGCAGTAACTGTCGACTTGTTCATTCAAAATAGGAGGAAAAAGTTTGCTGTGAGTTGTCCAGTCTCTGCTTTGTATACCATCACCCGTTTAGTCAAATGAGTAGAAATGGCTGTGGAACTTTGGGTTGGTTTTTAGAGATAAATGCGTGTTGTGGTCTCAATTGGGTAATGCGCGTCTGGATTTGTGTAAAAGCATGTCAAATTTGTCTGTGACATGACTGTTATGATTTGGGAAAAAATGTGGAAGAAAATGAGAATTTGTTATTCTTGAATAGATCAGCTTGGCATGTGCTTATCTCAAGCCAACAAATGCCTTCACTGTTCGTGGATAAACATCAAGCCAGAAAAATGAACACAACCTCTCTCCACGCACACCGCAAACACCTCCATCGGTATGAAACGTCTGGCCTTCAGTAAACGCTTTTTTTTAATTTCCATCAGCCACATTGCATGAATGCCATGAAATAAAGCAGCTGGCCTACCTACTTAAAATAATAAATAATCTCGTCAAATTAAACAATAAGGAGCTGAGGTCATGTAACAGCAGAGAAAGTCAATAAACACATACCTGCTGCCGCTCCGACTGTTTAGGAAAAAACTTGATGAATCTTCCACCCACTCGCACTCAGTCGACTTCAGTCTGAGACCCGCATTTCCACTGTAGTGGGAGTTCGTGAAATGTAATTATTGAAAACACTAGTTTAATCTAACACAGAATTCAAAATAATAGAACAGAAATGGTGAGCTCCACACAAAATGAATGAATGGATATTGGAAAATATTAATGGAAAAAATCTCCATTTACAACATGCGAAAATACAGGGGCAATATTACATCCTGGGTAATTACGCTCCCTTACACTCTGAATAGAACCCAGTATCTGTTTTATCATTTAGGGATCAATTTTTCATTAGAAATCCTAGTGGTGTAAGGTCTTTATCCAACTCAGCATACGTTACGCTTGTCTTAAACTGTAACAAGACAACCTCTGCTAATATATGCTTGCACGATATTCCTTTAAATGTTGGAAGCACTTCTTTATAAATACAGAAAAGGTTAATTAATTGCATTAAATGCACTTTGATTAATTGTAATTCTAGGGAGGAAGGTAATAGGGTACTTACAAGTAAAACAGGAGAACATGTCATTTCATCCATCATTTCAATAACATGAACACAAACCCCAACTGCATCATGTCATTTTTTATAATGTTAGTCACATTTTTTGGGCTCGTTTGATACTTGATGGGCCTTTTTATTCCAGTTAAGGTGTTTGCATTGATTAATGTCATTCTGATTGGACATTTAAACCGATTACAATTGGAATACAATTCTCCATGTAAACGCACCTACTGTTAGAAAAGCTAAGCAAGTTTAGGATGAGTTTCAAAATCAGCCACACAAATCAGCCAAGAGACAAGATAATGCTAGGCAGTCCACATTTTTGAATTGACATTTTATCTGTTTGCTTTTGTTTCCTGCAGGACTCTGAAAAGCAGGAATGCGTGTATTTAGGTTTAACTACTCATAGGAAAAATCATACAGGCCCACCTTCAATGTTTTCATAATCTTTCCAAATATTTTAAAACTTTCCAAGTCAAAGCATCTAACAGATTAGTATTAGTAAGCGTGATTTAAATTATTCTAAAAACATCTTTATACATTTTTAAACAAAACCATATGGACATTGCTGATCTCCATGAGGTTAAACTCTGACAACCTGCTATTGTCCAATTTATTGGCCTAAAACTGCAGAAACGCTTTTGCATCACAGTACAGGTGACAGTTTGAGAGGGGATCAATGTAGTCACGTTCTAGGCCAATCAATTTTGGGTTGGGAAGTTGGTGGCGTAATATCCCTGTGAGTCAATTGCAACACAGTTCAGTGCTTGTTTTAATGAATGATTGCAAAACCAGAAGAATGCAGGCAGATAGCACAATGGAAGTGATCTACTTTTTCTCCTGTGACACTGGAAACCATTTTCATTGATAGCCGGTGATTTTCAGCTTATGAGTGACAGCGACCATATAGTGAATGATGAATTATCCTTTATGAGCAGAGACACAATGCATTGGCTATAAGGGATAGTCTGGCAATACAAGAGGCAACAACAATTGATAGAACTCTACTTTATGCAAATGAGCAGCCAAACAACCAATGGGAATCTACACAGTGATCCAGGTGGAAACTGCCATCGATTAAGACAGTCTACAAGCAACCAACAGCACAAGGACTATGTTTTCCAGCATATTAATCGCTGTCAGTGTGAACACCATATTATTGTCCTGGTCCTCCATTTTAAACGTGATGCATCATATAGCTAAAAGGTCATAGTTGGCCTGATTTTATGAGTCTGGCTGATCACTCATAATTATGAAAAGACTCTGAAAGACTCCCAAAAAATTGGATGGATTTGATTGGACTCGAGTCAAACGAAATCTATCATTTTTATGGAACAATTTAATCAATAGTTCAGCAAGTTCTTTTGTTCTGTTCTTTTAAAATGCCTCTAAGGCTGTTATGCTGAATCACACACTTTGATTGTGTTGTCCGCACAATTTGCAATCTATCCTGTGTGATTACAAAATGATGCCAGTCAATTTGAGCTCAACTGTGCCATAGTAACTACAAAATGAAAATGTAAGGGTACAGCTCAGGTCTGTTGAGTTCAGTGAAGTTTCTGACTATAGGTTTGCGTGCTGGGACTCGCACGTTTGTACAGAATACGCCTCATCATCCATTGTCCATTCAGTTCTTCTGTCCTGGCCCACAATAAAAGTCTTCATTTTTTATAAGACTAATGGACTCTAGGAGTAGAAAAACATCGTTCAGTGTAAAAAACCTCTTGTTTTATTTATGGCTGTTTGTGACCTCTTAATGATAGGCATTGTTTTCACCAGAAATCTGCAGGCTAGCGTGCAATAACAGTCGTCTTTCGAATCCATCAGTGGAGAGCTTTCCTCCCCTTTTTTTTCTGATTCAGCTTTTCCACAAGCCCAAGCTTAACCACACATGTCTCTGAGCTTTCCAAAACACCCACATGTGACCCAAAAAGTCAGAGGGCCACGGTCCTGACCACGTATAACACACACCCAGAAAAAAACAGAGTGAGCCCTGGAGGCAAATAATTCAAGAGCACAGCCATATTGTTTTGGGAGGTCCCACGCGAGTCTCCCAGAGCTAAATGGTTTCAGTGCAGGGTTTGTAGGATTTATTACATAAAAGCATTGGATGATAAACAGCTATCCTAAAATAGAGCTGCAACATGCATACTTTTATTTATCAGGCTTAAAGGTTTATTGTATCCTAGTGTCTTGATGGAACAATGAGCTGTGAAGAAAATAAAAAGGGAAAAAGCCATTTAACTCGGTGGATCTCATGTCTTCGACTCTCTCTGCTTTACGAGTTTGGCTTCTAAGACCTTTTAAGAGGAAAGCAATGCCCCGCTTTTAATTTCACCCACATAACCTCAGAAGCTTCCTTTGAGCTCAAAAATGGAGTAATGCTAATTTCATTTTTTCCTTCTCGACTTTTAAAGCACTTCTCATCCATTTTGTTCTTCACAGATGCTTTTTAAAACCATCTTCCCAATGTTCCAAGACACCATTGTTCCATTTCTCTGCCACTCGATCTGTTTGCTGTGCGGTTTGATATGTTTTTCTTTTAATCCACCAAAAGTGTTTCAAGCAGAGGGCTCGAGACACAGAGGATGGCTTCGGATGCACAGCCTTTGTAGTGCGTCCAAGGCCCTGCTCGCCTCATAAGGGATTTGGCCTCAGTGCAGGCTGCCCTTGCTATCTGCGTCTTTCTTTCTCTCCTTTAACCCTTCAAGCTGGGGTTCAGCGGCTCTTAAGGACCCAGGACTTTACCTGGCCGGCTATCGATTGCTATCATTCGGGACAAAGGGGAGGCTCAGTTCTCTCAGGTAAGTGGGGGGTTTAAAGAGCTTGTATTGGAGAAAAGAAAGCAGGAAGGTCATCAAAGACTGAAGATCTGGGCTGGAAAGGTATCATATCTTGATTGTGGAATCTCAAAGCTGCATGCTTTACATTCGAGCTGTGTAAGGCAGTGTGTGTGAGAGAGAGAGTATGTGAGAGAATATGTAATGGAAAAATACAACGGTGTATATGTGTATATTTTTTCCTTTTAGCATGTTTATGTCTCTATTACTCATCTACATTCTGAACATCAATCCAAAAATGAAGCACTACAGGGTTTTATGGAGGGGTTTTGACTCAAAATTGACCCGAAAAAAATCTTTCACCTTAATTGCAACTGTTGCATCAGTTTGCTGGAGCTAAAGCTTACTTTTTCATACTCTAAAACAAATTTTAATAAAAGGCCAGGCCCAGGGAAAGTTTGACCATAATTTTAGGCTCTGTGCCTGATTTCAAAATGCATAGCCCAATATGCATAAAAAGGTCAAAGGTCAAAGGTCAATGAATTTGTTTGTAAAAAACACTTTATCGTAGGTGCATAAGAGATACAGAATGAATAAACTATGAGCCATGTCACTCCATACACACACCACTATTAACCTGCATATGTTAACATTAAATTCTGTAAGAACTCCTTCTGACTAAAACATGTATTAGACTTTGATCTATTATCATTTAAGCTCATTTTCTGTGGGAAATTGACATGCAGGTTTCCAAATTTGTTGCCATGAAAGCTGGCATTTCCTCAGAAGGCATTACATCTCACCCCATGTTACAACCTGCCCTGGTCTGTCTTACACTGGCACTTTTTGGCACATTTAGAAAAAGGAAGAAAACAGAAAAAACAGGTTGTGCAGAAGCCACTGTGATCCTCAATGACTTCTCTTGATCTGCGCAATCTCCATCTGTCATTTGCCATTAAAGACAGAATGAAACAGAAACAGCGAGACAGAGGGACTTAGAGAGCACAGATGCATGTTCTTGTAAAACATTCCCAGACAAGGGCAGTAAAACGATGTTTCTTTTGTCTTTGAGTAAGTGACATGTTTATGGGCAGGCGCTGGCTCATCATAGCACATCCATCACTTATAGAGAGTCAAGGGTATAGAGTTTCCCCCAATTTCATGCTCCCTGTCTCTCCCCTTCTCTCACTCTCTTTGTCTCTGACATCCAAGTCACCCTGTTATGGGCTGTGAAGCTACCTGTCCCAACTTGATGTACCTCTCACCCCTCAGAGAGTTAGAAAATGAGAGATGAAAATGTTCCCCAATTGAGTTCCCTATGGTGACATGACAGACATTTATTACATATAAGGTCTCAAAGTCTCTAAGCATTATAAACCTTATCAATCTGGCTCATGAATATTAATTAGGTGACATAATGGCTCTCCCAGTAGATGAAAAGGATTTGCCGAAAAGGAAATAAGTGGCCGCTAGTCATACTAGGATTACCGCTTAGCATTTGCATGGTCGTTAATTTATTTCTATTGACTGATGATGCAACCACTTGGCAGAGGCTTCTACTTGGTCTTAAAGCCTTCAGGTTTTCTTTGCATTTTGACAAAGCAAAACGAAGCTCTTAACCCCTTCAGACCTGGCGTCCATTGGAATGGACATGACATATTTCTTGGTCTAAACCAATAGAAAATCTCTGATTTCATTATTTAAATAATGCTTATTGCTGTTTGGTTCCTGATTGTCCAATCAAAAAGGAGAAATGACTTTTAACTTGATCTGAGGGAGCTTC